>OX578139.1:152518902-152982709 GCA_951213105.1 Amaurobius ferox | reverse complement strand
ATAGACATTCCGTTGTAAAGGTAATTTTCTTTAATAACTATTTTGATTATAGACTTGAATTTATTGAATTCCAGACTCCTTTTTAAATCATATTCTTCAAACAAGCTGTAAAGTATATTTGTCATGTCATCTAGATCTATAGTATTAAATAGTTCTTGGAAATCATAAGTTATATATCTTAGTTTTTATGAAAGAAGATCTCATATAAATAACGAAATCATATACCTACGTTATGTGGATGACGTAATTATTGTTATGAGAATGAAAACTACACAATGAACTTTGATTTTTATCCACCAAACCTCATCTTGAAGGAAAACCCTCTTAAAAATAACAAAGAGGTCGAATTTTTGGATTTGAATATCAACTATAGTCAAATCCCTCTCATATTCACCATATATGATAAAAGAAAACAATTTAAACTACCTATTATTGGAATTATACATTGGAACTCCAACATACATTTGAATGTGTTTCGTAATGTTTTCTTGGGAGGTTTAATCAGAATAAAAAGAACTATCAAAGAGGAACATTTACGTATCAATTTTGATCAAGAATTTTTAAAACAAGCATTTTTTAATAAATATCCAATTTCCTTTATGATTAAAAATATTGATAATTTATACAGAAACAATTTTGCATATGGTGTAAGACTTAAGTATTTTTTGAGTTCAAGTAGAGACAAAATCATCGAACCCTCCATATGACAGGACCGCACTGTGATCACAGGACCGCGGCTGGAACTACATTTCATTTGAGTCGGCAATTCAGTTGGGTTTATTTGTGGTGATATGGCTCTCGTACACATCTCTATCCAGGTCTCGTGATGATTTCAAAGTCACTCCGGAGGTTGGCTTGGGCCGGGGCTGGCGACCAGGAGTGAAAATGCCGCGGCGATTTTGACGAGCTCGTTGAACTGGGGAGTAAGGTCACAACCCCTTACCGCCATAATGTAACCTTTTTGCCCAGCCATCCTTCCTTTTTTACATGTTTTTATATTTCAATTTTTCTATATATATAGTGTTTGGTACCCTCATGCTGCCTTGCGCAAAAGTTACTAAAACATTTTTATTTCCGATTTTTCAATCTCTATATATTTATATTTTATATATATATATATATATATATATATATATATATTTATATATATATATATATATATATATATATATATATATATATATATATATATATATATATATATATATATATATATTTATATATATATATATATATTTATATATATATATATATATATATATATATATATATATATATATATATATATATATATATATATATATATATATATATATATATATATATATAGGTAAAAGTTCGAACAATGTGCAAAACACGTGATTTGTAACTTTGTCTGAAATGCTTAGCAAAACCATACCATTAGCTAAATGGAGGAAACGGATCATAATGTGGTCCATTTCTTCGGAAATGTAGTGGAAAATATTCAAGAATATCGTAAAAATCAGTTCGGAAACAACACACAGAAGGTCACTGTATATCGGTGTATAAGAACACCTATATTTCATTATGTATTGACGCAGCATATAAGTTTGAGATTCCAAAATATAATTGTTACATTATATTCGACAACAACGTAATAATAAAATATATATGCAATTGTTACAAAAAATGTAAATGTGACTTTTATCTCTATATTTAAATAAAATTCTGCGATTTTTTGACACTGTATTAAGAACAGATGGCAAAACGTAGAATTTCGAAATTTTACTTATAGACTAATGTGAATCCGTAGATATGCAAGACGATCTTGGAATTTTGATTTAGACTTAGTTAATTAAATATAATTTCCTCAGATTCTGGCTTATCAGTCAGTATGGACAAATATTTAATGAATACACCATCTCTGCAACCGGCTGCAGTCAGAAATGCCACAAAGATGGCCGAGGATAATGCTATGACTTATTGTTGATATAAACAGGGCGTTTCGCAACTGCTGATCATAAACAATTATCACAGTTAACAATTATGTTTTTTATTATTGATTATTATAAAACATATCGTAAAGTAATTGAAGACACTTATACGTAATCACGATGTTAGACCTTCCAGCATACTAACTGTCTGTTTAATTGAAATAATTCAATTTGTTTACATTTTGAAACTCGTGCGTAGTATATCCAGTTAAATATTGAGTAAATATTTACATACAATAAGTAAAATGCACTTTGTGCAATGGATAAGGACAATTTGAACAATGTATATAAGCACAAATAAAATGATACCGTACAGTTGTTTAGAGATACATTAGATCCAGTTCCTCAGTACAAGAGCCCCAGCAAACCCGAAGCCCAAAGGAGGAATAAGTGCAAAGATATACAGAGCAGGAATGAGTGCAAATGAAGATACAAAAGAGGAATAAGTGCAAAAAGAAATACGAATGAGGAATAAGTAGAAAGGAAGATACAAAGGATATTTTGCACCCAAGACCTGGATTAAGAGAGTGCCAATCAGAAAGCAATATGAAGAACAGTCCAGCTAATCTGAGACGAAAAACACCGCAGGAAATTGCCGTGAGCCAAGACCCAACAGGAACATCCAACCTATCCTCGAAGCAATTGTATGCTACTTTATTATTTTATCTGTGCTTATATTTTTTCTTATGCTTTCCTTAAATAATTACCTTGCGTTCATACAGGTCAGGTTTGGTTCATTACATGATTCTAAAATTTCCCCAAATTGAAAACACAATAGGTATGAAAATCCAAATTATCGCAGTAAATATGAAAATCTAAAACGCTCTAGCTGCTCATGAGACCTTCAGATTTAAGGTCACAAAGGGAGGGGGGCGTTTGTACCTGTAAAATAGCGAAATAGAGGCACACGTCAGCAGATGAATATATTTAGTATTTGTAAAATATGCTGATAAACATTCAGCTTCTTTAAACTTTACTGAACTTTTACAATTTGGCAGTTCAAAAAAACTGTTAAAACATTTAGCGCTCATAGCGATACTTAAGAGAACTCATAAAGTGAAAGATGCTTTATTGATGTAATTTTAAAATATTACCCAATTACAATACTTTGCTCACATATGTGCTTACATAACATTAAATTTTACTAGAGAACTCACAATTTAAAATAGTTTCGTGGGAGGTGTATTGCATGTGATGATTCGATAGTGTTTCAAATTATAATTTGCTTAATATCATTACGTTGTAGAACTATTTGAATTTTACACAGACTTGGTGCCAATTTAAACATTGTCTAAAAGTTCAAAAGGTTAAATCTGAAGTCATGTAACGTCACACTACATTTTGTTACTTAAATAAAAATCAGCAATCATTTATATGACGAAAAATCAGACGACTTTCAATGATATTTATGTTAGATTCAACTTAGTAGGGTGAACTTTTTCTAACCCTTCGACACACACATCATGTGCAGCAGCTGAAACCTACAATAAAAATGTTCAAATAAAGTATATCTTCGTACACCGAAAATAGCAGACCAATGCATGAGAATTCACAGTATGTGTTTATCTTACTGGTTGCTCATATTTTTTTCAAATGATTCTATAACATACCGCAAATAATAGTATATATTAGCAACGGGGATTACCACACCGATGGGCAGACATCACTGATATATTGGAATTGATCCTTGCTAAACTATCGGAAAATGAATTTACTTCTTTGATGGATTGGTATCAGATGCTATGTCACACCCACACACAGTGCATGTGAATCATTCGCAACGGCACTGGAAGGACAACGAGTTATAAGTCACATCTATTACCCGTAGGATCACTATGAAGGATTAGACGAGGGAGGGGACGGGAGAGTTTTCTTAGTGGAATAGAGTGCATTTGTTATCTTATTATATTATTATCCGATATGCTGTAGAAGGGTAATTTTTCAATTGAGCATTCTATGCTTTCAGTTCAAAATGTGAAATGCAAGTCTGCATATGATAATTATATTTAAATGCATGTTACATTTTTTTATTTTCACCTATAGATATAACTTGTTCCATGCATTTTGGCAACATAATTTAGCTCTCATGAGCACAATTGTCGTATTATACAGTTAGTTTTTTTAACAAGATGAATCTGATGATTTGTAATTGCGTACTGCGTTAAACTCTGGAAAAAGTTTTTGTTTTTAAATGTGTTGAGTAAAAAGTGATATTGTACACAAAATATCTGCTTTCAACAATGCATTCACTGTCTGCTATATTTTGATATGTAAAGTAGGAGTGTAAAGTGCTATCTGTTGTTTTAAAATACCGCATTAGAGTAATATTTTTTCACTTACAAACTATTACTCATATACTGCTGAAATTTTTATTTCCGTATTGTAAAATTTCACTTATTTTTTATTAATTACTTTTTAAGGATTAGATAAAATGAATATTGTTAATAATGCCATGTTTTATACCACTGAAGTATTGAATATTTGCTAAAGTGTAAAAAATATGTAACACCAATGTTTTACATTTTTATACCTAGAAATATAGCATATCAAATTGTCATTTCCACTCACGCTTTCATATCTAAAAGCATTTCGTAGCACAGTCTCTGATAACCCAGCTGTACATGGTATTGCAATCCATTTCTTTGTAACTTAATTTAGTTACCATAAGAATGAAATTTAATGTAATTTGTTGAAAGTAGCATTAATACAAGATTAGTAGTACCGACCGGTCTCGAAGACAAAATCAGCCTTCTTTGTCGGTCGACTTTGGAATTGGTCCATATTACTGATTTTGCTGCAACTAATTATGCTACGTTTAACGACATTATTTTAATTACATTCTTTAGATGTCGTTTGATCTGTCCATACATTAAGCTTGTTACAGCAGAATATATATTCCTTTAAGGTTTAAAAGGGCAAAAGCGTAAAAGAGTATCAGAATATAATTGATTTATTTATCAACAGTTTGTCATTTTTGTAAATTTGTATTGTAATGCTTAGAAAATAGCTACATTTATTCAAACATTTAGCTACTACAAAATAAAACTTCCACCATGGCGAAATAAGGAAATCTGTATATAAATTAGAGAACATGTTTTTATACATTTTGATACTTGTAGGTATTGTCAACAAATGTTTTCAAAACTATATTATTTAGATTTGACTTCTCTTTTTTAAAATGTTTTCTGATCTACACATGCATTATTTTTCGGTGTAAGCAAAAAATTTTAAAAATTGGCAATAACGTACAAATCCAGTCTAACACATTTTCAGTCTACTACACAGTAAGTACTCGTCACTGATCTCGCCAACATTCTTTAAAACAATCGTACAAAATGTCGTAAATAATAATAAATAAATGTTACAAAAAAGGGGAGAACCCCCTGAAAGGATAGACAATCCATCTGCTCTATTGGATGGTCCCCTCGCTATAAATAGCAAAACTATTGGAAAACGCATTTGCTTCTCTGATCGATTGGTATCAGATGTTATCTCACACCCACAGACAATGCACGTAAATCAAGCCCAAATGTATTTGGAATTTTGGAGTTATGTGTAGCACGGTATGTATTTTTATAGATATGCTTTCATGATCTGGTAAAGTGATGATAAAGTCATTACTCCTCATGCTATACCTATACACTTTGTAAAAGTCTAGACTATCAAAAACGTTTAAAATTTAAAAGTAAAGGTGGAGAGCATTTTATACACTGAAATCGTGTACACTGAAATCGTAGGTATGCATACACTGAAGTTGTAGTGTGTAAATCCATATTTCATCGGAAATCACTGTCTGTTTCCTTATATATAATGTTTTTAAACAATTAAATATGAAAATAAATTAGCATAGCGTTATTTTTCAATAGTTTCATTTGAAGAAGTTATTTTCTTTGTGAGCCACGCTAAACATTCCTGAAGTTGTTTAGAGTGGCTCACCAACACACTTAGTAAAAGGATTGACTATCAAAACATTTACAATTTAAACGTAAAAAGGGAGAATATTTTATACACTGCAGTCATGTATACTGAAAAATCGTAGTTTTGCATACACTGAAGTTGTAATATGTAAATCAATATTTCATCTTATATCACTGTATGTTTCCTTATATTCAAAGTTTTTAAACAATTAAAGTTGAAAAGACATTATTATAGCATTAATTTTCAATAGTTTCATTTGAAGAAGTTATTTTCTTAGTGAGCTACTCTAAACATTCCTGATGTTTAGACTAGCGACTAGCTCACCTACACACTTAGCAAAAGTCTTGACAATCAAAAATATTTACAATTTAAACTTAAAAATGGAGAACATTTTGTACACTGAAATCGTAGTTTTGCATACACTGAAGTCGTAATGTGTAACTCAATATTTCACCGGAGATCGCTGTATTTTGCCTTTTATTCAAAGTTTTCTAACAATTAAAGTTGAAAAAAAAATATTATAGCATCATTTTTCAATAGTTTCATTTAAAGAAGTTATGTTCTTAGTGAGCCACTTTAAACATTCCTGAATTTTATGATGAATCCATTATCAGTTATAAGCTTCATTTATAGAAAATCTTGAAAAACACACGTTTTAAGAAAATTAAAAATATTTGAATCAGAATGGAAAATTAACCATTATTCGAAATTATTACTATACTTACTACCTTCCTTATCTCGTTTTAAATTTGACGCTGCATTCGTATCAGTCACTATCTACTATTTATCTATAGTAGATTCTAGGAAATAAACAATTCACCATTTTTTTTTTGTAGAAACATAGCAGATAAATTTAATTGCCACTAATGATAACCAAAAGTAAAATTTATAATCCTTGAAACAATCTATGTTTAAGGTAAAAAGCAAATACCATTATTTTGTTTCTTAATTTTTAATATAAAATACTTATTTTATACATAAATGTTTAAATACTTTACAACTAAGTATTATACAATTTTCTCAGGATTATAATTTTTTCGGTACTCATATCAAGAAGAGATTTATTTTGTAGGTATTTGTGTTGAAGACCCAGACCGTCCGACTCGTCCAGTATTGTAGGTATTTGTGTAAGAATTTAAAATTAAGTATGGATAATAAAATTATTTTGCACATACTAAACTTAACATGAATTAATTTAAAATTTTATGAGTAATAACGCACATTTCTTTATTTCACAATCTTTAAAGATAAAAATTAGGTTATTAAATGCTTTAGATGTATTTTTCTTTTTCGAATATTTCGATAAAAGAAACCGCCCACGTATTTTATGAAATGTAATTTAAATAAATCTACTTTATTTTTAAAGAGTCATTATAATGCAGCCGTGAATTCTTAAGAAAATGCCTTCCTTACAGATTCTGAAAATTTCTTGTTTGCAAATATATTATAATTTCAAATTTAAATATAACAGTGCAATTAATAAACCGTTTAATTATATTTTCCGAACCTCTTATGCTATTTTTAATCTTTCTATGACGTAAGATAGTCAATTTTGCTAACAACAGTGCAATTTTACGGATTAGGTATAAGAAAAAAAGATTCTACAATTTTGCACAAATCATTACTTGGATATGTTATGAAAAAGAATATATTGTGTATGATGATTTAACGAATATATTGTGTATTTGCTTCTCATTATCTGCACTTTCCTTCTTTGCAACGCATGATGATGTAGAGATAAAGCATTGGAATAGAGTGGGAACGAAACTCGATTCTTTGACAGATCGTCACATTTGACAGATCTACACATCTCGAGAACTGTTTAACACGTATTTACTATTTAAGTGTAACGCGAGCGCGCGCGCGCGCGCGTGTGTGTGTGTGTGTCCGTTAGCGTGCGTGCGTGCGTGCGTGCGCGCGTGCGAGGGCGGTTGTTTGTGTATGTGTGTGTGTGTCAGTAACGTATCGTGAGATTTTTGACTGGGGAGGCTGAAAATTTGGCAAAAAATTTGGTATTACAAGTGAAATTTATATTGGGATTCGCATTTTCATAAGTTTTATTTATTGATGTATAAAATAAAATAATTTTGCATAAAAATGCAACGAGTGGATGAAATGCACGAGACTTAAAATTGTTACCTATGTAAGATAAATACAAGATATAACATTTTAAATGTTTTCTTATTTCTAAATTAGATAAACTTTTACAATCATATTATTAAATAGGAAGTCATGGTCGCCCATAGGGGATTTAAAGGGGGGTGCACACTCCCACTTGGCATTAATATAACAAAGGCGAACATCAGGCCTGTCTATATTGTACTACATTAAGAGCTTGAGTTTGCGTCCCCCTCCTGGAAAAAGTTTTACAGGCGCCTATGTATGAAATAGAAATATATTACACTATTATTAGCAAGTGATAGAAAACATATTTTTAGCATTATATATGACTTTTGTCTGCGAAGAATAATTAATAGAACTATATTAAATCCAAAATGGCGGATCCATTCGTCTTGTCCAAAAAAATTTCATTCATGAAAGTGAGGTCCCATATCCAACCATTGTCTGTCATTACGTTGTTTATAAAGGGCTGTAAATAGGGGAAGAAATACCCACACCCTCCTGGAAGCTAGATTATAATTCTAGTGTATCAACTAGGGTGGAGTTTGACAGGTGTGTGGGGCTATTACCATGCTTCTCTCAATAAACTGCAAAAGCTAAATAATTTCAGCTTCTAGATATGCGTTTTAATACGGAAAATACTTTGAAACGTCTCAGTTTAAGTAAGTAAAGTGTAACAGTTTTAAAAATAACGACATACATATTCTTAAAGATATATTAAGAAATATAATAAATAAAAGTACCCTTAAAGTATAATTTAAACAGGGGAGACTCAGCTTCTGAGCTTCAATGGACGCTATGCTACTGCTACGCCACTTGTACAAAAACGCCGCAAGCTACAATCTTTATAAAACAGAGAAACTTTTATCTGGATAGAGCCTTATGGTCACATTTACTTGAAACTTAACACATAGTGGATTTACAATGATTAAAAAAAACAGGAATTAACTTAAATCTAGAAATTAATGCAGACAGAAAGAAACGTCTCCTAGGAGATAAGTGTTGATATACATTTAAAAATAATATACCTAAAAAATGTTTTCTAAATCTTACGGAAATAAAGTAAGGAAAAAACTTAATACTTTTTATTCTCTCTTATGTTTCCATCTCTAAAGGCACAAAGCACGTGCCCCGTCTTATCTGTTTCACAAAAAACTTTGTTTAATTCAAGAAGATGCTAATGATTCTCTATTGTGAACATTTTAAATACTATTTTTTGTTTCATGTTTCCTTTGAATAGATTCCATTAAAATGTATTCCTTTTTTTATTTTATTCACTTGCAAAATATTGCGTGGCAGTATAATGGTACATTTTCTGAAAAACACATAGGATGGAAACTTGAAACTAAAAGTTTTAACTCTTTTAAATGTAAATCTCTGCGATTTTTTTTTACATGGATAAGAAAGATAGATTAATTAATAAAATGAAATTGTTTTAAACCATGTGTAAAATATTACGTAGATGTGTGTTCAAAATTTTAACCGAATTTCTCGGCGATTCCCCTTGAAATCATAAATCTGCTTGTCATATATGAATACAGCTCCAAATATAGATTTATATGTACAAAACAGTTATTGGCAAAAAAATACTTTCTTATAAGAAACTTAAAAATATATATAAAAAATCTGATGTGGGCAACACATGACTTTCCTTATATAATGCAATGAATTTACTATTTTTACAGTAAAAAAATAGGCTTTTCTTATAGTAGATACTTATATTCTTTCCAAGATATTGAATTTTCGACAATTAGTCGTCATTTCCATTGATTTAGTGTGTTTTTATCCATTTGGCGAGATTTTCGTTAATTTGGCAACATTTAAAATGTCGCCAAGTTGGCGACATTTCGTCAAATTTTGCGCCAAAATCTCGCTAAGCGTTCTGGACGGTGAAATAAGTTATTCTTATAGCAGATAAATGATTATTGGCGTTCCAATCCAAAAGCATTACTCGAAGTATTTTTCTCATGAATGGAACGAGCTAGATCCACGAGAATGATGTCACACAACTTATCGCATGGTATTACATATGAAAAGTGAACATGGTTCTTAATGGGAAATATATATTTTTTATTTTATATGAATTTTTGATAATTTTTTGAAAAAATGTACAGTATGTGCAATATCTCGGGAAGGGTTCATGTTAGCGTTCTAAAATTTATGTTAATCGTTTTCTAATGGAAAATTACATAACAAATGTCTATTTGCGTAACTTTATTAGCGGTTTTGATTTTTTGACGCTTTTCTTCAAAATTTCACGCGAAAATTTAGGGGGGGGGGGGGTTCTGAACATTCCGTTACGTTTAAAAACAATAGGCTTATATATGTGTGTATGCCCAGTGTATATGTCCAGTGTTTACGGATTGCGATTTTTGTACCAATTTTCGTTCGAATCGGTCCAATCGTTCGTCAGTTATCGTCTCCACAGACTCACTGACACACACACACACACACACACACACACACGCACACACACACACACATACTTTCACACACACTCACACACACACACACACTCACACACACACACACACACACAGACATCTCTTCAAAAATGTTTGATTCGTGATCAGGGATGCTTGAAACTTGCTTTCCCGTCGAAAAGTCGAATTCGAATTTTCGACCTCGTGACAATACTTTCTTTATACATTATGTATATAAGGAAAGTAATAAAATTACTTCCTTATTTGTAGTTACTACAGAATTATAAACGAAAAATTTCAGGGGAAAAAAATATTCCATCAATATTGAATACGTAAAAAACTTAGTTATTGTAACATAAACTGAAACAATATACAATTTTTTCTATAAAAGTCATTAAGCACATGTAAGAATTGTCTGAGAGTGTGCACGTTATATCTATTAATATTAAAGTGACTATGGTTTATCGAATAGTGATTGTAGCGCCCCCTAGTAAATAATTTTAAATGTTAGAATGAAGAACTCGGCAGCAAAGGAAGATAAAAGAAAAATGTCAACTGCAAAGTTTTAGAGTATTATCTAATTAGTAGAGGAATCAATATCAGGAATGCACGAAACGTTTGTAAGTAAGTAGGTATTACTTTTCAAAAAATCGTATTATCAAGGACTTTATCGAGGACTATCAAGCCTTGCACGGTGATACCTGCAAGACTTGACAGAGTGTGGGGTAGTATTCTTTTTCGAATTCAAGTTGCTGACCTATGGCTTTTTCAACAGGCTGTGCAATGTATTTCCATGTATGTGTTGTTATTTTCCTTATATACATAAAGTATAAGGGCAGTTCTGTGACGGGGTCGAAAATTCGAACGGCAGATCACATACTTTCACACACATACACACACACACGCACATAGACATCACTTCAAAAATGTTTGATTCGTGATCAGGGATGCTTGAAACGTGCCCTCCCGTCGAAAACTCGAATTCGAATTTTCGACCACGTCACAATATTTTCTTTATACTTTATGTATATAGGGAAAGTAAAAATATAAACAGGTATATAATACATCCCTTCCTTTTACGCTATGAATATATATTGTTGAGAAGAAAATTAATTTGACTTTACTCAACCTGAAATCATAATTAAGAGATATGTCCAAAACATCCAAATTCAAAATTACAAGACATAGACTAATTCCCCAAAATATAAGATACATCTTAATAAATATCTATTTGTTATAATCTGACATGATTTGATATAAATTGTTATATAAAAGTATAATATTTGTAATAAAAATGTAAACTTTTAAATATACAAATTTTATCTTTAGATTGTACTTCGCTAATTGTCATTCTCATTTAATATTGACATTTAAATCCAGGTGATATTTTATATAACTAATAATTAATTAAAGTTAATTATTAAATATATAAAAAGCTGAATGTTGGACATGTTTCTCATTTTCTTTTTTATATTTATAGTTAAACTTCTTTAATCTTAAATTTCTTGTTTATAATACAATTTAATGTATTTTTGTAATCGTTTAATCTTAAATATCCTTTTTATAATGTGATTAAATTGTCATAATTCAGTAATTGATTTATGCAAATTTTGTCTGCCGATTTGGTCTGTACATAAGCTTGTTTGCATGGTAATTTTTATATAGACACTGATGAAGGGTATCGTGATACCCGAAAACGCTCCGGCCCTTTTTAAATATCTGTCCGTCATAAAGGATAGTTTTTATTAAATGATGTTTTAATCCACGATTTGTTGTCTTTGATTTATTGCGATATTTTATATGCTATTATAATTTCAAAAATACATATAAAATATGATTTAATTTTCCAGTATAAATTTAAAATAGCAATTATTCAATTTTCGCAGCATTATCCTACTTTATATCCAATATCCGAAAACACCATCAAACTCTAAAAATTATGTCGATAATTTTATTTCGAAATGCAAAAAGAAAACAACAGGGTGATTTAAAGTACGTTAATCCGATAAAAATCCATATATTTAATGTATATTAAAATCAGTGTATCAGGATAGGATAATAGTTTCATAGAATGATGTGATAATATTGTGCCAACATCAAATATCAACTGTTATTTTTTATTTTTCTATATACATCCATGCAAATTCTACTTTGTAGGAATAACAACATTAATGAAAGTAATTTCTACTACATGTAATTTGCAATTAAAATTAATCAAAAATGGTTTCTACGGAATAAATAAAAATAACACTGCAATTATGAAAGAATGAAATATGTAGTTATAGTTTATACCTTATGGCCTAACTGCAGTAGCCATTTTTTTCACAGTGACATAAGATTTACGCCACACTGTGACTTTGGGACGTCACAGGACGTCACAGTACGTCTTGGCAATGTCATATTGAGGTCACAGCGGTGTCATTTTGGCCATTTTCAGGGTCGTTTGTGACGTCGCATATTAACATGTTTGTGACGCCATATTGTAATTGCCATTGTAATGTCATCACATTGTTACGTGTTAATTAAATTTTGGAAACGTCACAGAATATAATCACACAAATATGATGTCACATTGTGACCCAGGTGTCACGTTACTACAACGACACTGTCACACATGTGACGACCTTTGCTGTGAGGGGGTAACTATTTCCTTTCATTTGCATACCAATAAAAGCAAGTGCGGTAGTTTTTTCGCATGTAATCATTGTTGTACAAATCACACCAGTAATCTGAAAGAAATCGTAATTAAATTATGCGTTCATCAACATGACTAATTCATATTAAAATATATGCGGAATGTGTGAAATTTCAGTCTGTTTTAGAAACAATTATAAGAAGATTCGAAGATTTTTGTTTAAAGTAGTTGCAGATATTTGCGTTTTTTATATCCTATAATAAACATTTGATGACTTTACAATTGTACTTGTGAAATTGTATCATGAGCAATAAATTAATTCCTATAAAATAAATTAATAGAAAAATGTAACCTGACAGGAACATAATGTTCCATGCATTACTGGTAAATTCATCCAGTAAAATCATTCTGGTAAATTGTAAAAGTGCAATCTATAGTTACATAATTATATCCAAATCCAATCTTTCAAAATCCAAACTTAAAAAATACTTATATTGAATTAACCATCATAGTCACCATGCGGTTAGAATTGGGTGATCACAGCCACTGTCAATATGAGATGACCACAATTAAATTATCCATATTAAGATATTATATCAGTAGCCAATATTCAAAGGAATTTGCGTGATACTCTTGAAATAAAATGGAAACAACTTCCTGGAAAATATAGTTTCCGTAATTTTCCGACAGGGACCAATTTCATGTTACGATTGGTAAAAAGGAGTAAAAGTTGCATGAGGTGCTTCTAATGGATAAATTATGATTTTATATGCCCACTAAAGCCTATTTTAACTGATTTTAAGTACTATATTTCTATGAACTTAAAACTGAATCCGTTTCTTTCGTATTTCAAATACATTTTGAAAATAATAAACTTTTAGTGCTTTGGAGACGTGATCGATTTTAAAAGTTTGATATAGAAAAGTCCAAAAATAATTCAATTTCGTAATTTAACAGGAACTAAATTAAATATTACACACTGCTCCAAAGCAAATGTATGTTTGTGTGATTATTAATTAGAATTTTTATGATGTATTCGAGCATCGATAATATTTACGAAAAACCAGTTTAATGCGATTCACGGGTATGCAAGTTTTTTTTGTTTTGAAAAGGAAATGTTTGTTAGAACGGGATTTTTCCGCAGATTACGAAACTGACCTTGAAAATTCCGTACCAAGTCAGTTTGTTTAACAAATCACGAAAATGTGAAAATGTTTAAACAATTTATTTTTTAATGACATTGATACATCAGAACGTTTGTAACGTGTGGAAATGTTCTCTGGCGGGACGGTATGCATATGTAACGAATAGATAAACACAAATACATATTTCAAAACCGCAAAGGCGGCAGATGGTCGAGCGTCACGTGACTTCCTCAAGGAAGGAGGTAGCAGTGGGGTGAGGTATGACTAATTTCAGTTAATCTGCGATATATTTGTGTGCATCTATTTGTTACACATGTATTCCTTCCCGCCAGAGAACATTTTCACGCGTTACAAACATTGTAATGCTTCAAACTCATTACATTTTTTTTACATTTTCACTTTTTCTTGATTTGTGAAAAAACCTGACGTGGTACAGATTTTTCAAGGTCATTTTCGTAATCTGCAGAGAAAATCCGTTCCGATACACCTATTTATTTCAAAACAGCAGAAAAAAAGTGAAAAAATGCAGATTAGTATATTGATGAGAAAATCTTACCCTTTCAGCGCATGTATATTTGAAGAAATGTGGGTGTGTGGTTGCTAAGGCATGCCGTCATTCTCATCCTTTTATGGTTGGATTCGCCAATTCAAATTGCACGTTTGACTCATCTTGCGCCTATGCAGCTATATGATCGCGAGCTATTGCAAGAAAATTAAGATATTTTAAATGTGCAGATGTCGTGGCGTAGTCGCTTGTACACCCGAGCATCGCGTTTTTGATGTTTGTTATAACCTGGCGCATTGTTAGTGTAAAAAACAAAACACAAAGACCGTTCTTTCTATTTTTTGCACGGATTGTTTGTTTTTCAACTATTCATTTCATAAAACCTTCAACATATTTTTGCGTTCTTTTGCAAGAAGAATGTCTTTAGAATTTCTTCCTGCAAAAGACATCTGCAGAAGTGTTTAAATTGGTATACTTTAATTAATATAACCCTGTATTAATGAGGGAAATCAACTGAAACGCCCAGTTATACACCGAGTTATAGATCATATAATGTCCGGCCAGATACGGATCGTCTCTTCCAGGAGTACACTCGTGGTATTGAAATGCTCCGTTAGCCAGAAGTCAAACATATCTGGAACACGCTGAGACGTCAACTGCATTCACCACTCGATATAAGGGATCTATAGCAACGTTTTCAGAACGCTTGAGATAATCTACCATAATATAACACGAGTTTTGTTTGACTATTTCATCACTTGTAGCAAACAGAAGGGGTGTTGTGATTATAAAGAGTTCCCTGAATTTGATATTTTAATGATATTTATATCTCTTTATTATCTCTATTATAGATGCAAAATTCAGGAACGCTTTACCCCTTGCCGAAGCCATCAGGCAAAACAAAATTCTAGGATCTCCCACAAAACTTTTAAAATAAAAATATGAATATTGAGCACGGAAGATGGGTTTCTAGAGCATTTGGTTACAGTGTCCATGCTGTTAAACAACTCTGGTTAAGTTTCATTTTAATCAGACGCTTCCTTCGGAGTGTTACGGAAGCTTTTCTTAAAGAGTGTATATACATATATTGTGAAATATCAGAAGTTATGCAAAATAAATAATCTATACATTGTAATTTCAAATGCGACATTAATAGTAGACCACTGAAAAGAAAATTCAATCATCATAATCGAATGCCTCACTATCCATGTCTCACTCAACACGCTGAAACCATAGGAATCCATTCTTCACTGTTTTATCAAAATATTCCCATCGTTGCTTTTAAAGGTTAATTAATTAACAATCACACTCACATTTTTTTTAAATTTCAAATTACTGAATGTAGGATGATTATTTTAAATTACTTACCAACCAAATTCTTAAAGCACCGTTTATGCCATTTTTGTTTCTTTTTATACAACACTAATTTGCATTTCTGTTTTTTTAATTAATTTTCACACACATAAATTTAGTGTTATGTAATTTATCAAAACCATTTATTATTTTATTTTGTTTTAGAATAGGCATAAATTATATACTATTTTCTACTTTTACAACAGCACAAAGACAAGGATGCACATTATATTAAAATACATGCTGTATTGAAAGAACTACGAATATCATCATTTATTTTCTTTATTAATGAGTTTTAATGAGATCTTTGAAACAAATACGTAAGTGATATAAGTGGCATATATAATATAAATTATTTATGTTTATAAATTGATCCGATTTGATTTTAGAGGAGTTCGTAGCTCGAAATTTTTAACTTCCGAATTGAGTCAGACATTTGAAAACTTGACATTATTTAAGCATGCGCATGCTCTTTAATTTTCTAAAAATAATTTTATAAATTTTATAATAAAATAAAAATAGTGGAGGATAATCTATTATGTATTTAATAAAAGTCTTAACATTAATTGCTATACCCCAACACTTAGTTCTTATATATTAAGTAAGTTCACTGGAAGTATACACATCTACTTTATCAATTGTAGATAAATGTTTTTATATTTTGTTTAGAAAAAATTCCAAAAAGAATTTTAATAGAAAATGATATAATTTATAAAAAGAAATATTGCTACAACAAAAGAACCCTGGAGGGTAATTTATCTGCGTTCTATATTTCCCTCCTGCATAATATTTTGCATTTATTTTCTCTCTATTGATTGGTAACGCAGCACTGAATTTAAATTTCTATATTTTTTCTTCCTACTGGCAATTTCCATACTAAAAAGAGATTGATAATAGGTTATCAATCAAAATAAATGTCAAGTTATTGAAGGAAAGGAAATTTTATCCTCAGGTTCATTGGATTTAAAAAAAAGTAGTAAAGGTACTTGTTGAAAAGCTATTTTATTTAAATTTTCAAGAATATGGCTGCTGGATCATTTCTAATGCTATATACCTTGCGACGGTCTGCGAATTTTTCGGATTTTTTTTTTATCTTGATGAAACAATTACATATGTAATCGTTTCTGTAAGTGATATGAATTGCATTATTTTTTATATTTGATAAATTACGAAAAACCAAAATATAATTATATAATAATTTTAACTCAGTTATTTTTATCTGTTTATTTATTGCAACAATAGGAAACTACAGTAATTTATAGTAATTTATTTACTTAAAATATAAGAACTAAGAGTTAGGGTATAGCAATTAATGTTAAGACTTTTAAAGGCATAATATTATCCACTATTTTTATTTTAATAATAAATATTATCATGTACAGTAACTTATTAACACACCTCTGTTCCCACCATAACGGCCGTATAAATGACTTTATTAAAATAAAAATTTAGTATGTTGTTGAGACGGTCTGTGGGACATAAGTGTATGTAGATGACTAATATCACCCGATTCGAACTCGAACTCGGGTTGAACCCGAATTGAACTCGGGTTAAAAAAGTGAAATACATTGAACCCTAAAGGACCTAAGTTTTCGAACATTTTTTAAGCGAAGTTGACATTCACAAATTTCTTCGAAAATTTTAGGAAATTTTCAAATTATTCCATAGACTATATAAAAACAATTTCAGCAAAATATGTTCATTTGTTTTTAAATACAAATTAAAATAATAATTATACCCATATTAAATCCAGAGTTAAACTTGCCCACTTTAAAATAAAATATGGCATACATATTTTTTCCCAGTGTAAAAATCGTGAATTTTAGAAATGTTTAAATCAAATTGCATTTCGGTTGGAACGTGTTTCCTAATCAATGCTTTATGCATGATTGATCTTTGTTAATATTATTTAAACTACAGTAATGCAAATATATCTACACATTAGCTTCTGTTAATATTCTTAAAATTGTCATAATTCTGTAATAATTCTACCTGTCATATTTCTATTGTAATAAATCTATTAATTGTTAAAATTGTCAAAATAAAATTGTCAAAATAAAATAAATTGTCAAATTTGTTATAAATATGGCATTTATAACAAATCTTGTTTAAAACATTTTAAACTGGTCGACAGGTATAAAACTTTTTAATAGTCTCATAATATTTGACATGATTGCAATAAAATGTACTTTCATAAATTGTGATAGTAGACATTTTATAAAAATTCTAATTTTACTAATTTATTTCGAAATTTATTTATGAAATATCATCTAAAAGAAATAAATTGCGCAAATCATTACGAATAAAACTTAAAGAAAAATGTCAAAATATTTGCTTGAACAGTAAAAAAATTCAGTGCACATTCGTGTTACGTAAAAAAATAAATGCACGTATTTTGAGTTCCAGAAAAAACATCGAATGTTTTTTTTCTTATATATTTCGAGTAAGTAAACACTCTTGGGAAATATATGTATGCATTTCATCAACTGCATCTGTTTTTATTTTACTCTAAAAATGATACAAAAAATATAGTGTAGAAAACTTTATAATTTTGAAGTTGAAATATTGCTAAAGAAAAAAGGCTCTCGGGTGTAATTTAGATTATTTACTCGCGTCATCTATTTTGCATTTATTTTTTTTTCGCTGATTTGCATTACTGCTATAATTTAGGAATTCACCTCTAACTTTCTGTGGTAATAACCCTACTGAAATTAAGTGAATTGTACTAATTTATAAAATAAGTTAGATTTAATAGGTTAGACTAAATAAATAAATATAAATTATAGAAAGAAGTTGATTTCATTTTTAAGAAATATCAAAGTAATAGTACTGGTTGGGAAATTATTTTATTTTTTGCCCTTCAATGCATGGGAAATAATACATCCTTCACTACATAGATTTTCATGCATAAGAAAAGTATTGGAGTGAGAGCGAAAATGTACATTGGAGTTTTCATTGAATTTACTCATTTGGGTGCTCTAGAACACGAAATAAATATTTTGTTATGATGCCCATGTACGCTCGTCAAAATGAAATTGCCACACCATGAAGGAATAAACGTAGCTATATGCAAATTAGAGTACATGTAGAAGAGATAGTAATGTGCAACTGATTAAATTTTCGTACATGTCTGTTCACGTGACATCCAGTTTCCTGTGATAAACTGTCAGGCTGCAATCTACTATTTGGTGCAACCGAACTTTCGAAAACGTTTAGAACCGATGCCTCCAAGACGTCAGCAAGCTGTATACCAACAGTTAACGTTTGGGGAAAGAGAACGTATCTTATAGTTGCATGAGGTGGGTTTATCGATGTATGCAATTACCACGCGTGTTGGACATGACGTACGTACCATCCAGCGATGTGTGACCCAATGGACGCAGGGCCATTAGAGAACACGCCGAGAAAGAGGGAGTGGATCGAACATTTTTTCTCAAGAGAGCACAGGCCGGCAGATACGAAGTTGAGTCCTGTTCGCTCGTTGAGACATGTTCGATGCGGCAAGTGATATTTGAAACAGTCTGTTACCATCAAAGGTTGCACGTGCGTGCACCCAAACTATTCGAATTTGCCTGAAGTACAGCTGCGCTCACGGCGACCAGCCACTTGGGTACCAATAAGTGCTCGACACAAGGATGCGCGTTTGGCGCGGTGTCGACGTCATCGCAACTGAAGCAATGAATGGCTTCGAGTATTGTTTTCGGATGAATCTTGTTTCTGTCTGTGGAGGAATGGCAGCCGTGGACGGGTGTAGCGACTTTACGGGGAGCGCCAATGCATCCCATATCACCTAGCGCCACACCGACCCAACACCGGGCATCATGGTTTGGGCGGTATCATGTTCAATCAGCAGACAGCCCTGGTGCACATTATAGGTAATCTAACAGAGGATCGGTACGACACACAAGTTGTGAGACCTGTTGTTTGGCTACTAGTGCAGGCCAACAGCAAGACAAAGCCACACCACACGGCGAACTCTCATCAACCTAGACGGAATTCATATCGTTTCGTGGCAAACAGTCTCGCTGGAGCTCTCTCCCATTGACCGTGTTTCGGTCGTCATCGGACGTCATGTGCCCCGGGGATCACCGGCACATACTGTAGACGAATTGCGTGCCGCAGTGAACTCTGCTCGGCAAGGATTACCTCAGTCAACCATTAATAGCCTCATCGATAGCATGCTCGCCGTTTAACGGACTGTATAATTGTCCGTGGGAGTCACATTCATTACTGAAAAAACAATTTTCTTTTGCATATCTTTGTCTATTCTTTTAATCATTTGCATATAACTCTATCTTCTACCAATACTGAGATTTGCATATGGCTACGTGCATTTCTTCATGGTATTGCAATTTCACATTTGACGAGTGCATGTGTCAATACATCTGGGCCGTTCTTATTAGATGCAGTTATTACATGTATATGTTCACTATTAAGTCTACTGGGAGTTATAATAAAGCATTAGCTATTTCGACATTCGGATTCATTATTGTGTCCTGAAAATACACCCACTATTATTGCGGATACATCATAAAAGTGTATGTCCACTAAAAGTCGTCTGACTAATTTTATAAAACCTTAGATTAGTCACCTCTGGTGCTATTTAAATTTGATACGACAGGGAAAATTAGAACGTTTTATTTTTTTAATTTACTCCCTGACATTGCCAAATTTGGACTTAAATATTCTAAATTACATTAATTAAACTTATATTTTATACTTAATTTTTGATAACGACACAAATCATTCTTATTACTCTAAATAAACCTTCTGTGAGATATTTTAGATTTTTTGGAATTTTGCCGATATGGCGACGTTTCAAAATGTCATATGTCGCCAAATGAGGAGGAAAATGTTTTAAAAATTGCAAATGTTCAATCTTGTTAAAAAGAAGCATCCATTTTATGTTTATTTTAAGCAATAAAACTCAAATTTATGCATTTAAATATAGAACAAATAAAGAAATGAACATGCAAAATGTACAACCATCCACTGCGCACATCAAACATCTTATTTTCATGAACATAGCTGCACATCACACATTTAATTTTCATTAATATATATGCAACTTTAAATTCAGAGAAACTTAGAAACTTAAATTAAAGTCGCCTTAAATTGTCTAGCAAATTTAACAAGTTAATTAAAAACCATTATGCAATTTATATAAATTTCAAATATATTAACCAATTATACCTAAAAATCTTCATATATTAATTTTTACGATCAAAGTTTTGGAACAAATATCCACTTAAAAAGTTATTAATTTTGTTCATTTTTGTAAAATTTCGGAAAGAATAAAAGTTCATTTATTTTGTATAAGTGAACATTCATTGTGTATGTCCATTTCCACTTCAAAAGTTTCCCATTTTCTTCTATATTCTGCAAAGAGCAGTGAAATAAATTTTAAGAAAATACTAAAATCTAGAACAAAAAGCACACTTACGGCTGAAGATTTCTCTAGAGCAATTCGTTTGCTTTACATATATTAGTCCTGCATTCCACTTTATATTTCACCAAATAAAAATAGCCCCTTCTAAGGATATTCACTTGCTTTCCATATTTCAATCTCGTAATGGTTTGAGTCTTTTTGCTGTATCTCAATTGATGACGAATACACAATTTAAATGCTCCTTCAACTATAATATATCCGCATGGAAATATCACTGTTAGTAAAATAGTGAATAAACTACTGAACTAGAAACAAAATGAAATAACATATTTAAAACGTCTTTTTCCTTACTTTAAAAGTTCCCGTGGGAGATTAAAATGCTTGTAAAACACATCTAATTGAAAGGGAATTAGCGCGTTACCTACATGAGGTTTCAATTATCATTAAATGGAGTAAATTATATTTCGGGGTGTTATATTTCTCTGAAACGAAGTAAAAGTTTAAGAAAATGTTTGCAGGACAGAAAGAATATGACAAGAACTAAATAAAATAATTTTGATAAGCGCTAAATAAGATAATTCTTATAAGAGATAGATAAAGATAACTTTGATGGGTTAGATAAGATTATTTTGATAAGAGCTAGATAGGATAATTTTGATAAGATCTAGATAATTTTAAGGTGCAAAAGAGGAAATTACACTAAAATATTTTAACCCTTTTAAGACATTGTAAGGCATGAATGATTGATTGATTGAAGACCCTGACCACACGACCAACCCGAAGGTTTATGGTAGAGGCATGAATGATTGTAAATTTACATCAAATGTATTCACATGGTTGTTATTTCGTTTTGAATCTTATTAAGGATCACAAAAAATAACTCAATTTGCAGAACTTTAAACATGTGATTCTATAATAATAATAAAAAAATCTGATGTGGGCAACACATGACTTTCCTTATATAACGCAATGCATTTACTACTTTTACAGTAAAAAAATAGGTTTTTTTTTATAGTAGATGCTTATAGTATTTCCAAGATATTGAATTTTCGACGATTAGTCGTCATTTTCATTGATTCAGCGTCATTTTTATCCATTTGGCGAGATTTTCGTTAATTTAGCAACATTTTTAAAATGTCGCCAAGTTGGCGATATATCGCCAAATTCGTCGCCAAAATCTCGCCGAGCGTTATGGACTGAGAAATAAGTTATTCTTATAGCAAATAAATGACTATTGGAGTTCAAATACAAAAGTATTACTCAAAGTATCTTTTCTCATGAATGAAACGAGCTAGACCCACGAGAATGATGTCACAAAATTTATCACATAGTATTACATATGAAAAGTGAACATGTTTCTCAATAGGAAATATTTTTTTTTATTTTATATGACTTTTTGATCATTTTTTTGAAAAATGTACAATATCTCGAGAATGGTTCACGTTAGCGTTCTAAAATTTATGTCAATCGTTTTCTAATGAAAAATTACATAAAAAATGTCTATTTGCGTAACTTTGTTAACGGTTTTGATTTTTTGCCGATTTTTTCAAAATTTCACGCGGAAATTTAGGGGCGTTCTGAACATTCGATTGCGCATAAATACAATAGGCTTTCAGTGTTTACGGATTGTGATTTTTGTACCAAATTTCGGTCGAATCGGTCCATTCGTTCGTCAGTTATCGTCTCCACAGACTCACTGACACACACACGCACACAGACATCACTTCAAAAATGCTTGATTCGTGATCAGGGATGCTTGAAACGTGCTCTCCAGTTTCGATCCCGTCACAATACTTTCCTTATACATTATGTATATAAGGAAAGTAATAAACTATCGGTTCAAAGCTCATTGAAAGACCGAAAAGCGATATTTTCAAGGAGCTGTAAATCGAATCCGTAAGTAATTCCTTCATATTTAAAAATAACTTGAAAACTCTTTAGAAATATGAAAAGTTTATGAAACTTCTTATGTATATTATATATAGTATTGTATCTAAAAATTGAAGAGTGTCACAATTCCAATTTCTGTCTTAACTATTGTGTTTTTTTTTTTTTTTTTTTTTTTTTTTTTGTATTCCAATGAAAAATATTTTTTTTAATTACCTTATTCCTAAATTGTCTATGAATTTTAATGTGAAACCTCCTATAATTTTTCAAAGCTCTCATAGCTTAAGACTGATTCCTGAACAGGGCTATTCCAGTTTGTTACATACTGGTCATTAGTAGCGGGGGGGGGGGGGGGGGGTATAGTTGAACGTCACATTACAGAATATGCGACAATGTTTGACAGCGTGTGACGTTCGTTATGAATTTTTGATGCGGTAATGTTCATTTTAAGATAAAGGAAATGTAGAGCAAATATATAGGATTGTAAATATTTCCGTTTATAA
Organism: Amaurobius ferox; assembly: GCA_951213105.1. NCBI lineage: Eukaryota > Metazoa > Arthropoda > Arachnida > Araneae > Amaurobiidae > Amaurobius > Amaurobius ferox. The sequence continues at coordinate 152,958,875 of OX578139.1, read as the reverse complement.
AGCATAATGTTAGTTTAAAGCAACTTTGAATTAGGTAAATATACATAAGCCCCGAGCACTTATTTACGGCGTATTAAAGGACTTATAATGAACGTATCAAAGGAACTTATTTAGGACGCATCAAAGGAACTTATTTAGGGCGTATCAAATGAGCTAATGTTGAACATAGCAAAAGGATTCGGTCTAATTATGTCCGCGTAGAGGCGTAGAGTGAAATACATATTTGGGGTGTAATCGTTTTAAGCCGTATTTGGGGTATAATCGTTTTAATCTGTCGTTTCAAGCCGTAGCATTCGATGCTCCCCGCGTTAGACTATAGCCGCACTGTGCACATACACCGCAGACTTGGGCGTGTGAAGTAATTTATTTAGGGTATTACTACAGTTTAGCGGGCGGGACGCAGCCGCGCGTGTGCTTACGCAGCAGGCGACTACATCTATTGAAAAACGAATGAATTCAATTAATCCCTGCTTTAAATCCCGAGCAACGCTTGATACATTTTTTGCCTGGACGAGAGGTACTGCAAGGAATCTATTGCAGTTAAGATCTTTTAGAAAAACGCAGTGGTTTTGGTGCAGCCGTATGTGCGCTTGAGCAACGGACTTTTTAATATAATCGGGTGTATCGTTAAATAATTTTTTGGCATTCGACACTTCTCTGACAGTACTGGTGTAATATTAAACAGAGGTTTGTTGAATTATTTTACTCCTTTCTTAAAATCAATTAACATCGTAATTACTTTCGAGAAGTACTTAAAATTATTCCTCTTGTAAAGTTTGATTATTATGTTAAACTGCTATATTTTGCTACAAGTAGTCCTATTAGTTTTTGCTCTGGTTTGTTATGGTTTTCCCGCTGCCACTGGCTATTGACTTTATGATAGCGTGCTGTGAGTTTGACTGGGGCTGGGGCACCGCCAGACCTATTTATCGCTTTTTTTTCCGCAGTTCCTTGACGAACTGTTATGCATTTACCTATAAGATTGACATTGCACTTATGTGGCAACATGTAGCTTGCTTTTATCTTAAATTTCGGGCAAAGTCGTGTACATTTTTCTGTAGGAAAATATTTTAAATTTATTCTGTATATAGTGAACTTGAATATAACTTTGAGTCTGTAATGTAATTTTTATTCTATAAAAAATTATGTATGTTTTCTCAGTATTTTACTAAGGGGTTTCGCCCTCTTCTTGGTGATATTCCCCAACTCCCGCAGCTCAGCTAACTGCCAGAGTTCGCTTTTGCGTGCACTTTTACGCCTCCGACCTAGCAAGTGGGCGCACAGTACTCCGTCCTTGAGGGCAGGATAGCCTAGTGATTAATGCTCGGGGATTGCACTCGGATAACCCGATTTGAATGCCTGACTCTGGCCAAACTATGCACGAGCTCGTTAAACCTGTGGGTCCAAACGTCCTTTTGAAAGGTTGGTTGCAGGGATCGAGGGTAGAGGGTGCCTTTCCTGTGTATGTCGGCCAGTTCCTGTATATCGTCCAGTACCATAATTCCAGTCTAAATTAAGTAGCACTGTCCCAACCGTCCAAATAAATACCTTATACCTTAGGGTAGGTCGGACGGTCTGGTGTGAAATGAAGATCCCCCTCCCGTCTCTAAACACCCTTAGGCTGCAAGGGGATAAAAAGCTCAAATAAAGATCCGATGAATGTTAGCGAACTGCGGGCTTGCGAAGATATCCCTGGTAGTTCGCATTCAATAGAAAAGCAGGGGTAAATCCCCAACTAGTTGCATCACCCCCCCCCCTTAAATCATGGCGACATAATCATTTGGTGCTAAATTTGGCAAATCCAACATAAACAACTTTCATGTCAGCTCATGTTACTAAAAATATGAATCATCTCTCATTACGTCATGAAAATACACCGCCAAAAATCAATGTTAAAGAAATGTTAGGTCATTTAATTAATTTTATAACTATACCAATTTAGCTGTCTGTATATATGTCAACCCTATATATATATAGATATATTGATTTTATTTTAATTTATTGGTTACAGATCACATTGAGTTTCCCCAATTATGATCAAACCACTGTTGGTGCATGATTATTAAATAATTTCACAATCATTTGTGGTAACAATCGTCCGTGGTTTCTCCACTTGCATTGCAATGATATTCAACAAGGTGGGTTAAATGTTTATTTCCAGATAAGTAGGTTTGCTCGTCACTTGCAAACATAATATTTGCTAACGTTTAATTGAAATTAAGGGACAGAATGATGAATGCTTAACGATAAAACTGTAGTACATTTAATCAGATCAGAATGTAACTCTATATTTGCATTTTCTTGATATCCCATTAAACATTACGGTAATTGTTCTGTATACTGACAGCCATTGGCGCACTTTATAAAGTTTATCGCCCCTTCGGCAATATCTATTTCTACAGAGTGGAAAGAGCATGTCTGTCAGAAAAACGAGAAAAAGTACAATGTATACATTGATAATCCACAATACGATAGAAATACAGGTAATAAACACGGGTAGAAATACAGGTAGAAATACAGGTAAATTAGAAGCATAACATAAATATAACATTTTAAGAATTTGCGAATTTAAGAAAATAACTTGGCATTTTTCAGAAATATTTCAATATTTAATTTTAATATTTAATTTTAATATTTAATTTATATTTAGAAACAATCTGGTTTATTTTCAAAAATTTAAATGTTTAAAGTCACCTGCTACATTTAAAAAGTTCGAATTAAATCATTTTATTTACTTTTAAATAGTTCATAATTTTAAAACAATTTATTATTTTTCAGAAAAAGAAAAAAGCAACACATTGCAGGGTGGCAGCGAGCTCTTACGACAAAATTAGAGGGTTGATAGTACTCGTACAATGCAAAATGAACAATATTTGCCATAGAACCTAATTCACTCTTAGTGGCAAAAAAAGAAAAAAAAATACATGCAAAGCAAGTCAGCTGCTGAAACGACTTTGACGGTCATTCTTCGGAAACGAAACTGGGAGTGTATTGGACACATAGCTAAAACACTTCCAAAGAATTGCCATCAACGTCTGAGGTATGCTTGGTGATCGGTTGGTAGAACTTTAAATTTTGCCAAAACTGTTGCATGTTATACTCATGGAGCATATGCTACCCTGTATGTTGCAGGGTGCTAAAATCCCCACATAACGTGGTGGTTATGCATGATGGGGCTCCGGCACACATTTCCATTGCCGTGCGACACTTTCTAAACACGACGTATCCCCAGCGGTGAATTGTGCTGAAGGACGTACGGCATGACCTACACTCTCGCTGAACCTGAATCAATTGGACATCTGAGGCCGCATGAAAGAGTTGATGTACGAGACACGTGTGGATTCTGTTGAAGATCTCATCGCTCGAACTCTGTTGCTGAGGATACGGTCTACCCTATACCTAGGGTCTTTGAAAGGGCGCTAGAATCCTACCTTCACCGGTGTTGGATGTGTAACGATGCCTTCAGCCGCCATTTTGAACAGTTCCCTTAAGTAATACTCTTACCTTTAAGTAATAATTGTGCCATACATATGTTACTTGTATCTATTTTATTTTCTAGTAAAGGATCAACATGGACGACTCACTTTTTTGTCTGTCACTATGAGTGGATTACGACCATAGGTTCTATGGCAAATATTGTTCGTCTTGCTGTGTACTATCACCTTTCATTTTTGTTGGAAGATTTGCGGACACCCTGTATATTTACATACAAAGTCATTTTTTTAATTACGGTGCGGTTTCATGTTATGGTCATGATTGCTTTATTTTTATTTGGTAATTTTCTTGCAATAGCAAATGACACAAAATAGTCCTAATTTCTTTAAGATCCAATATTTTCCCCATATTTAAACTGGAAATTTAACTGTAAAAATGATATCAGAAGGTTTACATTGCAATAAAAATGATTCCCAGAAGTAACCGATGACGCCATATTACGAAAGAGCATAATTTGGACTACGCTTAGAGTATGACGCACAAAATCTAAGTGCCACACATTATATTTGATATCATATTTTTAATTGATAAGTCATATTTTTGTTATAAATATTTGAAAGTCAGTATACTACATATGTACTTCATAATTATTTTTAAAGCGCATATTCATAATTATTTTTAAAGCAACTTGACACCGAACTATATATAAATTCTATGCTATGATATTAATTAATCTAAGTTTTTGCCTTAAACGCAATTGTTTTAAATATAATTTCATCATTATTGTATATAGTGTATATACGGAAGTTTTATATATTTTTAAGCTTGTGAATTTTAATTAATTAATATAACTTTAGTTTCTCAGAGATGGTTATTTGTTACAAGTACCTGTTATGTTTAACGGTAAGATAATTAAATTGAAAAAATAATTCTATGCTTACAATACATTGACGTACTTGGCAACACATATACTATATTACAATATGAATTTATTTGAAAATACATCATTAAATCACGCTGATAAAAATTGGAAATTTGATCATTTTATTTTATCTCGAGAAGCCTAAATAATAAAATCTCATATGAATTTATAAACATCTACTACAATTTGTTCTTCGATGCATTACATTCTACTGTAAAATTTGAATAACTTAAACTATTAGCATTTTATCTATTATTATAGCTATAATATAACTAATATAATATTTATTTTTAAAAACCATAACTATTTTTTATTTGTACCAAATATATCCAACAATGGGGGAATACATAATTATTTCCTAATAAGGTTTGTTTGATCACCACAGAGAAATAGAATATATGGTGTAATTTAATTGAAGTAATAGTTTATTTTTAGAATAAATTGCATCCATACATAATATCCGTTTTATGAATTGCATCCATACATAATATCCGTAATATAAATTATACCTGCAACTCAGTCGAGGCAAAAATTCCAAATTATTTTTACAGTCTACGCATTCAATTTATTTTAAATTTTCATTATAATGTATGTCTTTCCAATGAAATGTGAAGAAAACATAATGTTGAAATAACTCTAAATATTTCAAAATGCACTATAGGGTATATTTGTTTTAAAAGTTCGGTTCAAAGTATTGATATATCCAATAATTTATTTTACTATTTGTGAGACCAGTAGGCACCATTTTCAGATTTGGTATTTTCTATCGAATAAAAGCCGCAGACGAGTGACGCCGGTTTCAACAGTCATGGTCCTAAAAGGTTATGACCGGTTGAAAGTTATGAAATAAATGCATGGCACCCAAATTGCGAGAGGGATTTAGACATAAAATGGTTACGGCCAGGAATTACAACGATTTTCATTAGATCCAGAACAACCAATAACGCACAATTGCAACATCACACTTAAGAACAAGCTAATGAAAATGAGAAGGAGTTAACACATGCGTGTCTTTTCCCGAGGCCAAAAGATGCTGCTGCTAGCAAGAAGATATCAACGCGAAAACTCAAATTTAATCTAGAGGTGAAGCAAGAGATTGTAACCTAATGTGGAGTTAAGCGAAATGAAGTAAGATGGGACATAGAGATGATGCCAAATAGTTTTTCGCTGTTGTGATGCATTTAAAAGGGTGCAGTGTCACACATTGCAGTGTCAATCATTATAAGGTTCGGATGTGTGGACAATATAGGCCAAAACCATAATACCGAGGTATATGCCGGTTCATAGTAATATCACTTCCAGTTTGTGATCTATTTGAATAATTTAAGTATTATACTGTCTCACACGACTGCCTCTCCTTCATTAAATATCTTAGCACGCTGTTATTTAATTTGGATATCACTCATTATGTATGTTGGATTAAATGTTAATTTTTAAAAATTGTTATTTAATGATTTATGTAATGTATTTATTTACAGATATTGTAAATAAGCTCATATTAGGGCTAATTAGGGGGTTATTGCGACCAGCTTATATCTTAATAATTTACTCACCACAATTTAGTGCGTGACTACTATATTGAAAATAATTCACCACATTTTTAATAATTTACTCACCACAATTTAGTGTATGACTACTCTAATAAAATAATTCACCACACTGTTATTATAAATATCTTAAACAATTCACTCAAATTGATTGATATAATTTCGTATAACTCCTCTATACTGCACAAAACATTGCAGTTAAGTTAATGGTGGTAATTGCTATCAGGTTACAATAATTAGAATTAGTACATCATTTTCTCTTACTTGCTAAATAATTGCATATACAGGCAACATGCGTATATTACGTCTCTAGTTATACGGCTGTGATATTCAAATATATGGTATAAACGATTAATTCAAAATATGTTGGTTTAGTTGTCACTTGCAGAGATAATACATGATATCATTTGATTAAAATTATCGGACATTGTGGTGAAGTGTCACAGAGAAAACGGTATTGAATTTTCAAGCAGGAAGATGTACTTTTGTATATAAAATATAAAAGTACACACGTCATCCCCTGGAACAACCAGAGGACATGTAATATGACTCCAAATATAATAAACTAGAAATTTCTAATATGTAAAATCAGATATCATATACGATGAAATTTTCGTTACCCTATTATCAACTTTTACAGACCGTATATAAATATCCTTCTGCCCCAACCGAGAATCGAACACTGGATCTTCAAACTAGCCAGCTTGCGTTCTACCGTTGAGCTACTAGTACAAAATTTCAAGCTCTTATCGTGGAAGTGGCCTCTGCAGTACTCACACTATAATGCCAGATTGGCGGGCAACTGCTAATCTGATTGACCACCTCCTATTTTTATCTCAGGTTAGCCTCGTGCTGCTACTATTTTTACCTAGGTTAGTATCCTGTGTGGTCGCTATCCTCTCAATGAGAAATCGGTGCTCAATCTTCCAGACTCCACTGAATCCGTACTAGGGTCACTTTCAGACCTCTGAGATCTATTTTTCATTATGTTAATGTACCTAACTCTAAATTTTATTTCTCAATGATCTTTTTATCTATAATCGCAATAACCCTTTCCCATTTTTGAAAAATGGACGTACTTGTCAAGTTCAAATTTAATGTAAAAATGTCTGTTTAATCACAATATTTTTCATCAATTGTTATTTTTTTTAGATCTAAATAAATGTTCATTTGGCGGGATGGTAGACCTTGGGTGCCTCCTGAGTGCAGGAGGCATCCTTTCCCGGCAGTCCAGCTAGCTACTCTAAACCCACTATATGAGTCGCACGGTCTGGGGACCTCCGAGATCGGTGTACTCACCTACAGGGTTGAGTTGTTCGGGCACTATTGCAAAGAGCTTTGCTGCCCCAACCGGGAATCGAAATTTTGATCTCCGAATTGGCCAGCCGACGCTCTACCGTTGAACTACTGGTACGAAATTGCAAGCTGTTATCAGCGAAGTGGACTCTGCAATTATAATCAAAAATGCATTCACTAATAAAAATATTTTCAGTAATTTGATCAGTAGAATAGCCAGATAACGGTTGAGCTATTTCACATGTTGCTAGGTTATTGAATCAACCTGCGGATATACAACATGGTTTGAAATATAATAAACTAGAAACTTTCAGTATGTAATTTTGTTGCCTTATTATCAACATTTACAGGCATTATAATAAAAAATGCATTCACTAATAAAAAATATTTTCAGTAGTCTGATCAGTAGAATAGACAGCTGACGATATTGGTATTTCATACGTTACTAGGTTACAAATGGAATGAAAAACTGCATAAAAAGTGAATTATAAAATATCGTCTGCTATAAATATAAAATGAAATATATCAAGCACAGTTGATTGAACACCAATAGAGTTAGGCAAATTCAGGCTATTTTTTCTGGTTTAAAAATACTTTTGTGTATCTAGCAGTTCCCCAGTTACAGCTAAAAGAATATGTGAACAAAACAATCCTAAGATGTATAAATTTTCGAACAAAATTCAAAGATTTCTTTTATTTTTCCCATTTTCAAAAGTCCCTAGCGTACGCTAAATTTCATGTTTCTATCTTCTGCTGTTTGGGATGTGTACTTTATTCCCTAGATCCCTGAGACAATCCATTTTCACTTAGATGAATCTATATAAATAAAAATGAAAATCTGTCTGTCTGTCTGTCTGTCTGTCTGTCTGTCTGTTTGTCACACCATCACGGGAGAACGGCTGAACCGAATTTGATGAAATTTTGTGGGTAGCCCAGAAATAGCCCAACTTAAAATTATATCCGTGTTTTGAGTTTCTACGACCAGTGGTTCTCGAGATATTAGTAAAAAACGAAATTTTCGTTTGTCTCATCATCACGGAAAAACGGCTGAACCGAATTTAATGAAATTTGGTGAATAGCCTTGAAATATCCCCCCATAAATTTTGTCCAAGTTTCGAGTTTCTAAGACCTGGGGTTGTCGAGATATTAATGAAAAACGGAACTTTTTCCTAGGAGTTCTACTCCCTAACTCCGTGGTTTATCCAAACGAAAAGCTTGAAAATCGTTTGAAAGTGAATTAAAATTTAATCTCTGAGTTTGATGGGAGATTTTTTGCGTTAAATAGTCACTTTCTGAAAACATGAATTGTTTGAAACATGATTTAAAGGGGAAATCTATCTCCATGGTTCATGGTTTATTTAAAACACGCCTTTACGGAACAATGAGAAGTATAGAGAAATCAAAATCGTTATTTAATTTCGCAGTTTATGTTATAAGACATGACATATTTAACATGTTATAAGATTCTATCTTATATCATGTTACTCAGAAACGCAATTAAATTAAATCTGTCTGTTAATTTTAATAATTATTTTTTCGATTTGAATAATAAATAAATGGATATAAAAATATATTTTAGAAAAGAACGATTTGATTTTTCTTATAGCATTTTTGACTGGATAATATCAATTACGGTCTTCAGGTTTAAAAATTATTATTATTTATATTTTCGGGGATTATTGATTCAAGGATTATTGATATTTTCAAGTTATTATGCAATGATTTTATTATGACAAAAATTGTTTAAACTCATATATTGTATGTTGTACGAATCTTCTACAAATACACGTGTATATCTTTTAATCTACGGGAATATAAGTAGTACAGGTATATTGACATATGTTTTGATATATATTGGCATATATTGGAATCAATTACGACCTTCTGGTATAAAGAGTACGGATATTATTGATGTTTTCAATTTATTACGTCATCTCTTTTATTTCGGCAAATATTTTTGAGACGCATATTGTAATACGGGTAATCTTCTACTAACACATTGGCATATTTTCTGATCTGCGACAATATAATTAGTACGGGGTTGCATATATTCATTCAATTCCTATTTTTTCTTCTGTAAATTTGCTTACAAAAGGGGGCAGGATGTTTTATTCTTCAGATCTGATCGTGAAGATAATTTTGCATTGTGAGAACATATATTCTTAAACTTCTCTTTAGGAGCAATAAATTTAATATTTTAACAGAATTTGCACATGATTGCGAACTTTAAGTTTCTTTAAATTATACACTCCGTACGAATAACGGGTGTGCTGTTAGTGGTTAATAAATTTTAACATTTTAGGAGGATATATCATGTTGCTCGGCATCGCAATTAAATTAAATGTGTTTGTTAATGTTTTTATTATTTTTTTTCGATTTAAATAATAAATAAATGGATAAATGGATATAAAAGTATATCTTATGAATGGACGGTTTGATTTTTCTTTTAATTATATTTATTGCTGACTGCGTACATCAATTGCATTTATTTTGGCAAAGAGTTTTCAAGCTTATATCGTATTTAGCTACTAAACTCATATATTGTGTTTAGCCAATAAATTCATATAGCCGATTGTTGAAACAGAAAAAGAGTAGAGCGGGTATATCTTCTAATACAATTGTAGTGTTTTCATTTAGTATATTGAAACGGGATAAGAATGTTTCATTCAGATCAGCAAATTCAAAGCTACGAATTTGGAGGGATATCGCTAATTTGACAACTTTTCTTAAACTTTGCCAAATTGACGGAAATGTCGCCAAATTGATATAAACGACACACAAACAGCTGCCATAAACCTTCGGGTTGGTCGTGTGGCTTGGGTCTTCTACATATCAATGAAATTTTTTTTTGTTTTGTTAGAAGAGAGTACTGAAATGATGTTTGGTTAGCATTTATCTGTCAGACCAACCATCCTACTTAGTAATACATTTAGCGAATTTTTAAAATGTCACCAAATTGATAAAAATGTTTTCAAATCTATAAAAATATCTTGAAATTGATAAAATTGCGCTACATAAATGATATTAATTGTTTTTTGTTAGGGGATAGTATTGTGATGATATTTCGTCAATTTGTCGCAAAGTGGAACTGTCAGTTCTACAGTCCCACTTGGCGATAAATTTGGCGATTTTTTAAAATGTCGCTAATTTGACGAAACTGTCGCCAAATGTTCCATAGAAATATAACTATTTAGACGATATTTTTTCTACCAATTTATTTGAAGCAAATGATATCATGTCGCTTAGCAACGGATTTAAATCCAATGTGTTTATGCGGCAGACGATTTTTATTAAATCCTTTCCGATTTGAATAATGAAGATATGTATATAAAATAAATTTCATTGCCATTTCATTTTGGACTGGATAATATCAATTATACTCTTCAGGTTTAAACATTATTATTATTGATATTTTCCGGAATTATTGATTCAGGGATTATTGATATTTTTAAGTTATTACGCCATTGTTTTATTGCGGCAAAAATTGCTGAGACACGCATATTGTACGTTGTACGAGTAATCTTCTGGGAATGCACGGGTATATCTTCTAACCTACGAGAATATAAGTAGTACAGGTATATTGGCATATATTTTGACATATATTGGCATATATATTGGAATCAAGTACAGTCTTCTGGTATGAAGATTAAGGGGATTAATTATATATTCAATTTATTACGTCGTCTGTTGTATTTTACCAAAAAACATTTGTGACTCATATTGCAAAACTTGTAATCTTCTACTAATAATCGGACATTATAAGTAGTACGTGTATATCTTCCCATATAATTTTAGCACTTTAATTTTGACATATATTGGAATAAATGACTGTCTTCAGATTTAAAGATGACGGGTTTATTGGTATTTTCAATTTATACATGTAATCTACTAATACAGGTTATATTTTCTAATATTCGCGTATATAATTAGTACGGGTCCCATACAATTTTAACGCTTTTATTTTGCATATATTGATTCAATTCCATATTTTTTTTTATATTTGCTTACATAAGGGGTCCAAGATGTTTTATTCTTCAGATATGTCCATGAAGATAATTTTATATAGCGAGAACAGAGATTCTTAATCTTCTTTTTAGGAGCATTATATTAAATATTTTAACAGAAAATTTTGATTAAACATGTCATTTAGTATACTATAAGAATTTGGGCATGATTATGAATTTCAAGTTTCTTTATATTATATACTCCGTACGAAGAACGGGTATGCTGCTAGTGATAAATAAGATGTAGTGCGTTAAGCTACATCGTCTTAAGTATTCAATGTAACATAAGCCCTTTTTCAAAGTTAGTCTTTGTACTGTACTGATAAAAATAATATGTTTCTAAACACGTTACTGGTAAATTATACTTTAAATGGTTAACAAACACAAAATAAAAACAGGAACTAACTGATATATAACATCCGGGGCAAAATATGAATGTAATAAATAATAAAACAATTCATCCTCCATTGAATGTCTGGAAGTAAATTGGATTCATACAGCTGTATTGTAAAAATAAGAAAATTGAAAGAAATTATAAGTAAACATAGGATAGTTAATGGTATAAAATGAGATATGATATAAGATAAGAAATGTTATGAGAAAAAAAAGCAGTATGTGGTTATCTATACAAATAGAATTTAAAATATATCTATGTGTTTATTTGTGTCATCATCACAGGAGAACGAACGACAGCACCGAATTGGATGATATTTTCAGAGTAAGCTTAGAATAGCCCCAATTAAAATTTAGTCCATGCTTCGAGTTTCTAGGACCAGGGTTTGTCTAGATATTTATTAAAAACACGCAATTAAACTTTCCATAAATATAGCATTTTGCAGATGATATTTTTCCACCAATTTATTTGAATAAAATTATATCATGTCTCTTAGCAACGGATTTAAATCCAATGTGTTTATGCGGCAGACGATTTCATTAAATATTTTCCGATTAAATAATAAATATTTGTATATAAAATAAATTACACAGGTATTGCATTTTTGACTGGATTATATCAATTACGGTCTTCAGGTTTAAACATTATAATTATTGATATTTTCGGAGATTATTGATTCAGGGATTATTGATATTTTCATTTTATTGTGTTATTGTGTTGTTTTGACAAAAATTGTCGAAACTCATATATTATACTTCTAATCTATGAGAATATAAATAGTGTCGTATCGCATGATTGTTCGATTCGACAGTTTGTGAAACGCGGCTTTAAAAACTCTCTTTTTCAACGCCTGCATTGTGCTAAGCTTTGTATAGATTGATTTGCATGCAAAAACCTGGTTTCGTTTGAGAACGCGGATTTAATGTTTCTACTGTTTTTTTGCGCAGCGCCTCGCCTGTCTGTGAGAAGTTCGAAAAGCGAACTTTTCCTCTTCTCGGCAGCCAATGGGAGAGCTTCTTGGCTGTCGTTGGGAGCTGGCGGGCCTTCTGCGGGGGCTTTTGAAGTGTTAAACTTTGTGAAGTTCGGATGTTGGAGATCCGGAGGAGAAAAAGGAACAAAGAGAGTAGGACCGGTGGCCCCATACTGCTGAGGATTATTGATTTTCCCAAAATCTAATCCTGGAAGATGCCCGAGGAAGAATCTTACCGGGATCTGCAATTTATTCAAAATTCTAATATTTATTTTTCTGTTTTAGGTTGTGTTTTTGACCATAGTCCGACGAATTGGGCGTGGTTCCTTGAACGGTTGAACTTTCAGTTCTGGAGTGTCGATATACTTCATCCGGATATATTTTGCGGAACTTTCCTTCTTCCATGTTTATAAAGTTAAGATCGGATGTACTGGAAATTAAAGAGGATTTGATTATAACAGAACTGTGAGGTAAAATTATCAAAAATTAATTCTAGAACAGTGGAACTTTAAATTGCCATTTCAAACCCTGGAATAAATATAAGGCATATAAAAATAATGTATCTTTATTGGAATACTTATATATTGAATTTATATCGATAATTGACAAAATAAATTAATTAGATAAAGATTCTTAAGAGTGTGATTGTAATAATGTTGACTGAGGGTTTAATTACTTCATATATTGTTCTCTAGTGATAAAGAGATAGAAATACTCACTGAAAGTATCAATGTGAAATTAAATGTTGAATATTACAATTGTTTGGAATATATTATCAATTTTAAATAGTTTACATATGAATAAATATGAATATTAAATTTTATGAGTAAAATTATTTGAACACCCTGAATTTTGTCTTTATCTTCTACCCATCTGTGGACTGATGTCTCCAGACCGTAAGTAATCCTGGGTTATGAGTGTATTTTGTGTATTCAGGATTTAAATGAAGAGAATAATGTTCGCAATGTACTTATTTTATCTGTCTTCGAGCTTCTTTGCATATCGGTTGTGTGATCGGTTTCGGTTTCACTTTCGTTCGACTCCCCGCCGATTTGACTCTGGAGCCGAATCCACCGCCGATGTGACAATAGTATAGGTATATTGGCATATACTTTGACATTTATTGGCGCCATCTGTTATACGTCATCTGTTTTATTTTGACAAAGATTTTGGAAACTCATACGGGTAATCTATACGGGATTATTGATATTTTCAATTTCAATACAATTTTAGAGCTTTCATTACGGCATATATTGTAATTAATTACGGTCTTCACTTTTAAGCATAACAGAATTAGTTATACTTCTAATTTATTAAGTCATTTGTTTTATTTTGACAAATATGTTAAAAACTCACATGTTGTAGTACGTGTAATATTCTACTAATACACGGGTATACCTTCTAAATTTCGCAAATATAAGTAGTACGGGTCAAAAAGAATTTTAGCTTTATTATTTTGCATACATTAATGCAAATTCATATTTTTTGTAAATTTGTTTACAAGCGGAACCAGGATATTTTATTTGTCAGATCTTCCAGGGAAAATAAATTTGTATAGTGAGAAAATATATTCTTAAAGTTCTTTTTATAAGCATCAAATTAAATATTTTAATAGACTATTTTAATTAAAATTGAATTATTTATTATATACTTCGTATGAAGAAATGGTATACTGCTAGTTTACAATAAAATTACAAACATAAATAATTTTAAATGTGAGTGTTTTACGACGTATAAAAATACGTCCTGTAAGCTCAACAAAATTTAAGGAATATAATGTAAATATACATGTTTCGAATCTTTTATAAAGCAATATATAGGCGATGTTCTAGGTTATATTGGAAACACAATATTTTGTCGTATGACAAATAGGTGGTAGACTACAGAAGACATCAAATAAGAATACAGCGGCAAGCTTGATTCTGAATATTCAAAATAAATACAAAACAATGTAACAATATGTACAGCACTGCAATTCAAGGTAATATCGTGTAGATAAGTTTGTCGAATATAATCTGAATCCATTGACAAAGCAATTAACTAAACCATTATACACGTTTAAATCATGAAAACGTTATTACATTATCCTTTAAATACAGTTAAGTGCTTAATTTACAATTGTCATACTCTAAAATCTTTAAAAATCGTAGATAATTCAAAACTTTGACGTAGCATAATAATACATAGCCTAATTTTTTTATTATTTATTTCAATATTTTTAATAAAGATATACGACTGACTGATATATTTTATATAATTCTACCTGGAAATAGTTAATTTTTTTCTTGAAAATCTCTTCCTTGCATCAACAAAATTTATGCCATGGAAAAAACTTCTACTGGCAATTTTAATTGATGTATGTGTATGCTTCCGCATGGTGTACGCGACGAATTACGTTACAGTACTTGCCGTCATTTTGAAAACTGACAACTTGGCCAAATTTGAGTTCCCAAAATTGCTAGCAGGTAATTGAACATTATGAAAAGAACTGAGAGTTCCTGAACACGCATTGGGCCATATAAAAATGCAATATAATTTATAAGCTCAATAAGTTTGCCTCAATTGAAATAAATATCCATGCACCGGCACAAATAATTGTTAATATTTGCACCGTTTGTAATAGAAACTTTATTATGCTGTATTGCCCCCTTTGATCATATCCTCATCTGTCAATTATGTATATTTTGCGATTATGAACATTCTTAGTCATTTGCAAATCAATCCATCTAATACGATATATCGTTTATTGTGCCAGATTCCTACCTTATCACAAATATGCACTCTCGTGTCCTGAATAACTTGACCTCAAATGTTTGTTTATTTTGATTAGTTGTAGCAGTTTAAATTGGATTTCTAAAACACCTCCATCGTGAATGTACAGGCAACCGAATAAAACGACACTTGAATTACACTAAAATTCGTCTACCATTGTCAATAATTTCGCCAAACTCGTATAATGCGGTAGCTCAATTGCACGTTTTTAAAAGTTTCCCCTCTATTTATTCTATTTTTTTTTTCATATTTAATTATAATTTTGTACAGTTAACAACAAACAAGTACTCATCAAGCAGTGTCCCAATTTTTGCTGTTATCTACGATGACCTCATTTGAATTCAGAGTGAAATTTATTTAGGCACATTTTAAATGCAAATTTGTTTTAAATCGCTGTGTGCGTATATTTCACTTATACCTAGTTACATTACGTAAATAATAAAAAGTTTGTGATTACAGTTAGTTAGAAAAGGGAGTTAGAAAATAAAGATATAACATTTTCTAGCCCCATTGTCTGCCAATTTATGATCAGTTTAAAGTGGATTCCAAAAAACTACCATCATGCACGTACATGCAACCCTCAAATAACACAGTATTTGAATTACATAGTTTTTCCAATGATAAAAAGTATCAGTTTAAAGTGGATTCTAAAAAACTATCAACATGTATGTACAGACAACACTTGAATAACACTGTATTTGATGTACAAAGTTTTTCAAGTGATAAATAAGAACCCTCTATTCATTCGTAGAAAGATAATTCGTCTTTTGGATGTTAGTGTTGACGAATAATTAAAGAAACGTCATGCACGTAAGTCGGTAGTAAAAATTATGTTTTCCTTAAAAATCGTTTTTTACTTTTAAAATAAGCATTTGGTACCGAATGTCCATTTTTATATGTATACAGAGTATCGAATAACACGATTATCAATAACACGTATCACAATTCCCTAACAGCATTTTTTTCACAGTGGCGTAAGATTTACATCACACTGTGATTTG
This sequence comes from Amaurobius ferox, assembly GCA_951213105.1. Classification (NCBI taxonomy): domain Eukaryota; kingdom Metazoa; phylum Arthropoda; class Arachnida; order Araneae; family Amaurobiidae; genus Amaurobius; species Amaurobius ferox. The sequence goes on along the minus strand of OX578139.1, from coordinate 152,942,534 downwards.
GGACATCACAGGACGTCGCAGTACGTCTCGGCAATGTCATATTGGGGTGACATAGTCATTTTGGTCATTTTCATGGTCGTTTGTGACATCGCATATTAACTTGTTTGTGACGTCACGTTGTAATTGCCATTGTTACGTGTTAATTAAACTGTGGAAAAGCCACAGAATATAGTCGCAATGAAGTTACAAAGTTACTAATACATAGAAGTCACAGATATGATGTCACATTGACCCAGGTGTCACGTGACTACACCATCACTGCCACACATGTGACGATCTTTGCTGTGAGGGAAGCATCACATTTGTATTAATTCCAAGCCTCGTATAACACGGGTTTGAATAATAGGGAACCCAAAATCAAGTTATTCAAATGGTTGCCTGTACATCATTTTCTTAGACCGTGTATTTAAATGTGGTCATTATGATCTGAAGGCAAAACATTGACGTGAAAATACAAAAATGCAAAAAGAATATATTCTACTCTTCTGAAACAATCCTAAATTTATAGGGATTACTACTAATTAATATTTAATAATAAATAAAAACAACACCGTATATAATGCCAAAATGTATATAGCAGCATCATTTATACGTCAACATAATATTGATAGCATCTAAAATAATTCTATTTCATTTTGCATAATGAATGAAATATTATTTAATTTGCGATGACAATTCGCTTAACATCCAGACGATTATAATTAGACCATGGTTGTCGCATGATTATTAAATAATTGCATGAACTGGCAACAGTCCTGTGCGGTTTCTCCGCTTGCACGGCATAGATATCTAACACTGGGAGGATGAATGATTATTTCCAGATAAGTTAGCTTGATCGTCACCTGCAAATAGAATATGTAATATCATTTGATTAAAATTATGGGAAACTATGACGAATTGTTAAGCAGTAAACTTTACTGAAATCGCAGGATAGGAGGGGGATTTCCATATTTGCATTTTCTAAATAATATATTGAAAATGAATACATTACAAAATCTAAATAATCCCTCACTAAAGCGGATTGTAATTATGCGCATGAAGTTTTAAACGAATGTGCCTCGTATGTTTTAGAGATGATTGTATAATTTAAGTTTTAAATGTATATCACTACATGATTGTTTCTTTATAAATAAATAAATTTTCTATTTACATGTAGTGCTTAGAACAACATGTGAAATACAATTCAAATATTAAAAGTCCCTTAACGAAGCTCAAATCAATTTTTAACTGGTTTGCAATGTACATTTATCACACAAAAATAAGTAAATCAATCAAAATAAATAAATAAAATTTGATAATATAAAATAATAAATAAATACACTAAATAAATAAATAAAATTTGATAATAGAAAATAATAAATAAATACACTAAATAAATAAATAAAATTTGATAATAGAAAAGTAAATAAATAAATAAAATGTGATAGCATACTCAATATTGCACGGAAAAAAACTGAAATTTTGTATACTGATGTTTCACACGTAGCTGCATTTAATGGTGTCAAAATTAACAGCTGTTCATATTTATAATTTCCATGAATATAGATTATCTAATTAATAATAACTATTTCAAATATATTTAAATATTAAATTTTTTATTTTAATATGGGTATTTTAGTTAAAAATTATGCAAACACAATTTCTTCGATAATTGATTTATCGCGGCTATATATCCGAAACACTTGAAAGCCCATTTAACATTAGGATTAGAAAGATTCAAACAGTTGGTAATGGGTGATAAATCCTTTAAAAGTGATAAACTTTTCTTTTAAATCCGCTTAAAATTATCTATGGAAACTGAATATGCAATGATCAACGAGTGGTTGCTCTTGAAGATTTCTCAGATAGTTTCAAACTGACTATGAAAACGGTCTCTTAAGTAACTTTTAGCTATTGATATTTGAAAAAGGCTTTAATACCTATCGAGGGATATCTTTTTTTTTCTGCGATGTAAATTTTGTAATTGTGGTAATGCATTTCGTTTTTATCAGATGTATACTGCGGCGCAAATCAAGATAAATAAACGCTCGTACGTTTCGTAAATCAACTGGATTTCGTTCTTCAATACAAAAATTCTTGATCTGAACACCTAAATAAGCGGAAAGATATGTCAAGCAAACAGAACTAGATAAATGACAACTTAATACTTCGTCGCCACTCTGTGGTATGAAAAGAAACTAATATTGGAAAATGCCGAAAACAAGGAAATTAGAAAATGACACGCAAAAAAGAAAAAAACATTTCTCCGCCCTTTTACTTTCCCTGCAATACATGGTAATGTATAGGGAAAGTATTGGAATCATGTCGAAAATCGCAACTCGAGTTTTCGACGGATCTACACGTTTCGAGACCTCTAGAATACGAAAAAACTATTTTTAGCGTGACGTCTGTGTGTGTGTCTGTCTGTGTGTCTGTGCAGATTTTGTATCCACTCTAACTAAAAAACTAATTGACCGAATTTCATAAAATTTGGTAGGTAAGTCACTTGTGCACGAATCTGGTGCTGATTAGTTTTGGGTATGACTCGGGTTAAAAGAACCCGCCTTGTTTTGCGAAATGGTCCGCAAAAGCTTGTATCCACTGTAACTGAAAAACTAATGGACCGAATTTCACAAAATTTAGTAGATAAGTCACTTGTAGGCCACCCTGGTGCTGATTAGATTTTGGTATAATTCGAAAAAAAAATAACCTGCCTTTTTTTGCAAAATGCCCCGCAAAAATCAACAAAATCTAAACTTAAGAACTACGCATGCTCAAATATAGCCATTAAATGCTTGTTTAATACGTAATTTTTAGCGAAGAAAAGAATAAGACCAACCCCATTACACTAGGACTAGCCGTTCTCGAGATATTTTAGTTTTTCGTATTTTCCTACACCATTTTTGAAAATAAGTCCAGTTTTCAAATGAGAACGGAAATTGAATTAAAAATTAATTAAATTTAATTTAAATAAATAGAACGTGAATATAAGTCTGCAGGGAAAGTCATGTGGTGCCCACATCAGATTTTTTTTTCTTGTTTGCGTTGCTTGTTTCCATTTTACAGGTTTTATTTATTTTTATGCCACTAGGTGGAGGCACAATAGCCGAGGCTTGGCTGTTTCAGTTTGGCCAATATACCTTGTGCTTATCGGGGCAGTCAGGTCCAGAATATGTGCGCTGAAGTAGGAAATTCAGTAAATTTCTGAAACGTACGTTTGCTTATATGTCTTGATCTGTGCTGCTTTTTAAGTTGTAAGTCAGTTCGTTTTTAAACGATCCCATTTTATGTCACGCTAAAATTATTAGAACTCGATGCCCAAAATTTTAAAAAACACTATAATATATCAATTCCTATATTTATAGCATTAAAGACTCATCTGCAGAGGACAGAGAAAGATATATATTGTCTCTTGCCCTCGGCTATTAGCCGAACAAATCTGGCCGCAGAGCACCGGGCCGCGAAGCGCTTTTAATCTCCAGTCTCAACATATGGTATATAGCTTCATACTGTGACATTATTTCATTGACCCATTATCTGCAAAATCGTTGTTTTTATTGACTAGCTTTTATTTTTGACTTGGCTTCTAATGTGGCAGTTTGGTGCACATTTGAGTTTAATCAGTTTGGGGGGGGGGGGGGGGTGTACATGTCTGGATCTTATTTAGATTTTTGGCAGATTAGGGATGGGCGGCTATTAGCGTTTCAGTGGAATACTAATATTGGTAATTCATTGGAATACTAATATTGGTAATTGATTAGAATATAAATATTGATATTTTCATTGAAAAACCATTATTGCGTTTACAGTGCAAATACATTCAACGAAGGAATATACGAATGGAAATACTTGCTGAAACGTCAAGATATACAATAATGGCCTATAATATTATGAAACTGTTAATATAACCATTCACACGCAAAACGATACATAAGCGTCATGATAAAATACGTAATTGATTTGTGTTCTAAGGTACCCCAAACGCTTAAATGCATTAAGCAGTTGGTTCAAGATTCCAGACCCGTTATAATACTTTACTTGTATAATGTAATGCATATATAGTGAAAATGAAAACAGCGATATGGAGAAATACTAGCTTCAAATATTTTTATCTTAAACGAATAATCCGATATGCATGATATGCATTTTAGAAATGGGACTGAAGATCCGGTTCCCTTGCTGCAATTTGGCTTCCATATAGATTGCGATACCAGAGATAAAGAGGGATACCTTATCTAAATTGAAAATTTAGAATTTATTCTATCCGGCATTCATTTAAGTGAATAAGGAAATTATAAACATTGCGATTTAGCTAATTTGTAGTTGTTGTATGTAAATAAAATCCACCTCGTAAAATCCAAATCAGCAATATTTTTTTTTAAACTCGATGAATAAAAAAATTCCTGAAAAAAAAAACATATACTTTGTAAAAAAATAATTACACAAAAATAAATTAATGTAAATATAAATATAATAAACAATACATTATATGCAAAAGTCAGAAGCAATAAATGTGAGTGATAACAAACTTATACTTTATGCATGATTTTTTTAAGTTTAAACAAAGTGTAATAAATGCATGAGCAGGCAAATTCATCCCAAAACTGACTACTTGGTTTCATTATGGTTTCATATAGATAATGAGTCTGCATTCATATCAAATCGCAAAATTTGAAACTACGTTTTCCTTAATTAAGTGAATAAGGTAAAAATACATTAAATTATTTATGAAAAATTATATAAAAATATATTTGATTATATCCCACATAAATATGAAAATATCTGTGTCGTATATTGAAAACTACAATACGTACTCGACGTTGATCAAAAGTTAAAGTATGGTTAAATTGAATTCACTAATCTAAAAAATAGCAAAAATATTAAATTAAACAAATAGCAAAAGAAAAAAATATTCATATAAGTGGTAATTTCCAGAGATAAATTAAATTTATTAATCTTAAAAAATTACAAAAAAAATATACATATAAATAATAGTGAAAATTGCACGCAAAGGACGGAAAATACATCACTGAAGCCGTCCGCGACTCCACACAATTCTCCTATAACTGGAGTGATTGGTCTCAATATATAGAAAACTGGCATATCCCTCGTGAGGGGGTTGCCCTCAGCCAGAAGAGCTCTAGAGGCAGTGGTAGTGAGGAATTGCCATATTCGTTCAGGGAATCGTCTCGGATAAAAAATTTATAAATGTTAAAAATTTATAAATGATAAAACATTTATAATTAATCAACTGACGGGTTTGTGGATTTATTTTTTCTGGAGTTGTCTGTGATATTAAAATTTTAAGCAAGTGTTGAAATAAAATGAGAGTTCAATGGCATTTCCAATTTTAATATATCGTAATATAAAAATCTGAGAAGTTTAAAACACACAATTATTATATATTCCAAAGAAGAGAATAAAATCAGGGTATCCATTGCGTGGACTCCGTTCAAAGTTTGTTTGAGTGATAATATTTTTTATCTTTCCTGTGGTGCCAAGATGAAAACTCTGCGATAATATTTCAGGTCACTAAGAAACCTATATTGGTAAATATCGCTCAAAATCGTTGAAATTCGAATTAAAACATAAAATAACTAAACACTAATTCGAAATTAAAATAATTGACGCCGAGAGTGTATGTACTTTAATGGGCATGGTATCTTTAATGGGCATATGTATCCATGGTACCGTAATGGACATTTTATCTTTAATGGGCATATGTAGCCTTATTGGGCATACGACGATTACATTTCTACATCTAGATACTACAGACGAATACTCACACAGAGCGACATATTCCTTTATTATGAAAGATACATAAAACTTTTAGAAATATAATATTATGTTTACATCAATATTATGTTTACATTTTAATATCATATTACTGTAGTATTTTAAATATATATATACTAATTAAAAAATCTGATGTGGGCAACACTCTGATTCAGAGGCTTCACCAGTGATCAAAAGCGTCATCTCAGGAATCCACAGGAATCCATTGATGTCCACAAAATTGATACCTGGAAAATTTGGAACCACTCCTTTTGGTTACAACCTCCCCCTCCCTTTTTTTTCTGGCGACGCTCACCTACTCGCGCTACTCCTCTGATTTAGTTAACAAACTCAAATTGTCTTTCTTCCTAATCTCTGTATAGGCATTAATTTGCTCTTTTTAAAACACAAAATAACACCTAAAATGTAAACTTTCCTAAAATTTGCAGCTTTAAAATAGATTCAGTTTTTATTTAGCAAATTAGTGTTTTTCAAAATAATCACCAAACATCCCAAAACTGAATTATCTCAGAAGCAGTCTATCCTATAATAACGCGAATGCTTTATTTTTTTTACCAATAAAAAATTATATAACAAACATTTATTGTTAAAAATTTAAGGATATATTCAGCATATTTATATGATATATTTACTTTAAATATATATTATATTTATATTCAGTTTACTTATTTAGTGTATTTATATTCAGTATACATATATATTACTTTCCTTATATACAATGATGTATAAAGAAAGTATTGTAACGGGGTCGAAAATTCGAATTCGAGTTTTCGTCGGGAGAGCACGTTTCAAGCATTCCTGATCACGAATCGAGCATTTTTGAAGTGATATCTGTGTGCGTGTGTCAGTGAGTCTGTGGAGACGATAACGGACGAACGAATGTACCGATTCGAATAAAATTTGGTACAAAAATTACAATCAGTAAACACTGGAAGACTATTGCTTTCATATGCAATCGAATGTTCAGAAGCCCCCTAAATTTTCGAGTGAAATTTTTAAAAAATCGTCAGAAAATCTAAACATCTAATAAAGTTACGCAAATAGACATTTCTTATGTAATTTTTCATTAGAAAACGATTGACATATATTTTAGAACGCTAATATGAACAGTTCTCGAGATGTTGCACATTTAAAAAAAATATCAAAAAGTCATATAAAGTTAAAGATATATATATTTCCTATTGAGAAACATGTTCACTTTTCATATGTAGTACCATGCGATAAATTGGGTGACATCATTCACGTGAATCTAACTCGTTCCGTTCATGAAAAAAGATACTTTGAGTAATACTTTTGTATTTGAACGCCAATAGTCATTTATCTGCTGTAAGAATAACTTATTTCTCCGTCCATAACGGTTGGCGAGATTTTTGCGACGAATTTGGTGGAATGTCGCCAACTTAATTTCTTAAATGTTGCTAAATTAACGAAAAACTCGCCAAATGCATAAAAATGACGCTAAATCAATGAAAATGACGACTTATTGACGAAAATTCAATATCTTGGTAAGAATATACATATCTACTATAAAAATAATCTAAATGTAGTAAATTCATTACATTTTATAAGGAAAGTCATGTGCTGCCCACATCAGATTTTTATAAATTGTATTTATATTAAGCACATAAGTATATTTTCAATTAAAGTATCATTAGGTGCATTTTATACCAGTTTCTATTCGATTTTCCAGTCCAATAAAAATAAATAATAATTCATATTTATACTTATGAAAGCATCAAAAGTGTGCCACAATGAATTTACTACATTTAGATTATTTTTATAGTAGATATTTATTTATATTCTTACCAAGATATTGAATTTTCACAAGACTTGATTGACTCCACATATTAAAAAAATTAGCAATTATGGTTTTTGACGCTGCAGTTTATACCGTTACAACATATCCTCTGGAATCATGGATGCACTCTCAGAAAACAAGAATGAGTCCACATTGCTGGATAAATAACACGTTTATTTACAGACACTAACACGCTTAAACAGAAAAAATATACAGAGAATGGCTCAATAACTATAATACAAGGTCACTAACAACTGTTAAATATAATAAAACAGCAATTAATTGTTCAGCGTATTCACAAAATAGTCCATACTATTATCAAACTTATGACACACTGGCGTATCTCGCAATTAAAATTAACTCCTATCACGTTAATTGCTCTGGAACTGAGCAATGAGTCATTTTAAATACTTGCCGTAGAACTCTCTAAAACAGACTCGTATCGTTAGAAATATTCGATATTTAGAGAAAGTTCTAGAACGTACGAAATATCTCCTAAAGTCACCAAGTTGGTGATAAATAGCCAAACCTGTCAACAGTGTTGAAGATCCAGGCCGTCCGACTCATCCATAGGACTCAAGCAACCGTTTGGACGGCCGATCCTGTCAACTATGTGGCAAAAGTCATAATATGGCAACCCTACTTTCACGTAATGAGAATGGCTTATTAAAAAGGTTTCTTTACAGTGTAGACAGGCAGGGCCTAGTAAAGACATTTACACCAAGTTGGCGATAAATAACCAAACCTGTCAACTGTGTGACAAAAGTCACAATATGGCAACCGTACTTTCACGTAATGAGAATGGCTTACTAAAAAGGTTACTTTACAGTGTAGACAGGCAAAGCCTAGTAAAGGTATTTTACATGTTCGTAACACTACGTATGTTGCTGGCTTACACTCAGCGAGAGATATATGTTAAGCTTAAAATAGTTGCTTTACAATTAAGTTGCCCCTGCAGTGCTGATCCTTAGTAAATTTTGCACCATTTTCCTACTCATTACACTACGTATGTTATTGACAGAAAAGTGTGTAATAGATATTAATTGTCCTCATACTTTAAATATAAAGTAAAACATGTTTTAATCACATCACTATAAACCTATTTCTCTTCACATACACAAATACTGCCTTAAATATTGAAATGCAAATATACACTATTTCTAAACAAAAGAAAATAAGTCTGAACGCACTGCATAACTGCAAAAAAAAATCGAATACCAGTTACTGATACATTGGATATATTAATGCCAAAGTTCATCGTCATTTTGTAGACAAAAAGATCAGGTTGACAGGGGTTGAAAGTTTAAATTAAATTCCTACACCAATGTTAATATTAACCCTCTCTAGGAGTTAGTACTCTTGTTCCGCAAGTTTAAATCCAAAAAGTTAATTACTTATCCACAAGTTGATAAACATGCGAAAAATGCCAATTAACTATAAGAGTTAGTTTCGACAGTTGAAAAGTTAAGTAATGAACTACGTAGTTTGCAAATATACGTTTAATCATTTTATCGATTTAAAAACAATTGTATGCAGTTGAAACACATCTAAGATTTATATAATCATTGCGATAAAAGAAATGATAAGACTAAATTATATATTTTTAAATATATTTATGTAACTCAAAGCTAACACCAGTACACTGAGGAAACTAGTTCCTATTATTCAATTTGGTCACGGCCATTATTTAGAATATTTCCATAATATCAGATTAGCACTTTATTATTGTTTGTCTTTTTAATCTGGAAAAATGAGTAGATTTCTTATTTTTTATAAATGGACTGATTCTACCTCAAACCATTGGTTATAAATATTAACCCCTTGGCATTCAAATTAAGAGACATTAAACGCAGTTTCAGGATATAAACCATTACCCCTACGTTTATGGAAGATTCAGGATATAAAACAGGTCCCCTACATCTCCGTTAGATTTGCACATGGAAAAATTTACATCTGCGTGCGTCCCACAGTCGTCATTGTCTGCAGTAGCTTATGAAACATACGACGTATCCGTGACGTCGTTATATGTTAAAAGATTAAATTTTATTTTTTAATTATTGAGAGGTTTTATATCACACGGTTACAGTTTAACAGAATTTTAAAATTTCTCCTACACTTCTCGCTTTGCACGACGCATAATACCATCAATACTTGCCAAATACGGAATGAATAAATCAATAATGAATAAATAAATCAATGCATTTTTATTTTTAAATATTTCTGGTAAAGTAGTTACTTAAATAAATAGATATATCATCAATACTTGCCAAGGACGGTAGAGTATGAAGCCAAGGCAAGACGCTACTTTACGGGGTGCCTGCTTCTAAAAGACACTTACCCCCACATCTAATATATGAGCAAGTCCTTTTGATATAGCAAGTGATGAGGTGATGTTATGCACTCAGATCTTGAAGGATGCTATGTATAGGTTGCAATTCTTACATATGGGATGTAGATTCAGTCTAGGATGGCTGATCTTACGAGTAGGTTGCAAAGGGGAGGGAAGGGGTGGGGACCGTGATAATATTCAGCCAATCAGAGTGATTGGACTGGGGAAGGAATTGTAAGTTAATTCAAAGTTTACTTGAGACTTAAGAAATTAAGAAATTTACGAGATAATCAGTATTTAGTTTAAGTTTGCTTTAAATATTTAAGTAAAAAGTTAAGAATAATTAATAAAAGAGATGATAACGAACGTAGATTACAGTACTGATCACACACAAGTAACGCGAGCAAAAGCTAGCGGTCCTATTGGCCAGTGGCTGGGCCGCGAAAGAAGAGCGTAGTAGAGCTAAGTCCTTGAATTTGAGTGCCGCCATCTATCGACTTCTATCGATGACGGGAAAAGTAAAGAAGTGCAAATACTAGGAAACTCTTGTTTGACGGACGAGATAGCGACATTTTTTCTATTTAGTTCCGTGGGAACCAAATAAAAGATGTCGAGTCCTGCATTTCCTGAGGTATGAAGGCGTGATCGGATTATGGATCTAGTCTACATTTCTCATACAGGGTCTATTGGAGTTTTTCTTGTAACATTTTTATATAAATTGCCAAATCTGCTCTGTAATGCCAGAACATTCTGATCGTGATGGATAACTTCGTTCCAGACATATCCAGGAACATTAATTATGCAACTCAAGACTTTATTTTGTAAAACTTGCAATCTCTCTATGTGGATTTTTGCTGCCGCCCCCCATACTGGGCAGACTTACAAAAAGCCAGGTACGATGATCTGTTTATACATAATTAATTTATTTTAAGGGAAAGGTAGGATTTTCTACTGAGAAGGGGTAAGAGGGCTTTATAAGTTTTATTGGTTGACTTAATTTTAGAGTCGATATGGTCTCCGTAAGTCATGTGGACGTCCAAATTGACGCCCAAGTACTTAACAGAGCGGAAAAAGGGAATGGGTTCGTTAAAGATTTTAAAAGTAAAGTTATGAATATGTTCTTCGGTAGTTGGGTTTGAAGATACACACTGCACTTTTAGTGGCGTTAATTTTGATTCTCCAGGTAACGAGCCAGTGCTGAAGGCTATTTTTAATGTAACTTTGTAATGTGTTATTGGAGTTGTGTGTTGAACAGTTACGAGCGATAAGCGCTGTGCCATCTGCAAAGATGGCCAGCTTGACTTGTGGTATTCTTGGAATATCGTTGATGAAAATATTGAAGAGTAGTGGACTAAGATTTCCTCCTTGCGGAACCCCGGCCCTGATTGATCGGATTGAAGAGAGAGTTTTATCAACTAGTACGCGGAAAATTCTATTAGTGTGATACGAGTTGAAGATGGTCAAAAGTTGTGTCAACATTCCAAGTCGCACCAACTTGGTAATAAGCCCGGGCAAAAACGTTTTATCAAACGTTTTAGCGACATCGAAAAATACTATGCCAGTACACTGTCTGTTGGTAAAGTTTTGATGGATAGTTTCGAGAACACGCATAAGTTGGGATTGCGTTGAATGCTCAGTTCGAAATCCATGCTGCCATTAAAATATTTTTCGAACGGCAGAAACTATCCAAACGTCTAAGCAACACCAATTCATAGATTTTAGAAAAGTTTGAAAGCAGGCTTATTCGTCTGGAGTTCTTGACTAACGAGAGATTTTGATTAATTTTAAGAAGAAGGAAGATGACAGCTGCTTTCCAACTTTGGGAAAAACGCGATGATCTAACATATGATTTAACAGCATAGTAATCCAGCAGAGATAGAGAACGGGGAGATTTTTAATGATGCGATTACTAATACGGTCAAGACCGGGGTTTTTCTTTATTTTCAATCCATCAACGATATGAAAAATTTCAGTCAGAGAGATTCTCTCTGATTCTTTTGAGTGTGTAGAGCATCGTGATTGAACTGTTGTAGTTCGTTTTCAGTGTGTGCATAAGTTTAGCCTGAATTATGGTCAATAAGAGGTAAAAATTGGAGTTCCAAGCTATCTGCAATAACATTAGCTTTCTCTTCCGCAGTCTGGGAGAGTCCATAAGGGTCATTAATTGATGGAATTGTTTTCGTGGAATTGTTTTTAGCTGTTCGCCAAAGACTGATTCGTGGGTGAAAGTTTTTCAAGGTGACTTCGCCAGCATTCCTGGGTGTGTATTTTAATCATGGCATTGATCTCGTTATGAAGTTTACGGAATCGTGTGCCATAATTGGGGTACCTAATGTGCTACCAATCCTTCCATAACCGATTTCATTGCTTAATTTCATCTATAATATCACCTGGAATAGTGTGATAGTTAGGTCTGGAGATTTTTGTTTTCGAGGCCGCAAAAACTGCCTCTAGCATTACATGATTCATATCGATGACACATTTTTCTATGTCGTCGATGCTGGTAATTTTGATAAGGGGCACTTTAGAATTTTTAAGTATGTGACAAAAAGCGTCCCAATCTATATAAAGCTCCTGCGGATGGTCTAAAATTAAATTAGGTTGAGGGTCAGAACCACAAGAAGGTGACCAGTCATCAGATTTCTATCTGGTCTAATCGTATGATTGAAGGCATGTTTCTAAAATTATCCAAATCAATAGTAGTTAGAGTCCCTCCTGTGAAGAATTGAGTCGGAGTGGGAGGAGCTATGATCCTGCAGTTGACTCACTGGGGCACTCATTTTAGAGCAACTCCTTAGCGATTCGAAGCTGTGGCCTAGGTGCTATGGCGAGAATTTAGATCACCAGTTATGATCAATAGATCATGTTACTGCTAAGTCTAAAAATTGCTTCGAGATTGTTGGTTGGGAAATTACTACAATTTATTGGAACGATATACACCGAAGCAAATGCAATCGGGACCAAATTTGGAATAGTGACCTTGACTAGCGTGACTTTAAGCTTCGTGAATACCGTGATGCTCATGCGGTGTTGGGGAAAATTATTTTTGATGTAAAGTGTAGTGCCGTCGGAAAGGTTCTAAAATCCGTGGAATTGCCAATGGGTCGGTATGAGAAATAACCAGTGTAGTTACAAATGGCAGGGGAGGTCGGAGAAGCAAGATGGGTTTCATTAATCATAGAAATATCGAAGTATTCTTTATGACATAATAACATACCTCGTCGAGCTAGGAACGCATCCCATTGGCGTTCCAGAGGCCGACTTTGAAGGACTGCAAGTTGCGAGTAGTTGAATTTGAAAACAAGACAAGGCCAGAAAAAATGAGGGGGGGGGGGTATCCTAGGAGCGTATCGTAGCGCTGATATGATATATCATATCTATCTCGGTCTTGGCTTTTCTCAGGTCGGGTAGCGAGCGCTTGGCTAAAAGCTTCCATTATGATGTCTATGTTATGGGTATGCCTCATCGACATTAAAGACGATAAAAATGAGAGATAGTCAATGGATTTCTCAGTTTGGTATGAATGAATACGTTTTTTCATTTATAGGTAAAATCATATACATTTTTATCTTTAAATATTTCTGGTAGTTAATTCAATTGATGCAAAGTCCATTCGATTATATATTCTTTTATTCGCTAGCACTTCCGGGTTTTAATTAATAAACAGATACTGAAAAATACTACACACAAGACAATGAGGTAAAAAGAATGAATAAGCTAATATCAAAAATCGATATTTTTTAATTAATTTATTTTAATTAAGTAACGACCGATATCATAAATTCAAAGAGACGAAATTATAAGAGGTAAGCCTATAATTTGATTAACTATTTAATTTATTTTTGTGTACTATGAAATTTTTCGTTCTAAAGTTCAATACATCTATGCGGTTTTAAAACCTTCATTATAAACATTGATACAACAAATATCAGGTAAATATAAATCTTAAGACATCTTATATCGTGCAAGCATAATGACGTAATTAAAGAAAAGCAAAAGCAAAGGAACAAAAAAAGTTTTGTTTAAAGAATTTAGAAAAATATTTGTTTATACCGTAGTTAAAATGAAAATAAAATTGGTTAAAATATAAATAGAAAGCATAAGAATTGTAAACATTATTTCTGTATGGAAGAAAATTTAATCATTTCAGTTAAAAGCAAAAGATGAAATACAGCATTTCTTTATGCTCCAATACTTTCGATTATTCTTTTAAAATAAAAAGAACAAATAATTGTGTTTTTAATTAATGTTCAAATTAAACATTTTTTCATTCGTAATTATATTTTTATTTCTATAATGTGAGCAAGAGGAGAAAAAATTTCAACAAATATTCCAGATGTGGGGATGTTGATAAATGATAATCAATTATCCATTCAATGAATGTATTTTTGTGGATATGCATAAAAGATAAATAACTAAAATATCTTAAGGAAACTAAAAAGTTTAGAGCATTAAATGATAAAATGTATTTTGTTTTGTAAAATTAGCTTTTATTTGACCATTAAAGCAGTGTAACAGTTTGATATCATTGTGTATTTGAAATTTAAAATTGTATTTTACTTTTAGATATAAATAGAACAGCCAAACAGAAAACCGAAGACAACTGTAAAGCGAAAACCTACTATAAACATATATAACGTGTGCACAGTTAAATTATCTTAATTAAGAGCTATCTGCATTGATATTTTGAGAATAAAAAGAAAAGTAAAACGTGATAGGGTATTTATAGAGCGATAGTAATGATTACATAGAATGATACTCTAAATGAGTGGTATTTATCAAACACCGTAAATTTAAAATTAAATTTTTATATACAAGTTAAAGCCCTCATTATCAGAAAATTATGTCTCACAATTCATAGTTCCATCTCAAATGTATCTTGAGTTATATGAATTAAAACATTAAACTTTTCAAGAATCCAATTTCTAGGAAAACAAGGTTTTAAAGTTTTCTTTTACTCATTAAATAGGAGAAAATTTATTATTTAACTTCTTAAAGTTTTAACTAAAGAACTTACGTAATATTTAAAGAATGCAATTCGATTGAACTCTATTTTACCGCTTTCTAGTTTAATAATTATATATATGTATGTATGTATGTCTATGTATATATATATATATATTTTATATACAATTTCTGTTATATTATTTTAAAAATAATAGTCTTTTTAAACTTGATTTACATTCCATCAATAGTATTAAATTAAAAATTATCAATATGTTTAGTGACATAAATATTAAATATAAATTTCTTAAATTTCCATATATTGTGCTTATTCCAAAATTTCATAAAAATCCTATTATTTTTCGAACAGTAACTAGTGGGCATAATACTTACTCTACTATTGCAAGTAAATTACTTAAATCTTTAAATCAAACTTAATCTTTAAATCAAACTTAATCTTTAAATCAAATAAATGATAGTTTACGTCAGTCTAGCAATACTTACCTTATTCTTAATAATAGTAAAGAATTAAAGAATAGATTAACATCCCTTAAAAATCTAATAGGACTTCAAACTTTGGATTTTAAAGATCTTTTCACTAATATCAAGATCTCTAACCTGTATGATGTAATTTTGGCTCTATACAATGATTATATTATTAATCTTACAACTCATGCTAATTTTGTTAATTTTCCTAAACTTCTTCACTTTGTTATTTTCAATAATTATATTTTTCAAGGAAATAAATTATACCTAAAAGTCTCACGAGTACCACAGGGTGGCTGCAGTAGAAGTATGTTAGCTAATTTATATCTTTATCATTTTAAACAGTCCTTTACTTCACTAGATTATACAATATACAGATATGTTGATGATCTGATTTGCTTAGTACATACTAAAAATTGTGTCATTGATATAGATTTCTATCCTAATAATTTGGAATTAATTCCTAATGAAGCTACTATTAGTAAAAATAATAATTTTTTGGATTTAAATCTTTTTGTTGAACCTTCTAATGGAATTGTTACTAATTTATATGATAACAAAGACTCTTTTAATTTTAAAATTAATAAAATCTTACCATTTAATTCCTGCAACTCGTTTCTATTGTTTAGAAATATTATTATTAATCAGCTTTTTAGAATATATAGATTATCTGATAAAAAATTCCATGCTTTACATATTGCTTTAAATTTTAGCCTGACTTCTCCCTTCTCTTGTTTTAATATTTTATTTATACGTCCACTTTGACATTAGCCTTTCTTTTATTGCACCTCTTGATGTTATATTATCTCTTGTACATGTCTTTTTGCATTACTGTTATTTATTTCTTACGAATGGCAACAGTATATCTTATTCCTTAGTGAATGGCAACACTTGTCACTTCTTTCTGTGTTCCCATGCTTACTAGGTTAGTGTGTTTTTTCAGTCCGCTTTTTGGTATCCATTTTTCCTTTTATTTTTATTTTTTATGTATGCCGTCCGTCCAAGTGGAAATAGTTTATAGATATAATCTGTCTATTTCTTCAGAAACATACATTTTTGTGTTTGCTTCTACAAAAAACTTGGGCATGAATACAATTTTTCTGGAAGTGAACAATTCATGATTTAGTCTTAGAGCCTGGTCCACGTGTATAGCGTTTGTGCTTGATTTCGTTTGTTATTCTTTTTTCGATTCCATACTTTTGTATTTTGATACTTTTCATTGACTTGTTGATTCGATATTTATTTTATTTATTTGTTTTTTATTTTTTCCATTTGCTTGAGGATTTGTTGATTTACACTTTTATTTCGTAAGCCTGTTAGATATTTGAATTTTCGTGTTACAGATTCTCACTTTTCTTTCATTGGATCTTCAAACCTTTTTTTCTTATATATATATATATATATATATATATATATATATATATATATATATATATATATATATATATATATATATATATATGTATATATTTATATATATATATATTGTTTTCGAAAGTTTTCTTTCCCAGACGCCCTTAAACAAATTCAATTGAAATGTTTGGAAACTGGAAATATATTTTAGTGCAACATTCGCGGGTACTGAGCTTGACACGGAAAAAGTAGAGATATGACAGTAAAATTGTTTTCACAAATATGGACATTTTTGCTTTTGTATCATATGTGTTTCTATTGTTAAAACTGTTTGAAAGGAATTGAATTTCGTAATTCGTAAACGTTATTTGTATTAGTTAACTATTTAGGTCTGTCTGAATTGTTTTAAGTGATTATTTTAATTGTTTTAAGTAAGTGCTTTAAGTAAATCTAAAAAGATAATTTGTCGCACTATCTAAAATCTAAAAGAGTTAATTTTTTACACGGTATTTTCTTTTCACTTATATCATAGTTTTCAGAAAATGTTCAAAAATTGTACAGGAAAAAATCATTAATATTTTTATAAGATTTTTCGTGTATCATATATGGTCCATAAAGCTACTTTTAGCACTAGCCCTAATTAAATAGAAAATGTTTTTCTGTACGGCATACTGCATACACTATTTCTATTGAGAGCAAAACTAATACTTGACTTAAAATGCCTTGCATTACAGAAGACTAGCTCATATTTTGTTTATTAACTATGGGATCAATAAAACATCTCTCGCTTATAATGTCAGCATACACTGGGATTTACATTTAATCGTAGTTTGCCATTCAAAAAATTGGTTCTATTTGAAATTATAATAGCAAGCCCAGGTTTCAAATAAAATGCCCATATCTGTAAAAATGTATCACCAGATAAAAAGTAAAATGATATTATAGTAATTAATTGTCTCGAGTGCGGTTGTAAATATACAAAGTTTTGCGATAGTTTGTGGTATAATTTATATAATTTACTACTTAATTTTTTATTACTTCATTTTGGATAGTTGTTTTGAAAAAAAATAATATTACACTGTCAATTAAAATGTATACTACTAATTTCATACAATTCTGTTTTATGAAATATTTTATGAAAACATGAGGATCACATTTGAGGTAAAAAACATGCCGCTAATGTAAAACTATACCGAAAACTAATGTAAATAATATAAAATATAATTCAAAATCAACTACTATAACTATAAATTAAAATATCTCAAGAAGTATTGAGTAAATGCGCTCACACGTGTGATGAAAGATAAATTGTTTCAGTCACATCGGAGTTGCGAACACTTTGATAAACCTTATGTTAAAAATCATAGCAAAAATGAGTGGATTTCTAACTTCGATATAATATTGTAGGGTTGCAAAATTAGCCATTTTATTGTTAGATTTACGTATTTTTCAAAGCTAAACGTTCCAAAAATGAGCTAGATATAACCATAAGTGGGCTATTTTGGCAACCCTGCATAAGATACTTTTCTGACAGTACTTCGCGCTTCATAATTAACGAAACACATAATCCTATCCAAAACTGAAATTTTATCATTGTTCCCCTGATGCTGTATCGTTTTGTCGGCATCATTTGTCTTAATTCGCATTTTTTATTGCTCTTTACCATTGAAATAGTCAATGACTGCACGGAAGAAAATCCACAAAGATTTGAAAAATGTGCCAAACTTTTGCAAAACCTTGTGATGGTCAACATATTTGCCATACTACACAACTAATCCTGCTACAAGTTTTGCATATGCCCCTAATAATCTGGTACTGAGACTATTAATATCTTTACACAGTCACATCGCGCAAATTAATGCAAAAAAAAAATAAATAAAAAAATAAATAAAAAAATGAGGCACATTTTACTGTTGTTAACATGGAAATCAGGGTATACTAAACAATATTTCACCTCGACATCTTTCATTCTCAATATTTCACAGCATGCTGTCTTATTTTCAACGTTTAAGGCAATTTAAACTGGAAATCAATTACTTATTGCATAATTGTTCAATAGTTTTGATGTGAAAAATACTCTACGAATGATTTCAGTATTTCAAACTTAACTCGTTTATCATAACGACTACAATGATACCGAAAACTAATATAAATAATATAAAATATATTACAAAATCAATTACTATAACTATAAATTAAAATATCTCAAGAAGCATTGAGTGTATAAAAATTCAATTTATTACCCCGAAAGAATACACGTGACGGTGCAAACACGTAAAGGTGCAGTGGGTACCCTACACCTGAAAACAAGTTATTGCATTTTCAACATTTCTGTATGTACACAAATAAAATAGTTGTTAATAATATAAAGTTTGAATATATTTTGCTTATGTAAAATAGTTTACTTACATTGATTTTACTTTCCCAGCAATACATGGTAATGTATAGGGAGAGTATTGAAATCATGCCGAAAATCGCAACTCGAATTTTCGACGGATCTACACGTTTCGAGACCTCTAGAATACGAAAAAGCTATTTTTAGAGTGACATCTGTGCGTGTGTATGTATGTCTGTCTGTCTGTGTGTCTGTCTGTCTGTACAATGTATGTATCCACTCTAACTCAAAAACTTATGAACCGAATTTCATAAAATTTGGTAAGTGAGTCACTTGTGTATGACTCTCGTGCTGATTAGTTTTTGGTACGATTCGTAAAAACAAAACCCGCCTTTTTGGCGAAATGGCCTGTAAAAATGCCATGTATCCACTCTAGCCAAAATACTAATTGACCAAATGTCACAAAATTTGGTAGCTAAGCTAATTGTGGGATACTCTAAAGCTTATTAGATTTTTTGAAAAAATCGGAAAAGAACAACCTGCCCTTTTTTACGAAATGGCCCGCAAAAATTTCATGTATCCACTCTAGCTAAAATACTAATTCACCAAATTTCACAAAATTTGGTATATAAGTTATTCGTAATACTCTGGTGCAGATTATATTTTGGTGTTATTCTGAATAGAACAACCTGCTCTTTTTACGAAATGGCCCTCGAAATCGCCAAAATCTGAAAAAAAAGCTACGTATGTTCAAATATGTCAATTAAATGCTTGTTTTATAAGTAATTTTTGATGAGGAAAAGAATAAGAACAACTCTATTACTCTAGGACTAACCGTTCTCGTGATATTTAAGATTTTTCGCATTTAATTATACCGCTTTTGGAAAAATGTCCAATTACCAAATAAAAGCAGAAATTGAATTAAAAATGCTAATTTAGTGTTATTTGGTGCAATTGAACTGAATTTAATGAATTATTAAAGAAATAAAGAAAAATGAATTTGAGTCAGCAGAGAAAGTCATGTGCTGCCCACATCAGAGTTTTTCATTCTGTTTGAAGAATGATAATATTTTCTCCACGTAAATATTTATATTACATTTTAGGCAACAATATTTAGTTTTTTTCGTCCTTTTTATTTTGACAGTCAGATCACATTTTAGATTGGTGCATTTTATCCGCATTCCGCTCTCAATATAAATATTGGTATAATCAACAAGAGCGTTTATCATAGAATCGTCCATAAAAATTTGTTTCTGGGAAGTTAAAAAAATATTGTTTTCTGCAGTCACTCGAAACTTTTATTTCGTTCATTTTGTCGAATCTTCAGCAAAATAATATTCCTCATTCATCTCAGGAGTGTCACCCCGTAATTGTCATTATCACCTTCTTATTGTCAGTACCACTCTTTGTAGAAAAATTATGATTGCTGCAATACCCTTCGACAATGATCTTTTTATCATCTTCACAGGATCGATTTATCACGTCGAAACGCGGTTTCCAGCAGATATCGCAGTATTTCAAATTCATCTTCGTAACTCGAGCGCCGTGCCATGTTAGATGAAACAAGAAAGTTAACAACCAAGCCCAACGACCCACGAGTAGGCTTGTGGATCTTGTATAGCAGACGGAACAAATTTCTAGGAAAATGATATTTCAGTTTCCCTTAGCAATACGTCCCTTTAAAAAATATATGACCTTAAACCCAGTTCCAAAAGGTGTCATTCAATTTTGAAGAAAGTGTAAGGGGGATAGAAAACTATATGACGTTGGGCCTGACATACTCTGTGTGCCTGCTATCCGGTTAAGAAAATGCAGAATATTTTGCTGAAAATATGACCTTTGTTTATTTTGCCGTTCTCGGGAGATATCTGAAGGAATGTTAGTACAAAAAATTCCACGATTTATAAATTTTTAGGACGAAATTAAAACATTGTAAAAAATAAAGTACTTCAAAAAGTACTCGTTTTCATTTGAGTACAATGGCACCATAAACGAGTAGGTGACATATTGAAATATAAGTAACCACACTTACTTGAAAATGAGTACTTCAATAAATAAACGTATTATTTCATTTTGATTTCATTGAAAATCGTGTAATAAATGTGCAATTATAATTCTGAAATTTTTTATACAAATATTTCAAAGAATAAATGTTACAGCCTCGAAATTAAAGAACTATATCATAAGGATTACGATGACAGGTGTATATATTTAGTGTGCAGTGCTATGCGGTCGTGTGTTTTCACTCTAATGTGGCGGTAGAATACGGCCATGCAATAAGTATTGCTTGTCTTATGCATATGCGCTGTTTGCCATCCGTCATTTATTTACAGTTTAAAATTATAATTGAAAAGCAAAAATATAAAGTATCTCATACACTCAAAAATGAGTACATAGTATTGACAATTACGCTTAAAGGTGATTCTCCTATATACTCATAAAAAAGTACATATTATTTTCAATTATGCTTAAAATTGATTCTCTCATACTCATAAATGAGTACATGGTATTTACAATTTGAACCTAAATATGCTTAAAATTTAATTCTCTGATATACTCAAAAATGAGTACATGCATTTTTACTTTCCTTATATACATAATGTATAAGGAAAGTATTGTGACAGGGTCGAAAATTCGAATTCGAGTTTTCAACGGGAGAGCACGTTTCAATCATCCCTGATCACGAATCAAACATTTTTAAAGTGATGTCTGTGTGTGTGTGTGTGTCAGTGAGACTGTGGAGACGATAACTGACGAACAAATGAACCGATTCGAACCAAATTTGGTACAAAAATCACAATCCGTAAACACTGGAAGTCTATTGTTCTTATACGCAATCGAATGTTCAGAACCCCTCTAAATTTTCAAATGAAATTTTAAAAAAATCGTCAAAAAATCCAAGCCACTAATAAAATTACTCAAATAGACATTTCTTATGTAATGTTTCATTAGAAAACGATTGACATAAATTTTAGAACACTAACATGAACCGTTCTTGAAATATTGTACATTTTTCAAAAAAATTATCAAAAAGTCATATAAAATAAAAAAAAATATTTCCTATTGAGAAACATGTTCACTTTACATATGTAATATCATGTGATAAATTGGGTGACATCATTCTCGTGGATCTAGCTCGCTCCATTCATGAAAAAAGACACTTTGAGTAATACTTTTGTATTTGAACGCCAATAGTTATTTATCTGCTATAAAAATAACTTATTTCTTAGTGCATAAAGCTTGGCGAGATTTTGGCGACGAATTTGACGGAATGTCTCCAACTTGGCGACTTTTTGAAATGTTGCCAATTTAACGAAAATCTCGCCAAATGGATAAAAATGATGCTAAATCAATGAAAATGACGACTAATTGTCGAAAATGCAATACCTTGGAAAGAGTATCAACTATAAGAAAAACCTATTTTTAACACTTTACAACAAAGTTGAAAAGTGTTTATGACTTTGTTCATTCTGTCTGTCTGTCTGTCTGTCTGTCTGTCCGTTAGCACGATAACTGCCGTAAAAATGAGTTTATCAAAATGAAATTTTAGTATGTTGTTCAGACGGTCTGTAGGACCTATGGGAATATAAATAAATAATATCACCCAATTAGTTTTTTATTGAACCCGGGTTGAAAAAATGAAATACATTGAACCCTATGGGACCTAATTTTTCAAACATTTTTTAAGTAAATTTAAAATTCACGAATTGCTTCGAAATTTTTAGGAAATATTCACATTATCCCATAGAATATATAAAAAAAAATTCAGTAAAATATGTTAAGTAGTTTTTTAATTAAAAAAATTATTTAATATAGGGAAAAAAACAAATTCAATTAAATTCTGACTTTGGGATATCTTCCAGAAAGAAAAGAGAGAGATATTATATAATAAATATCTCTCCATTTGTTTAAACGTTTTGCATATGGGAGTGGCTTCATATTTTAAAATAAATTTGGTAGATAACAATTTTTCATTTTTTTTTAATTTTATATAACTCTTCATGATAAATTTAATTGATGGCATTTTAAATGCACTTTCCTACGTCCTAGAGAGTTAAAATTTGGTACACAGCTTAAATTTGTTGAACATTTTATTCGACAAAAATTTGATGGATCTTTAAATATAGATCATACATTTTTTTCGAAATTGTCTGAAAATAATCCCCGTTCACTTCTATAAATCATTGGTGTAATATTGTTAAAAATTCTGATGTGGACAGCACAAGTCTTTCCCTGCAGACTCATATTCGTTCTCTTTATTTATTCAATGATAATTTGAGTTTATCTGCACAACATAAGTATTTTAAATGACATTGAATTTGCACGTTAAACTTAAATTAAGTTCTCATTTGATAGCTGAACTTATTGTCAAAGGTGGCGTAGCGAAAACGCGAAAAAACTAGAATATCTCAAGAACGGCTAGTCCTAGAGTAATGGGGTTAGTCTTATTCTTTTTGTTGTCAAAAATCATATATAAAATAGGAATTTAATTGATATAATTGAGCACACGTAGTCTTTTATTTTTATATATAACGATTTTTGCTTACCATTTCGCAAAAATAGCCCGTTCCTTTTTCCCGAATCGTAGTAGAATAACCTACAAATGATTTATATACAAAATTTTGTTAAATTTGGTATATAAATCACTTGTAGGTTATTGAAATATTATACTCCAAATTTTGTTAAATTTGGTTCATTAGTTATTAGCTAGAGTGGATAAAGGCAATTTCTGCGGCCATTTCGCAAAGAAGGCAGATTCTTTTATTACGAATCGTACTATAATCTAATGAACATCAGGATTTCCCACAAAAAACATACCTACCAAATTGTATGAAATTCGGTTCATTAGTTTTTCAATTAGAGTGGATGTAATATCCACACAGACACACAGAAACATACACAGATACACCCTTACACACACAGACGTCTTCCTAAAAGTAGTTTTTTCGTGTTCTAGAAGTCCCAAAACGTGTAGATACTTTGAAAATTCGAGTTCCGAACTTCGGCACGATTCCAATACTTTGAGTACATACACATACACATATATATTATCTGTGTATCTAAATTCCGTGCCTATGCAATTACAATAGTTGTGATTTTAAATGATCCCTAAACTTTTATTATTTCTTCAAGGAAGCCTAATTTTAACATATGCAGAATGCAAATATCTCAAGCGATTGTAAGATGAATTACATAAGAATTGCTGAATTTTTTTCACACAAAATTATTTAGCTCTGGAGTCTGGAATACAAGTTATATGAATGAAATATTCATTGATTTTGCATAAAGAAGCAGATGATTTATATTTCGATACAGTTTTAAATATTTAAGTATAATAAATTACTGTAGTACTGTGATAATGTAAAAAATATTACCACTGAATGAATCACATTTTAGAAATTTTTAAATGAAATTACATTTCAGTTGGAAAGTGTTTCATAATCAGTGCTTATGCATGATTGATCTTTCTTGTTTACTGTAAAAGTAGTAAATTCATTGCATTATATAAGGAAAGTCATGTGTTGCCCACATCAGATTTTTTAAAATTGAAACATGGTTACTCGCAGGTACATGATACTGATTTTTTTAACATTTTACAACAAAGTTGAAATGTGTTTATGATTTTGTTCATTCTGTCTGTCTGTCTGTCTGTCCGTTAGCACGATAACTGCCGTAAAAATGACTTAATCAAAATGAAATTTTAGTATGCTGTTCAGACGGTCTGTAGGACCTATGGGAATATTAATGAATAATATCACCCAATTAGTTTTGGATTGAACCCGGGTTGAATATATGAAATACATTGAGCCCCATGGGACCTAATTTTTCAAACATTTTTTAAGCGGATTTAAAATTCACAAATTGCTTCGAAAATTTTAGGTAATAGCCAAATTGATCCATAAAATGTATAAAAAAAAATCAGTGAAATATATTCAGTAGTTTTTTAAATAAAAATTAAAATAGTAATTACGCATCTTATATGAAACGATCACCATGATATGAAACGATCACGTGACCATGATATGAAACGATCACATCATGGTCATCCACTTCAAAATGATATATGGCATCCATCTTGTTTCAAAATCGTGATTTTTTTAAGTTCTTTTTAACACTTTGCAACAAAGTTGAAAAGTGTTTATGACTTTGTTCATTCTGTCTGTCTCTCTGTCTGTCTGTCTGTCTGTCTGCCTGTCTGTCCGTTAGCACGATAACTGCCGTAAAAATGACTTAATCAAAATGAAATTTTAGTATGTTGTTCAGACGGTCTGTAGGACCTATGGGAATATAAATGAATAATATCACACAATTAGTTTTGGATTGAACCCGGGTTGAAAAAATGAAATACATTGAGCCCTATGGGACCTAATTTTTCTAACATTTTTTAAGCGGATTTAAAATTCACAAATTGCTTTGAAAATTTTAGGTAATAGTCAAATTGTCCCATAAAATATATAAAAAAAAATTCAGCTAAATATATTCAGTAGTTTTTTAAATAAAAATTAAAATAATGATTACACATCTTATATGAAACGATCACGTGACCATGATATGAAACGATCACATGACCCACTTCAAAATGATATATGGCATCCATCTTGTTTCAAATTCGTGATTTTTTAAAGTTCTTTTTAATTCATTTTGAGTGCTGTATCCATCCAAAAACTACTTTATTTCTGCTTAAATTCTGTGCATCTACATAGTAAAACAACACAATGACAATATATTTGAGTTTATTAATTCATATTGAGTGTTGTATCCGTCCTAAAACTACTTTATTTCTGCTTAAATTCTGTGCATCTACATACTAAAACAGCACAATGACAATATATTTGAGTTTAAATTATCATTCAAATTTGATTATTTCTACAATCAAGCCTATTTTTCACCTGTGTAAAATGTAAACGGCAAAATATGTAGAATGAGTTGTATTAGAATTACTGTATTTCTTTAATACAAAATAATTCAGTCCATGGAGTCTGCATGGCTGATATGAATGAAATATTAATTGATTTTATAAACAGAAGGACGATTTTTTTCGATGAAGTTTTAAGCATAGAGTTTATGAATTGTAGCTCCATGGTCTTAATTTTTAAATAAAATAAATTATTATAGTATTGTGATGAATGAAATGGAGAAAGTTATGAATGAAACCCTGCTTTTATAGAGAGATCCAGGCGTGTTATTTTTTCTATGACGTCATTTGAATTTATTTCAGTTGTTTTCGATGAAGTTTTCAAATATAATAAATTATCGTAGTATTATGATAGTTTTTAAAATATTACCGTGGAATGTATTGCATTTTAGAGATATTTAAACCAGGCAATTTATATTTCAATGCCGTCATTTGAATGAAGTTCATTTTTTTCAATGAAGGTTTAAGTTTTCAAATATAATAAATCAATGTAGTATTGTGATATGTTTTAAAATATTACCGAGGAATGTATTGCATTCTCGACTTTCTTAAATAAAATTGCATTGAAGTTGGAAAGTGTTTCATAATCAATGCTTTAAGCATGATTGATCTTTCTTGCTTAATACTCATTTTTAACAGTGAATATTTAAGATTTTTCTTCTTATTTATTGGAGAATTCACACGTGCATACAAGTTTAAACCCTCAGCTGTCTGTGTTGACATTTCATTCCCTAGTTAGTCTGACTTACTCAGTACCTTACACTTATTCCGTTATAAAAAAACTCAAGGCACATATTTAACATCAACATTTTAAAATATATTAAAATTTACACTGTTATCTGACAAACAAACATGTATACCCTTACCAACTTTATTTCAAACCGTATAGGTGGAAGTAAGTATATAACTCATAATATATTTAAAGAGCAGAATTACTTCGATAACGATTTTACTGTCACTCCATGTGGAAGCCAGATAAGCCGAGACATCAGATCAGGTTAATCGACTAGATTAGTGCTCTTGGAAAGACAATGCAATTTAATAAACAATAAATAGTTCCATAACGATTACGACACTGTGCTTCGTATTTATGGCAGGTGTTTAAAGCCCAGAGATTAAGATTTAAAATGTATGGAATGTATCATATTGCTGGAGTAAGGAAAACACAAGAAATATTTTATTATTTCCTTTCTAACCAGTCTTTGTTAGTTGCAATACACAGTTTTGAGTTGAATATAGTAAAATAAGAAACACTCCCTTGGGCTTAATATTGATAATATTAAATTGAGTACAACAACTTACATTTTGTGAAAACTTGATTGACTAAATAAATAAATGTTTTTCGTTTAAAGTAGGTAATTTAAAATTGTGTATGAACATTTTATAAAAACAATGCCGTGATTTATAGATTTGTGTTTAGCTTTAAATGAATCATCTCATTCTGCAACTCAAATAAAAAATTCTGTGCTCAAATTTCCAATCTCACAAGTACTTATTTCAAAACCTTATATAACTATACTTCATTTTTCAAGGTTAGTAATAGAATTCCTTCTATTTTTTTTCATTGTATGCAAAATGTTGATTCAGTTGCCGATTTGCTCACAGAGGTGAAGGTTGCGCGCCTTGACAAAGAAGGCGGTTTTAGTCATCAAAACCGGTAGACACAATTAATTTTATGTTGAATGTGTCTTTTAATTTTATAATAATTTTTCACTGTTCCCTCGAACAAAAAGTGCACTCAATTACCTAATTAATTCTAAATCGTATAAGTTGAAGTAAGTATATAAGCCATAACATATTTAAAGAGCAGGATTACTTTGATAACGATTTTACTGTCACACCATGTTGAAGCGACATAAACTGAAACACAAGACCAGGTTAATGGACTAGATTAATGCTCTTGCAAGGGTAATGGAAGTTATTAAACAATAAATGGCTACATAAATACTTCAAGACTGTGATTTGCATTTATTGCAAGTGTGTTTGAAGCTCGGAGATTAAGATTTTAAAGTTAAATGAATAGTTCATAATAATGAGGCAAGAAAAACAAATATGGAATGTTGGATCATTTCCTTTCTAAACATCCGTTGTTCTATAATATAGTTTAAAATTAAACATATTTAAATAAAAATATTCGTTTGATTATAATATTGATGGAATTTAATATTGATGAAATTATGTACCAACAAATCTGAAATATTTACCAAAATATTAGTGAATAAATATATGGGAATTTTTTATTCAAATCGGGTAATTTGAAAATATACATGAGCATTTATAAGGGTAATGCCTGGATTTATAGATTAGTATTCTTATTTTCCTTTGTTTCATCCCAATCTGAAACTTAAAATAAGAAAAACAAATCTGCGCTCGAATTTCCAATTTCCCCTGTACACGTATGTGCCTCAAAAAGTTCCATACTTCAATTGGATAACTTTATTTCTATGTGCTATGCAAATTATTGACTTTTAAGTTTTCTAAATGTTTATTTATATTTAACTAAGTTTAACATAAATAATATTCTGAAATCAGATATATATAGTAAAATAAATGCTATGGATATCTAAAAATATTTCTGCATATTGTTTCAAAAAACGTTAATAAAATATAAAAAATCTTAAATTATTTTAAATTAAAGTTAAATAATTCGGTCAATTTAACCACACATAGATTGAGCCTTGAAATCCTTTAATTTAAGGCATAATTTTTAAGCCACCAGGGCAATGCAATTTTCAATCTCTACAGTGATAGTAACAGAATATGACAGATTTAGAGGAGGTTTATGGCATAGGCATATTCATGTCAAATGCTACAGGACTAAACATTTTACAACAAAGATGAAAAGTGTATATGACTTTGTTCATTCTGTCTGTCTGTGTGTCTGTATGTCTGTCCGTTAGCACGATAACTGCCGTAAAAATGACTTTATCAAAATGAAATTTTAGTATGTTGTTCAGACGATCTGTGGGACCTATGGGAATATAAATGAATAATATCATCCAATTAGTTTTGGATTGAACTCGGGTTGAAAAAATCCCCAAATTGCTTTGAAAACTTTACGAAATAATCAAATTATCCTATAAAATATATAAAAGAAATTTCAGCATAATATATTCAGTAGTTTTTTAAATAAAAATTAAAATAATAATTACACCTTTTATATAAAGCGATCACGTGACCCTTATATAAAGCGATCACATGACCCACTTTAAAATAAAATACGGCATCCATCTTGAGTCAAAATCGTGATTTTTAAAGTTCTTTTAAATTCATATTTGGTGTTGTACCCATCCTAAAACCGCTTTATTTTTGCTTAAATTCTGTGCATTTACGTACTGAAACAAAGTAATTACAATATATTTGTGTTCAAATGATCATTCAAATTTGATTATTTCTACAACGAAGCCTAGTTTTCACCTATGGAAAATGTAAGCAGCAAATATGTAGAATGCGTTGTATAGGAATTGCTATATTTTTTAAAGCAAAATTATTTAACTCATGGAGTCTGCAATATAGCTGATATGAATAAAACATTCATTGATTTTACAGAGAAAAGGACGATTTCTCGATGAAGTTTTAAGTATAAAGTTTGATTACTTGTAGCTCCATGGTCTTAAGTTTTTAAATAATCAAATTATTATAGTATTACGATGAATGAAATGAATTGAAAACTGTTTATGAATGAAATGCTGCTTTTACAGAGAGAGCCAGACGTGTTATATTTCGATGACGTCATTTGAATAAATTTCAGTTGTTTTATAACGTTTTCAAATATAATAAATTATTGTAGTATCATGATAATTTTTAAAATATTACCGAGAAATGTATAGCATTTTAGAGATGTTTAAACCAAGCAATTTATATTTCAATGCCGTCATTTGAATGAAGTTCATTTTTTTATGAAGCTTTAAGTTCTGAAATATAATAAATTAATGCAGTATTGTGATAATTTTAAAATTATTACCGTCGAATGTATCGCATTTTAGAGATGTTTAAATAAAATTGCATTAAAGTTGGAAAGTGTTTCATAATCAATGCTTTATGCATGATTTTTCTTGTTATTATGATATATAAGTACACTGCATGACGAATTACGAAAGTATGCATATATCAAGTATCTTATTATTACATTTAAAAATGTAATCGTATAAATGTAAGATTCCAATAAATCAAGTTCTTCCAGACACGCCAAGTGCACATAAAAATAAATTTTACCAATGGATCGAAAAAGCACAGCATTTTTCACTCAAAAATAGCATATATAAATAACATTACCTAATATTGCAAAATAAAATCTTCAAAATTACAGACTATAAAGCTTAAAATTCCCAAGATACATACTTTTAAAGAATGTGCTTGTCACTTTCTTTAATTAGCAAATATTTTTCCTGCATTATTTTACAAATATTAAGCAGAGTGAATTTGGCAAGTGCATCTATTTAGCTAGTCTGCGTTTTATAAGTTACTTGTTTTGCTTATATGGGGTAATGGGATATGCGAAAAGAATGAGTTAAGACAAACATGCTTGTGAAAACAACATATATCAAACCCTTAATGTCTTTACGCATGAACAAATGTACTGTTAGCGTGTCTTGTGGTTGTAAATGTTTTTAAGGCATCATTTGAAACATTCCTAGCAGTTGTTGAAAACTGTTATAAAAATAGGCAATTTTTTTTACTATTTTTTATTTACGTTGGTTACATTTGACCTTATTTTTTAGACATTTAAACTGTGCTAAAATATTTTTTTATAACTTATTACTTTCCCTGCGATACATGGTATTGTATAAGGAAAGTATAGGAATCGTGTCGGAAATCGCACCTCGAGGTTTCGACGTATTTACACGTTTTGGGACCTCTAGAGTACGAAAACACTATTTTTAGAGTAACGTCTGTGTGTGTGTCTGTCTGTCTATCTATGTTATGTATGTGTCCACTTTAACTGAAAACCGAATGAACCAAATTTCATAAAATTTAGTAGATATGTCACTTGTGGGATACTCTGGTGCTGTTTAGATTTCGGTATGATTCGGGAAAAACAAAACTTACCTTGTTTTGCAAATTGACGCTCAACAATCGCAAAATCTGAAAGAAAATACTTCTTACGCTCAAATATATCAAACAAATGCTTGTTTTATACGTAAATTTTGATTCTTAAAATAATAGCAACCCCCTTTACTCTAAGATTAGCCGGTCTCGTGATATTTTAAGTTTTCCGCATTTTTATTACATCGGTTTTGAGAACAACCCCCCCCCCCACTTACCAAATGAAAACAAAAATTGATATAAAAGTGGAAATTCAGTGTAATTTCAAATAGTTATGCGTGTTATTTTGTGCAATAAAACCCAATTTAATGAATTAGGAAAGAAATAAAGAGAACCTTAATTCGAGTCTGTAAGAAAAGTCATGTGCTGACCATATTTGACTTTTTTATTTTAAGACAACAATAAATGATGTTGTAAACCTATAATCGCACACTCCGGGACAACTACTCTATGATGCATTTTGGCATCTTAAAACATATGCAAAGGATCCCCTTCGATGCATCTCTAAATACAACTTAATAGAATAGCATAATGCAAAATATTTTATTTGCACAGTTTTCATCACCTCCCATAAACTGCGATTCATTGAACTGTAATAAATACTACTCCATATGGGTGTTTTTTCAATTCAATGTTTATTTTACATTAGCATTATCAACATTGGATCTATGGGTAGAAGTGAAATTTCTGGTCGATATTTTCAGTTACAAAAATAATGCAACTTTGTAAAGCTCAAACTGCTGCCAAAAGCCAGACGGATTAAAAAACGCATTTTATCGGTAGGAGGTAATCTTATTCTTGCAACTATATGTGGCATTTATTTCTAATCTTAAAGAATAAGGCTATTTTTTCTTTTGTGACTGGTTGACAGCATTGTTTTTGTGTTCTATTTTGCTTTGTATGATGCTTATATACATTCAAAGTAACTTTAGCTTCATACGAGTATATGATGATTTAATACAAATTGATGATTGATTATCAAGGCAATTATTTAATGTAAAATATCTTGCCATTGAAAAAAAAAATAGAAAACACTAATCCAATAAATGAATTGTATTAAAATCGGCTGGTGAAATTTCATATAACTTTTTAAATGCACTATCATATAGTATTTGAGGTCGTCTTGAAATAACAAAAAATACATTCATAAATCTATCACCATTATTATGCCCGATCTCTGAACTCGTTCACCTCGATTAATTATACAAATGCTATTATTTGAACTGGGGTATGAAAGCCATGTTCTTTTGTGTTAATACATATTTTCTGCATCTAAATGAGTGGATACAACTAGAACGTAATTAATTTTAATAGGATTCGAAGCAACTTCTGTTACTTCTACGCCAGGATAAACCGAAAAGTTGTTTTATTGATACTCCTAGTAGATACTTCCAGAATGATTTAGTTTATTAGGAGAAAATTTATATTTATGATAGTGTTTATTATGTGTTTAGCTGAATAAATGTATTATCAATTATCAGTAGATTGAATCTTTTAATTTACCACCGCTCATATTTTAAGCGTTGAAAATGTTCATGGCTAAAATAAAAAATATCTGATGTGGGCAGCACATGACTCTCCCTGAAGCCTCATATTCATCTTCTCTTCACTTCTTTTATAAATCATTAAATTGAGTTTAATTGCACAAAATAACACTAAATTTGCATTTATAACTCATTTTTAACACTTTACAACAAAGTTGAAAAGTGTTTATGACTTTGTTCATTCTGTCTGTCTGTCTGTCTGTCTGTCTGTCTGTCTGTCTGTCCGTTAGCACGATAACTGCCGTAAAAATGAGTTTATCAAAATGAAATTTTAGTATGTTGTTCAGTCGGTCTGTAGGACCTATGGGAATATAAATAAATAATATCACCCAATTAGTTTTTTATTGAACCCGGGTTGAAAAAATGAAATACATTGAACCCTATGGGGCCTAATTTTTCAAACATTTTTTAAGTAAATTTAAAATTCACGAATTGCTTCGAAATTTTTAGGAAATATTCACATTATCCCATAGAATATATAAAAAAAAATTCAGTAAAATATGTTAAGTAGTTTTTTAATTAAAAAAAAATATTTAATATAGGGAAAAAAAAAATTCAATTAAATTCTGACTTTGGGATATCTTCCAGAAAGAAAAGAAAGAGATATTATATAATAAATATCTCTCCATTTGTTTAAACGTTTTGCATATGTGAGTGGCTTCATATTTTAAAGTAAATTTGGTAGATAACAATTTTTCTTTTTTTTTAAATTTTATATAACTCTTCATGATAAATTTATTTGATGGCATTTTAAATGCACTTCCCTCCGTCCTAGAGAGTTAAAATTTGGTACACAGCTTAAATTTGTTGAACATTTTATTCGACAAAAATTTGATGGATCTTTAAATATAGATCATACATTTTTTTCGAAATAGTCTGAAAATAATCCCCGTTCACTTCTATAAATCATTGTTGTAATATTGTTAAAAATTCTGATGTGGACAGCACATGTCTTTCTCTGCAGACTCATATTCGTTCTCTTTATTTATTCAATGATAATTTGAGTTTATCTGCACAACATAAGTATTTTAAATGACATTGAATTTACACGTTAAACTTAAATTTGGTTCTCATTTGATAGCTGGACTTATTGTCAAAGGTGGCGTAGCGAAAACGCGAAAAAACTAGAATATCTCAAGAACGGCTAGTCCTAGAGTAATGGGGTTAGTCTTATTCTTTTTGTTGTCAAAAATCACATATAAAATAGGAATTTAATTGATATAATTGAGCACACGTAGTCTTTTATTTTTATATATAACGATTTTTGCTGGCCATTTCGCAAAAATAGCCCATTCCTTTTTCCCGAATCGTACTAGAATAACCTACAAATGACTTATATACAAAATTTTGTTAAATTTGGTATATAAATCACTTGTCGGTTATTGAAATATTATACTCCAAATTTTGTTAAATTTGGTTCATTAGTTTTTAGCTAGAGTGGATAAAGGCAATTTCTGCGGCCATTTCGCAAAGAAGGCAGATTCTTTTATTACGAATCGTACTATAATCTAATGAACATCAGGATTTCCCACAAAAAACATACCTACCAAATTGTATGAAATTCGGTCCATTAGTTTTTCAATTAGAGTGGATGTAATATCCACACAGACACACAGAAACATACACAGATACACCCTTACACACACATACGTCTTCCTAAAAGTAGTTTTTTCGTGTTCTAGAAGTCCCAAAACGTGTAGATCCTTTGAAAATTCGAGTTCCGAACTTCGGCACGATTCCAATACTTTGAGTACATACACATACACATATATATTATCTGTGTATCTAAATTCCGTGCCTATGCAATTACAATAGTTGTGATTTTAAATGATCCCTAAACTTTTATTATTTCTTCAAGGAAGCCTAATTTTAACATATGCAGAATGCAAATATCTCAAGCGATTGTAAGATGAATTACATAAGAATTGCTGAATTTTTTTCACACAAAATTATTTAGCTCTGGAGTCTGGAATACAAGTTATATGAATGAAATATTCATTGATTTTGCATAAAGAATCAGATGATTTATATTTCGATACAGTTTTAAATATTTAAGTATAATAAATTACTGTAGTACTGTGATAATGTAAAAGATATTACCACTGAATGAATCACATTTTAGAAATTTTTAAATGAAATTACATTTCAGTTGGAAAGTGTTTCATAATCAATGCTTATGCATGATTGATCTTTCTTGTTTATTTTTATTTGGTAATTGGACATTTTTCCGAAATCGGCTTAACAAAAATGCAGGAAATCTCAAATATCTTGAGAACGGTTAGTCATGAAGTATAATGGAGTGTGTTATATTCTATTCCTCGTCAAAAATTGCGTATAAAACAAAAATTTAATTGATAAATTTGAACATACATTACTTATTATTACATTTGAACATACATGACGTATTATTACATTTGAACATACATTACGTATTATTTTTTTAGGTTTTGGCGATTTGAGAGGGCCATTTTGTAAAAACGGCAGGTCCAATCCGTACCAAAATCTAATTAAAATCAGAGTATCCCACAAGTAACTTATCCAGCAAATTTTGTGAAATTTGGTCAATTAGTACATTAGCTAGGGTAGATACATGAAATTTTTGCCGGCCATTTCCTAAAAAAAGGCAGGTTGTTCTTTTCCGAATCGTACCAAAATCTAATGAGCACCATAGTATCCCACATGTGATTTATCTACTAAATTTTGTGAAATTTGGTCAATTTTTATTTTAGCTAGAGAGAATACATGAGATTTTTGCTGGCCATTTCGCAAAAAAAGGCGGGTTCTTCTTGTTTCGAATTGTATCCAAAACTAATCAGCACCAGGGTCTCACCCAAGAGTCTTACCTACCAAATTTCATCAAATTCGGTCTATTAGTTTTTGAGTTAGAGTGGATACATACATTGTTGCACAGACACACAGACATACACACAGACAGACAGACACACACACAGACGTCACACTAAAAACAGTTTTCTCGTATTCTAGAGGTCTCGATACGTGTAGATCCGTCGAAAACTCGAGTTGTGATTTTCCACATGATTCCAATATTTTCCCTATACATTACCATGTATAGCAGGGAAAGTAAAACAAAAATATATTCTATCATTTTTTTGGCTTACTTTTAACTGTATTAAATTTTATAAAAGTGTTTTCTGTTACTTATAGAAAGCAATGCGCATTGCAACATTGCACACTTCAGAGATAAATAATAGCTTTTTCTCAACCAAAACTTTCATTTAAAAGGATTAAAATTCAAATGTATTTTCAATCATTATAAAATTAATCCTTCATATCTATATCTTTCATAAAATATAAACATTTTGTCCCTGTACCAAAATATTTTAGATCGCTTAAATTTGCACAAGAACAATTTTCTGTTAAATTACATAGAGTCCTTCAACATAGGTGACCTCGCGTTTTGATCTTCGCCATTTGTCTTAAACATATAATTCTGATATGAAAGTTTGTTAAAATTACATGCAGAATTCTCTAACATAAGCAGGCACGCAAGCACGCACGCGCACGCACACACACACACACACACACACACACACACAGACACACACACATACACACAATAACATACATACACACATTACCATTCATACACACACAGGCAACACTTAAAAAAGTTTGATTTGAGTTCTGCTTGAAATATGCTCTTCCGTTGTAAAGTAGAATTGGAATTTTCGATCCTGTCACAGTAATTCCTCTATATATCCCATTAAAAGTTATATATGAAAGAATTTTGCATTAAATTGGAAGTGTATGTCTCTAAAATTAATTTTAGAAGTTCGTAAATATAGGTTCATTACGCTGAAAATTTCTGTATAAATTCAAGAAGTAATTGTGTCGAAAATACAAAGTTAATTTAATGTAATTAAAATGAAATATGCCAATATCATTAAAATTAAATTTGTTCTTGAGCATATTTTTAGCTTGCAATTTTACAAATATTATATAAGTACCGGAAAAAAAGAAAATAGTAATGAACAAAATAATAAGAAAAAAATCAGCCGAAAAATAAAAAATAAATAAATAGTTAATTTCATTAATTTGCAGTTTTGATAAAATATAGGATTTCGATAAACATTTGTGTAGTAAATAAATCTAAAATATGAGTTGTAAGCACAACATTATTTTCCAAATTCGTCATTAAAACAATTTTCTTAAAAAGTAAGTTGTTTAAAAGTAACATCCTGTGAAGTTAAATTGGGGAAATTATTCGAATACGAAAGAAAAAATAATGTTCTTTAACAACAAAGAAAAAGATAACCGCTCATGTGCAATTAAATTTCAACTATTTAAAATGTCTTGCATATTTTTAATGGCGCATAATAAAGTCAAGAATGCAAGTCTGGAAACTCATTAGAATTATAAATGAAGCTACAAATGAATTGTGTGCTAACAGTATATGTATAATACGTTGCCACTGCATTAAATTAAAAATGTGTTTCTTTCCTATTTTACAGTAGAAAATGTTTTAATATTTAACTCAAATAAATGTCATATTTAAAATATTTTACATTTATTTTAAATATATATCTTATTAATTGGTTCATACGATATTTACAATTCGTAAAGCATGTATAAAAATTTATACATTGCATTTTATGTCCCCTGTGGGAGTTTAGGAATGGTTCTAAGAGACTTCTATCCCACCCCATCATTTCGTTTACTCCGAAGAAATATCGATAATCCGGCTTCGTTAGCTTTGGAAGAAATATGGATAATCCGGCGTCGTTAGCTATGGAGGAAATGTCGATAATCCTGTTTCGTTAGCTTTGGAAGAAATATCGATAGTTCGGCTTCGTTAGCTTCGGAAAAAATATCGATAATCCGGCTTCGTTAGCTTCGGAAGAAATATCGATAATCCGGCTTCGTTAACTTTGGAAGAAATATCGATAATCCGGCTTCGTTAGCTTTGGAAGAAATATCGATAATCCGGCTTCGTTAGCTTCGGAAGAAATATCGATAATCCGGCTTCGTTAGCTTCGGAAGAAATACCGATAATCCGGCTTCGTTAGCTTCGGAAAAATTGTCGATAATCTGGATTCGTTAGCCTCGTAAGAAATATCGATAATACGACTTCGTTATCTTCGGAAGAAATATCTATAATTCGGCTTCGTTAGTTTTGGAAGAATTATCGATAATCTAGCTTCGTTAGCTTCGAAAGAAATATCGATAATACGACTTCGTTATCTTTGGAAGAAATATCTATAATACGGCTTCGTTAGCTTCGGTCCAGTGGTAGATATTATAAATATGGAAAGATTTAGCCATTTAAGTCATTGGCTACTTCAGAATCGAGAAATACATTAAAAATAACAATATCGGGATCAAAAATCCGACTATGCTAGGTTCTGTACAATGGTCGAAAATAAATGTGTAAAAATTTATCCTTCTAGGTCACCAGTGTAAATTCTGGAAGATATACAAATATCTTTCGTAAAAAGGGCCCTCAGTCCGGGGGCAGGGGGAATCGAAATACAGCTACAGTAAGTTCTGCGGGATTGTCGATTACATGGATGTGCAAATATTTAACCTTTTAAGTCACCTGGAGCTTTTTTGGGGGGTCTAAAAGTAATTTTTAATCCTTTTCATCCCTCCACGTTACTCCACTACCGGGGGGGAGGGGTATTACAAACCCAACCGTAATAAATCGTAAACCATAGTCGACACTGTAAATGTGCAAAGATTCAGAATTCTAGGTGACCAGGGCGTTTGTAGAAGGTCCGAAAATACAAAAACTCATATATATAAATATCGGTCATTCAAAAGGTTCTTATTCGTCGATTTATTTATAAAATAGGAAGGCCGGCTTTTGAAATCATCAACCCCAGTTTTGCGCGTTAAATACCGCTCAATTATAATATATATATATATATATATATATATATATATATATATATATATATATATATATATATATATATATATATATATATATATATATATATATATATATATATATATATATATATATATATAATATATAAAATGGAAAAATGTTCAAAGTTAAAATCTATTCTATATCTTTTAGCAAATGAAGGTTCGCATAATATGAATAACAGGACCGCAGAACGATAACACAAAGTTATATACAGGTCATTGTGGTCTAAAGGACTAGTTGCTCATCCAGCGAAGGTCTTCGTATTACCATTGGACTTTTCTTTTTTAACGGTCTTGTGATAATTTTTATTGTCACTCCGGGGGTTGGCTTCAGCCAGGGCTGGCGTCCAGGAGTGCAATGCCGCGGCATTTATGACAAGCTTGTTGACAACTGGGGTGTAAGGTCACAACCCCTTACCGCCAACCCCTTACGTAAGCTTCTCGTTAAGCCTTCCTTCTTTTTCCATTCTAAAATTATTTTTATACTTTTTTATATTTATATATATATATATATATATATATATATATATATATATATATATATATATATATATATATATATATATATATTTATATATATATATATATATATATAACGTGCAAAACTAGATTTGATGATTTCAAAACCCGGCCTTCCTATTGTATAATTATAGCGATGCACAGGAACCTTCTGAATGATCGATTTTGCTCAAAATCAATAGGAGTCCACTGTTTACTTATTCATATATAATACTATTTTTACATAAAACACGTATATTCGAACTTGCATATATTTTATGCATATCACATATGTTATACATTTTGGGCAACATTTGAATTCCAACACCACTTTTTAACATTATATGTAACCATATCTTATACACTTGGATTACTAGTGATCCCTGTGTATAAATCTTCTTGGGAAAAAAATTGATCAATGGAACATAAAATCCCTCATGTCGAGTTTTTACTGCTTTCTTCGGTTATAGACAATCTGTTTCAGAATTGTCTGAATTCTCACTAGTATCCACATTTTATTTTTTTAAACGGAATATACTTCTTCCAAAGTGTATCTTGTATTTTAAAGCCTGTGACGCCAAAAACTTAAACCCGTCTAATAGTAACACGTTAATCCCTGGTATGTAGCGATAATATTAATTCTTTGCATTTATAATTAGTTATTTAATTCCACCCAAGCATGCTTAAAAAGATAATAATAACTGAGATTGAATCAGTTTAAGTTACATTGAAATGTATCTGTACCAGTAACTTCTTTTGAACTAAATAAACATTGATTTATACTCGCTTGCAAATAGTTATAACAAATATGATTGACATCTAATCAATATATGTTGAAGGTAAAATTTTGATGTGTTTATGCAAGACAATTACATCCCGCTACACGCAATTGATTAATGGATTTTTCGCGTGTGATATTTACTACTAAACATGTACTCACTTTGCATATTTCATACATTTAAAATTTTATGTGACATTTTTGATATATTGATGCGAAAAATGTGAGTTACATTGGAAATGTTTGCCGTTAGAGACGCACACATAAATTTTTAAATGTGCACTGTAAAAATTAGGCTGAAATAAATCTGGTTACCATGTGCAAAATGTTATTATTAAATAAAGATTTTATCAAAAAAACTTTAATCGAAGTTTGTAGAAATTAACATTTGAATTTCACGATTTTTGTGCGTGTCGAAAGGAAAGTTTGACGGGGAAGGCCTTTGAATTTTAGATTTTCTGTGTGTCGCAGACAAAGTTGGAGGAGGGAGGACTTTGAATTTTCGATTTTGTGTATGTCTAAAATAAAGTTTGACGAGGGAGATCTTTAATTTTCCGATTTAGTGTTTGTCGAAAGCAAAGTTCTACGTAGGAGGGGGCCTTTGAATTTTTGATTTTATGTGTATCGAAAAGAAAGTTTGACAAGGGATATCTTTGCATTTTCGATTATGTGTGTGTCGAACACAAAGTTTGACGTGGGGCACCATTGAATTTTCGATTTTTCTCAACACCAGCGAATCCACAATTTTCTTATCGTAATTCCCACCAGCCTTGAATAGAAATATATACAGAGTACACAAACATACTTTCCTGTAAACATGTTCAATTCAGTACAATAATATTCAGTGTTACTCCGTTGAATCTTGAAATTCGAATTTTCATTGGTGCCACTGAACTTTCCATATAAAATAGTTTTATTATTTTATTAAAATTTCAAGTTAAAATGAATACATATTTAGAGCTAGAGCCGTTTTAGTAGCGAATAAACTAATTACTATTTCCAATATTAAGAAATTTTTGCTGAAGTATCGTGTTTCAATGACATGAATAATCATTTATAATGTAACTATTGTAAATGGAATTTATTGCAGTTGATTTAATATTATCAGGCACAGTTGTCA
Organism: Amaurobius ferox; assembly: GCA_951213105.1. Classification (NCBI taxonomy): domain Eukaryota; kingdom Metazoa; phylum Arthropoda; class Arachnida; order Araneae; family Amaurobiidae; genus Amaurobius; species Amaurobius ferox. Next base: position 152,901,720 of record OX578139.1, on the reverse strand, counting down.
GTGTTATAGTTGCTTAAAATAAAAATAAACAAATAATATAAGTAAGAACTCTAAAACCACCTGCAAAAGATATATTGATGCATTACTAATAATCACCAATTTTCCCAGAAAATTAATCACTGTACGAAAATACAAAAGATGATACAGTAATATATATATATATATATATATATATATGTATATATATATACTTTATTTAGACAAGGTGAATTCCACCTAATCTGTCAAACGAAATGGAGTGATATATGATCCCATATGCAGTATAAAACACCATAGCAACCCTATCCTATCTCTAACCGTTTGAGTTGCGGTGGATAATAGAAGGAAAGTTCGACAAGTTTGAAAAAACCCAAATTTGTGAGGTTTTTGAAAGATCTACACGTAAATTAAGCAAATAATTGAACAGAGCAGAAAAAATCCTATAAGATGACATCATTTCCATCAGGATATATGGATTTAACGGCGAGCTACAAGGGCTGAAACATTGGCGAAGTGCAAAATCGAAATGTTGCCAAATTCTGTAACCGGCTATATCGCAAAAACCCTTCTAGCTACAATCGCTCAAATTTATCAAAAACTTTTCTATTCCATCAGCGCTTTCGATATGAACCAACAATAAACCATATCGGTGTTTTAGTTCAGAAGAAATTTATATTTTTGTTTGCGACGATGGTACATAAATGAAACATGGAAATTGAAATGAGCATGGCACCTGGCGAGTATTAAATCCAGATATCCTGATGAAAATGGTGTCGTCTTATAGAATTTTTTCTGCTCTTTCCATTTATGTGCTTATTTTGCGTGTAGACCTATCATAAACCTCACAAATTAGGGTTTTTTCAAACTTGACGCACTTTCCTTCTATCCACAATAACACGGAAACGGTTTGATATAGGACAGGATTTCTATGGTATTTTATACTACACATGGGATCTTCTATCACCCCCTTTCATTTGGTAGATTAGGTGCAATTCCCCCTGTATATATATAACATATATATAAAGTAAAACATGCGGTTAATATTTTCCATTTAATTAAACAGAAACAACACATCTAAATTTATAATAATGCTTTTATTAGAGTGTGCGAAATTTAAGCTAATTTTCCTTAGTTCTATACTAAGTTCGTTATAATGTTTTTTTTTTTTGCATTTACTTATAACATTTTTATGACGGTTTGTAAGTTGTTCCTTGAATTGCCATACCCACAGCACGCAGGCTGACGTATTTGACGTATTTTCAAGCGTTATTTACGTATTCCATTCGTAAATGTGCTTGACCGTCAAGATATCGAATTAAAATAATATCTGGGAAACACAACTTTATTAAAAGAAAGTATAATTTCAAACCTTAGAAGCAAGAACAATATCCTTTATATATTCCCAATCAAACTGTGAAGCTCTGTGTTTAATTTTTAAATGCAATCAAACTCCATGTTTTTAAGACCGTTGTAATCAACTAAATGTAACATACAGAGTTAAATTTCTCGGTCTCTATTGTAAAAAAAATATCTCAATATTTGGACAAGAATCCTATATTTCGATCTTGCCAGACAAGGATACAACCATTAGCATCTAGACCGATAATATTTGCTTTTATTCTGGAAATAAATACTACCGTAAAACTGGATGAGGAAAATGAGTAAAATCATACCAAAATGTGTGAAATTATGTTCATTAGATATACTGCGAAATCTGATTTAAATTTGTAATTTAATTCTGTGTTTATGCCAAGTCTCATCACTGGGAGTTATTTACTGTGAAGATGAGCAAGAAACACGATTGAATCAATAAACGAAGCAAAATAACCTTGTTTTTCTTACTTTGACCGCATGTATGTGAACTTATAAATATTAACCCTTCCACGACTAACTTCTGCTATATCCGGCATCAACTAAATGCTTCACCCTGACTAACGCCGGTTATATCCGAAAATCTAAATTATATCCGAAATCTACTAAATGCTTCACTCTAGCTAGCGCCGGTTATATCTGGCGTGCATTAAATGCATCGAATTGGCTAGCGACATTTACAGTAACGATGCAGCAAGAGCATTTTTTTCATAAACATGCCGATGAAACAGCTCTACAAAGGTTTTCTGATTGTTCTGATTTACTGGTGGGTTCTCTACTAGGTTCCACGTAATGTATATTTGTATAACTTTACAAAATATCTGTGATAAACTTGTTTAAAATCAGTTTAACATATATTCAATTCTTATAATGAAATAAGAGTTTTTTATTCAACAGTGTAATTTTTTTACCCAGTTGTTCTCAATATGTATAAGTTTTATCACTGATTTAACATTTATCGAGTAATCTAAGACCATAATATTTTTTATCTGATATTAAGTATATACGTATACCCCATTATTCTCCTGAACTTAGAGCTCTGACCATCGGATTCATGGGGGCTGGTTTCATGTAGTGGTTGCAATAGCAGATACTTGAATAGGCGTAGTTGCCAGTAGTTATAAAATCCCTCTAAATTGTAGGTCCTTCTTTTAGCATGTGTTAAACCGCAACATTCATAAAAACCTTAATGGACCACCAAATCCGAATCAATCTCAGAGATTTAAGTACCTATTACTCATCGAAACCATGTTTAATTCCGAAATTGTCAGAATATACTCATGATTATATTGTATGGATGTGAACACTGCATTTCATAAATACTTTTAAACAAATATTTTCTTAACCAGTTTTAATTTCCTTACAGTTGCTTTCAACGGATTTACACACGCGAGTGTTGACTGGAGCAACCGCATCTTCCTATTTACATCCCACAACGTACCATCATTCACATTTGATGCGCTATCATTAAATATTTCAGCCAGTTCTGTTTATATAATGCGAAATGAATACATTTCGAATATCCTGAAATCTATTGATCTCGATGCAATACGTAAATCACACAGCTCGCATATTTCCTTGTATAAATAACCCTTTGTGCGGTTTCATGATTATGCCTTCTCAGCTTTTCGCATTCAATCATGAGTGGGAGTGTCACGGAGTTCAACTGCAGCTGTCCTCAGTGCTATGGGATATCATAACTAAATAAGTAATGATCTTCCGTTGTGTCTTTTCAACGTGACTATGCAGTCTAGCGATTTAGAAGACGCCTTAAGACTCGTTGGGAGGCAGGAAAGGCTACAATGCTAAAGATTTATAAATGTATTCTCATATCATGAATTGTAATAAATGTTAATACATTCCAAAATATAGTTCTTAAATGCGTAGATTCAATGAAAATTTGAAAGTGACTTTAAAGTAGGAACCACCGTTCATAAAACTAATTATTTGTCAACTCGCAATGAGGAAAGCCAACGCCAAAACCGTTACAAAAACGTCTCTTAATTTTCTGCAGCTTTTTTCTGAATTTTCTAAAATATTTCCAATTCCTTCATTTGTATAATGCTTATATTTTTATTATTATACTTTAGTTATCTGAGAAATCAAGGAGGAGTAATCAGGACACTATATGTTGACGAGACATAAAAAGAAACTCTCTTTAACACCTTAAACAAATGATCCATGTGAAATAGGTTACATTGATGCTTATACTACATAAAATAAGGTATTAGTGGCTTTAATGGTCAGATTCTAATAATTATTAACCATTTTATAAATCGTTTCATGTAAATGGTTACCTCTTGCAGGTATTTTACTCATTCGTGAGAGTAAATCTATAAACTCATATAAGCTGGCACTACTTCTTAGTGCTAAGATGAGTACGAATGATTATTATTGTTCTGTAGTGAGATGTGTCCATACCAAATATTTAATTTATAACCTTTAACTAGCAAAACGTTCAGGAAAATACGTTACCAATCTGTGAGAAAACTTTACTGCCTCTTCTTCCGTCTGCAAATTGTGACTTAAATGAAATAGGCAATTTATTTAATGTATTCCATTAATATTAGATACCGAAAGTCAATAAGTTTAAGAGTATAAGTAAAAGGTTTCAAAACAACTTGATATGTAGACAAATACTTTACCATATAGTGGTCTTTATTGATTTTCAATAACAAAGCTATCTTCTAGATATGACAGTGATATTGTAATTCCTCTAATGCATGATTTTTATGTTTCAGCTTCGACACGAAAGGCCTGGTAGTGTTTCTTTTCCATCATTTTAAGAAAAGAATATAATGAAATTTTCCAATTATCTCTTAATGTTTGCACAGGTAACTGTCATTGTCGATCTTTCTAAAGAGACACTTGTCAGAAGTTAAACAAGTTAGACATAAGAATTTGTCAGAAGTTAAACAAGTTAGACATAAGAATTTAAGAATGTTCTCATATAGTTAGAATTTATTGTGATAAGTCAGTATTTTAAAAATTGAAATTTTGAATTTTGACCTTCATATTGAAATTTTAAGGTTAACATTTTGTTCTGATGTGATATTTTTATAACAATACACCATTAATGATTTTACCCATAAAAGAAATTTAACAGGAGCCTCAAACGCATATAAACTCTTTACACCAACGAATGTTCTGTTTCAAGCTTCCTAAAGCATTATCATTAAATATTTCAGACACTACTGTTTTTCCAATGTGTAATGAATGCATTCTAAATGTTTCAAGCTTCCTAAAGCATTATTATTAAATATTCCAGACACTACTGATTTTCCAATGTGTAATGAATGCATTCTAAATATTTCGAAATCTATCGATCCAGAAGTGCATGGGAAAATCATAGAACCTCCTGTACATATAACCCTTTGGGCAACTGCTCGATTGTGCTTCCTCTACTATCCGTACACAATCATTAACTCATTGGGGGAGTTTCCTGAAGTTCAACTGCAGCTGTCCTCGGTGTTATACGATATCATAACTAAGTAACTGATAATCTTTTCTTGTGCCTTTTGAATGCGACTGTGGTGTTTTCTATGGAATGAAAAGACTTCGAAGACTTCTAGAGAGATGTCACCTTATAGAATGCTAAAGAATTATGATTCGGATTTGAGAAATAAAGTGAAATTTTGAATTTAAGTAAATGTATTGATCTTCTAAATGTTAAAATTTAAATGCTTTATCTTTTAGACTCGTATTTCTTAATTATTAAACAAGTTAAATAACAATAGTCACAGAACCCGCCTATAGAGATATTTAAAATATTAGAACCTTACTCATAGTTCAGTTACGTACCAGCATGCGTGTATCACTTTCGGGAAGTTTGTATTAAAGAATGCTCGTGAACCGGTTTGCAAATACTGGGAGTGTTATTCCAGGTCCAAAGTTCGTACCCATTTACAAAATTGTACCTCTTCTAATGTATTCAACCTTTTTATTCCATTTTACCGTTTTCCTTTATACCATTGTGAATATTGCCATTGTTACATAAAATAAATATTCTAAAATGCGCAGTTGTGTGGGAGCATACTTCAACACACATTCTAATTTAACTGTGCTATAACCGACCTCATTGTAATGAAGATTTTTATCGAGAATGATATTCTTCACCGCAGTATATCAGACTGCACTATATCGGTCTTCTACTGTATTTTAATATTTCCACAAAGAGCAAATTGACAAGCTACTAAAAATTTTCAAATATTTTGTACTTAAATTATACTGAAAGCAGTACATTTAATTCAATTATTGCTTTTAACATAATGCATTTACACATAAAATGCCACTGCTTTTGTTGTGATGTTATATTGCTCAAACTTCAAACACATATACAAAAGAATACACTCACACTTATAAGCAAAGATTAACAACTTAAATTGCTATAAATGTATTCGGGATCTCTTAAAACGCCCTGTCCAGCAAGATTCCGGATTTGAAATAAATCAGAAATGAAACTTTAAATTAGCTTTATTTAAGAAAGACATTTATTTTATCAGAATTCTTAAGCGAATTTAATTAGGGGATATATCCCCTAATTAAATTCTTCTGTGGACTGTTGAAAGTATGGAATAATTTCATATCATTCCCCATGCAGAACGATATACAAAAATTATGCGTGTAATTACGATAACTTATCAGCATTGACACTTTTAAAAACAAATTATAAGAATTTAGTTAGTTTAAAATGTTTTATTTAAGTTATCTCTTCAGTCAATGGTCCCGAACAGCCTTTAGCGATAAAAAAATAGTTCTTGAATTCGCCAGTTTGATAGCCCTAATATATATTGTATAAGAAATAATTTATACCGGTTAAAGGGAAATAATTTAGCAGAGTTTAAAACTCAAAATAAACGGTTATTTTTATACGTCTCCCTACCAAAATACGCTCCCCTCTCATTCCCAGACTGCATTCAAAGACGCGAGAGTAAATGTGTTATGACATAAAATATTTTAAGACCAGAATTACGTCGAAAACGATCTTACTGCCCCACCATACGAAAAAGAGATAAACGGCAACACCCGACCAGGTTAATTGGCAAGATTAGTATATTTACATGAGAGGTGCAATTTAGGACATTTTATGTTTGGCTCCATACATAACTAGAGACAAGGCTTTCAATTTAGAATATGCGTTTAGTTTTAACCCGAATATTTATGGAGTGGGTTTAAATATATGTTTGTGCAGAGCTTTCAAGATAATTGTAGCTTAAAGACCCGGTATTAACATGCAGATATCAGAAAAATAAGTTTCTCCTAGATCACAGCAGCCAACTTGGTTAGAAACATGTAGTAAAATTTGAAGCATTTCTATAAATTGTTACAATCACGCGATGCCTATATTTTCAACTTTTTGAGTCATCAAAAGCGTAAATATATTCAACATATTTCAAACCAATTGTCATTGCTGTAAAACAAACTGTCAATTGAGGGACTGGTCGGATAAAGTTAATACTCAAGTTTCGACCTTCAAAATTAATTTTGACAAGCATCAGGAAGTTTAAGAATTGAAATCTATAACGTTCTGATTGCGTAAAATACGAATAGATTTTAGAATTGCCAGTGCATGACGTTCTTATCGAGTTTCTGGAGATTTTCACGAAAGTTATTTACGAGCAGTTTTGTGGTAAAAATATCAGTTTGGATCGTCCTAGTTTCGTCCGTTTATTTCAAAATACGAGAGTTCAGTGTGAAGACGTTTTGAGGCACTGAATTGTATCGTTTGTAAACTTTTTAATCATTTAACAGCAGTTTTACGATATCAAGCATCGATTTAGGACTATGCATGCAGTAAAGTACTTATAGCTGCTTTGAATATATTTGTAGTTATTCAGATCTTTTAATTCGCTCTTGGACTGGTCATAAAATTGTACTTGCCACTTCATAACTCTAGCAAAAATGCGAATTGCTATCGTTCGGTTTTCTTACAGTGATATAATTTCAATGATATTTGTTGTATATTGCCTCTTAATAATAATCAACGTTTCCAAAATTTTTAAACATATTTGGACTACCAACCATTTCCATTGTTAAACTAATAGATATCTTCGCTTTCTGATTACACGTTACGTAATAAGACTTATGGGTGCTATATGCATTATTAAGCCAGTAACAATACAGCCACCTCATAATATTGCAAATAGATTGAACCAATAGAAAAATATGACGGACGGCAAACTAAGTCAAATAACCCTTGATACAAAGCCTGGTTAATCACTGCCGCACTAGTTCTGAAATTTGAAAGGCAGATTATAGGATTGAAAGGCAGTTTTTACAAAGGTGAAGTCTGTATGACCAGTTGACTTGGATAAAGCATTTCAGGAATGACAAGGCTTGTGGAATGCTCGTTGTTAGCCGTGGCCCCAAATCACTGGCCAATGGTCCGAGGATGGAAATGGAACAACCTGCTGAAAGAGTGTGCTGCTCATTGATGCGATAATTCTACAGATTATCCCGTCTGATACGAATGAACACAAGGAATACTGTCAGATGTGATAGCCTTCACTGAACCCAATTCGTGTAAGCCCAACACCATTTCTATCCCCTCGTACAACTGTCAGTAAATTATTACAACGGCTAAACTTGAGCACCCCTTAAGTTTTGACGTATTGGAAATGTTCAGAACTAGTTCTCTGGCCATATACATTTTGATTTCCCCATAATCGCTTATTTTCATTGCATTTTTAGTTTGGAAAACGAGTACAACAGTGATTAACATAGCCACATGCATCATCTGCTATTTGACAACTTCGTTATATTCACACACGTCGACGTTTTGTCAACTGTTGCTTCGACTTGCATAACTAAGCTGAAGCCATTATATTTTGGTCCACTGGTGCATATAGATACATTTAAAATTATACCATGCACATCATAGAGTTCCAATTCAATTTCTATTGTTGAAGAAAAGATGGTGATAAAATACGTCTGTCACCTTTTAATTTTGATATGTACGCGTTGAAAACAGAAAGTGGTGACCCTAGCAACTAATAAAAGAACCTTAATAAAATAAAATATGTAGATTACATTTAAAATAAATGTGAAAGGGAAAAGGAAATATGAGGATTCTTGAAAGAACTCATTACGTAGGGATGATTACTTTTGGCCACGAATTATAGATCTGCGAATATACGGTTTCTTGTCTTGTTTATTAATTATTTGCAAAATAACGTCTATTACAACATGACATTAATTGTTATGTTAATCGGATCAGAACAGCAAACCACACTTCAAACTTCCTCAAAATAAATTTATTATACATCGTACGATGATAAATTTTAAAATTAGATAAAACAATCTGATTTGATAATGAATTATGCAGATATATTTTACACCAATGTCTCTAGAGCTAGTGCAATATCCGTATATCCAATGATTCTACTCATTCTAATCCATGTAAGATGCAGTGTACAGTTTATAATATATTTAAAGTGGGGGATTACATTAACGATGACCTTACTCGCTCGATGTGAAAAAGAAATGAAGCGGGACGCTAGTCCAGGTTAATCGACGAGATTAGGACATTTACAAGAGTACCGCCGTTTAGCAAACAATATATAGCTCAATAAATATATCAAGTCAATGCTTTGCATTTGTGGAAATCCCTTAGATTCAAGATAGAGAGAAGCATTTAGAGTAGGTGTGCTTTACTATATAGGCGAAATAAATATCGTGAATTTCTCTTATTTTATAATAATACGGCAAATGTTATTATTTTAAACAAGGTATATTAAAGATGATAAACTAGTCAGGAAATGACACTATAATACATTTTCGTCTGCCATGAAATAATATTATGTAAATATCTATAGATGGCTATAAAACTATAATCACATTATTATGTATCTAGTTTTTTTCTCATCTAAATATTTTAGATTAGCTAACAAATACTTAAAAACAAAGCAATTATAAATTTAAGAGATAAGTTTTGGTAAAAGATTTATTAAGAAGTAAGTGCTTAAGGGTATAAATAAACATGTTGAAGCATTAAGTAAAACTGTTTATAAACAGCGTATGGGGGTATGAATATCTAAGTTAATGATTTACATTTATGAGATGTAATCGATCTGCGAAAAATGAATGGGATTGAAATTATCTTTATAATATAATGAAATAAACATATATATATATATATATATATATATATATATATATATATATATATATATATATATAAATATATATATATATATATATATATATATATATATATATATATATATAAATATATATATATATATATATATATATATATATATATATATATATATATATATATAAATATATATATATATATATATATAAATATATATATATATATATATATATATATATATATATATATATATATATATATATATATATATATATATATATATATATATATCCTATAAAGCTTGGATTTTTAGCTAAATATATAAAGAAAATAATATAAAGAAGAAAAGTATGCCACAAAATACATTTAATTATGCAATTGTAAACACAATCATACAGTTCAATATAGACCAAAAATCAGTATTAGTATAAAGTGATTATACAACATTTTCTTTTCAATTTGATGATACAAAATTCCCACGAGCAATAAGTGATAAATATAGTATAAGTGATAAATATAAATGAAGAAATTTTCATTTCTCTAATCAAAAATTTATATAATTTGAAATGTAATTCCAAATTATAAATTAATTTCTAAATCCGATCACTATGCTAAGTGTTATTTTAAACGCTTGCAGGCAATTATCCGAAAATTAATAATTATAACATTACATTTTAAGAATTTAATTATAATAGCCAGCTGATGATTTTTGCTCTAAATCGTAACTACGTTATTATAGTTAGAGATGGAATCAAAAACTGTGTAAAAATTGAATTATAAAATATAATAAAAATATTTGGTATGACTATAAATTAAAATATCTCAAAAACATTCGACAATATGCTCGAGACGTCAGAGTCTTGTGATGCAGGTTTAATGCTGATATTGTCAAAGACAACATTATTACCTACATATTAAATATTTTCCTTCAAAATTGCACTTATTTTGAAAATAGCTAGCTACATTTTATTATTTAGCATTTAAAAATCATAATGCATATAATTCTGAATGAATAATGTCACTTAATGACTTTATGAAGTTGTTACAGCTTGAAAAATCTCAAATGCTTATCGTGTTGACGATCCACTTATTGATTTTCACAAATAAAAATAATGTACTTTTACGTTTCGCTGAAATATCTGCGATTCTTCGGCATTACTAGTTTAAATATTTCTATTAGAAATTAATTCAGCTATATTCATTTTCTCGCTTTAACGGGAATTCAAAAGCTTATTTTATACGTATATTGTTAAATATATATTTTAAATGATGCTGATGCATATATTTTAAGTTTTAATTTATCCAGCAAATTGTTATAAAACAGTATAACGCTATTGAATTTAACGTGTTATTACAAATGATTATTTCAAATAACATGAAATCCAAACATTATTAACATTTCTGTCAGGGAAGATGTTAAAAATTTTCCAGCTTTGCTAGGAACACGAAATCTTATTTATATAATTATATTGTTAAATATATATTTGAGGATTGTCCAATCCCAGCATAACAATAAGTAATATATACAATCAAATGAATGAAATTCAAGAAAAGAAATACAACAGTCGAAGTGCTTCAAATTTCAAAGTTGATGTAAATTATCCGTTAATAATTATAAATCCGTTAATATCCGTTAATAATTATAATATTTGATATATATGAAATAGCTAAGTACATAAATATTAGCAAGACATTAATAGATATTAAAAAAGAAAAAATGTTTGATATTTTCCTACCTTTCATAAAGAATTGCATGAACAAACGTACTCACTGCATTACCGGTGATTGGCCGAATCTCTTCCCATTTTTTAGGAACGAACCCAAAGTGTATATATTGGTCACTGGTTGCTCACTAATGAAACCAATTAAGAAAATTTAGTACATTAAGTTGTTTAGCCAAATTCATCCCCTCCCTTTTTTATAGACATGGACCTACAGGGCACATATTGCTCACTGAGTGTACACCAATAGAATCAATTAAGAATATTTATAACATATTTAACACATTATAGATGGAAAAGGTATATGAAGGGATTGCGTATGTTTCAGTACACATTATTCAAAGGGTAAATATACTTTTGGTTCGTATGTACGAATGGAGAAGCTTGAATAACGACCTCTGTTCTAAAACTGTTTTGACCAACTGTGCAATGTACATTAGCTGCTGCAACAATAGATAAAACAAACATTGCATGTTTCATGCCAGATATACAAATAAACAACTATTTTCACTTTAATCCACTTTTAACTTTAACCCCCTTACTCATTGCATCCTAAACCACTCAAATTTAAGGGTGCAACCTAGCATATACTTTAAGCAAAGGATTATTTGGATAAAATTTTACTGTCCAAAGAGACATACATGGAAATACCCGACCGAGTTAATCGAGCTGATTACAGGGCTTAAAAGGGTAACGCAATTCAGTAAACAGTATATAGTTCCATAAATATATCGACACAAAAGTTTGGATTTATGGCTAGATTTCAATCCTGGAGATTAAGACTGCCATGAATGGCACTTTTGAAATTCCAGTTAAATGGATGTAAATAAAAATTACCCTCTATTAATTTTCAATTGCCTGTAAAACATATATTTTCAAACTGGGTCCCGTAAAATTGCTGTAAAGAACGGTGTCAAACCATTTTAATCATGTCATTAAAGCTATAAAAATTCGAGTAAATTGTAATAAATTAAATTCTCTACGGAGATTTCCATATGAATTTTTTTGACAAAATAGACAAAAAAATAATGAAGTTTATCAGGACCATTGATTACAACCAGAGCTCGAGCTAGAATTTTTCCCAGAAGAGTAAAAATACTCCCTGGCTTAATTTGAAGGAGTATTTTGCATTTCAGAGGAGTTATTTTTAACAAATGTGCAATCACCTTGAAATTTACAGGTATTTATTAAATTAATTGTATTTTGTATAAAAAATTACAGGGTCATCGGCCAACGGAATATAAATTTCTGATTTTTCTACAGTAGAAAAAAAGATTTAAGAAATGCTTTGTACTCTTTATCTGTGCTAATAAACAAAAGGCATTGAATATCTTATAGCACAATAAATATGCCTTATAAACTTTATGAAATCAGTTTTAAAATGTTTACTAAATTTTGTACTTTTAGGATCACATTTTTTTCAATTTCCTTTCAATTTTCCAAGTAGAATAGCCATCTGGAATTATAAATCCATCATAAAATAATTAACAATGTTTTTTTGTCATAAAAATAACTAATCCCATAATTCATAATGAAATATTAAAATGTTTACTTTACCTTTGACTTAGTTTCTCCATACGGTTGTAAACAAACAAAGGAAAAAGAAAATTAAAAACCTATTAAGTAAAATAATTTTTATTTTTTCCTTTTAAAATTCCAACTTTCTTTGATTTTGGCTGTTCCGTAAGGAACAGTGTTCTCAAGTATAAATTTATATTCAAGGCAAAAATATTTAATTTGCTATTTTAAGTATTTTTTTCTTTTTCCTTTTTTGTTTACAAAATCGGTGCGTAAAAATACGCATTACTTAATTTTAAAATGCATTTGCTTATTTCATAGCATGGAATACGTGTATACAGGCTTTATCTCGATTTCTGATCACAGCATATCATTTAGAGTAAGGTTACATTCATGGTTTTCCTACTATATATATACATAAAAAAAAGCACAAAACTTATTTAATACAAACATTTAAAATTTTCTTAGTATTTATTTTTCGAATAATTACTTCAACTAGTGGGAGTACTGGCATTATTCCAAAGTGAGCAATATTTTAATTAATTGCTTATTCCCTTTTTAGAGCATGTCGCTGCACGTTTAGTATGTCAAATCTTGAAGACAACGTAAAACAGGTAGCAACAACGTTACAGACAACGTAAATAAGACAACATTTAAAACATCACTGTTATTGAGATGTAAATTGCTCAAATGGATTTTAATTCGGTCTACGCATTATTAAGTAGGAAAAGCGGAGAACTTGGTCTGTAGTTGCAAAAAACTTAATAATTGGTTTTAATAAAAATTGGTAAAATAAATTTCCAACATTCCAACAGCAAATAACTTAATCATAATGTAAAATGCCACAAAAATACACTATTGGCAGTAACGGATCTTTTGAAATCGCAAGGAATACAGTCTTTAGTGCTAACAAAATCCTATAACTTAACATAAAATGGGGAAGTTATCATGCAAAATAGCTAAATCACAGATTTCAGAGTAATAGAACCACCCAGTGCAATAAAAGTGGAGCAAAACAAGAAATAATGATGTCAGAAAATGAAGAAAATATGAACGCGAAGTTCGGTGCATGAAAATAATGAGAATGTGGTACACATTCAAAAATAAACATTTGGTTGGAGTTTATATCCTTATAACTAATGATTAAATCTTTGGGTTGATTTAAATTATCGATTCTTAAATTAATTGCCCGTAATTCGTATAGCTATACATTTCGTTGTTACCCCATTAAAACCCACCATTTTAACTTTCCGCGAGTTCCTAAAATATAAGTATATTAACATAACATTGCACAATTAACTTCATCCATATTAAGCATTAAAACCAACATCATTTGTTAAACATATACATTTAAGATTCACTTACATTACATTCATAGATATATATTTAAGGAGTAGATTGGGTGTGTGAGACCAGCATTTATTTGTCTAGTATTTTATGACCTTTTATAAAATAGGATAAGTACATACCTTCTTTGTTGTCTTTAGACGTTTGTGGGCCATTCGATATTTTCTATTTGATTGAATATAGTCACACCATGTCTCCCTCTGTATACTGCCTGCTAAAACACTGTTGGTCCGCATAGCTTCACAATTCTTAAACTGGACATCTTCACACCATTTCTTATCGACTGCTCATTGAAGGAATGGTATCGTAATGAATGCATCTTCTCTATGTGAATTAAGGACTCTTATCACTTTAATTTTCTGCTTGTTGCCCCACGTATTGTCTGAGGTCCAGATACGCCGCCATGTCTCATTGGTTGTCCTCAGGGCGATTCCGCTATACTTCTTCATTAGTTAGTTCTTTAACCAATAAGCATGGATTCAGCTTTGGCTTACAGTAGATTTTCTACCCCAACCTCATGTGTAATTTAAGTACATTTATTTATTGTTTTCATGACCTCCCTCGGGTCAGACCTGTTATAAATTAGTGCCTTCGAGTCTGGGTTTTTGTCCGGCTTGGTCGAGATCATAAATCTACGTACATTAACACAGCCTAAAACCGCTTACTGGTTTCACATACACTCCCCTCACACAAGTAAACAAAAAAGAAGCAACATAAAATTTGTCCCCTTGGAAACTCTATAATTGTCATTTTTCATAACTGAAAGTTTGTCATGGATAGCTAATACTAGTCTAGAAGAATATCTCTGTAAACGTATGGAGGTTTTTTACACCATATATATTACCGGCCGTCCAAATAGGTGCTCTTAGTCCCCTGGACGAGTCGGACGGTCTGGGTCTTCTACCATATATATCAGTTATATGTACTAATCAACATTATATTAGATCGAGTTTTGAAATAAAACAAAATTTAAATTTTGATTAATTTACTACATTCTATATATATGCACATGCACTCGCCTAATATGTATACATTTATATGCATTTATTAATACCTCTTACATATTAAACAACTTTTTAACAAATTAAACAACATACTTTTTTCAATGTTATTTTCTTACATAATTCATTTATTTAAACCTTGATACTTCAATAAAATGAATCATATTTGATTAGCATTTAACA
The DNA here is from genome assembly GCA_951213105.1 of Amaurobius ferox. Classification (NCBI taxonomy): domain Eukaryota; kingdom Metazoa; phylum Arthropoda; class Arachnida; order Araneae; family Amaurobiidae; genus Amaurobius; species Amaurobius ferox. Next base: position 152,886,502 of record OX578139.1, on the reverse strand, counting down.
TCACATTACATAACTTTTATCTTTTTTTAACATCAGACATCAAATCACTTCAAAATTTTCTACCGTATTTATTAAATTCCAAGCCTCGAAAACGAATCCCTTTAAAAAAAAAACAAGAAAATAAAACTAAACTAACCCCCCGAATCTCGGCAGAACTCGCTTTCACCGTGGATTGACAACTGATGGTTGATCGTAATTGCAAGGCTAGGAACCCCTTCTTTTGGCGCGGGAGACTCTCTTCATAATCACTGACTCCTTAATCGATATTCTAACTGATTCTATACTAATCGAACAAGTACTACAACTCCGAAGGGAGAATGCTATTAGAATGACTTGCATTTACTTCTAACGTCCTACAAAACGAAAGACGGCGGCATATTTTCACAGATGAATCCGTATTTTCGAATAATTGTAAGCCATTTTTATCCGTTCAGCATCTCATGAATGCTGATCTGCCATACCTTATCTTAGCGTGAACTTCCCCCATTTATTGAATAATATCCTTTTACTTTAAATACTGTTATCTATTTCATGACTGTATTTATGCTATACACGTGCTCCATATACAATTCCTTCTGTTATTGAATCCACGTTTTTAATGTATTCTCTCAAAACCTTTATTTTTCAAACTCATTACTGAACCATAATTTAGAAAAAATATAATTATAATTCCCTATTATTCACATATTAATTAGTGGGTGCCTATAGCTAATTTGTATTAAGTATCAAAATTATCTTTAGATGTCTTACTTACCAAAAAAAGTCTCAACTGAAAAACCTAGAATCCTTTTATTTAAATTTATCAGTATATGTGAGACCAGGAGACGTTTTGGCTGTTGTTGTTGTTGTAGAGACCCAGACCGTCCGACCTACCAGAAAGGTGTAAGATAACTGGATGTTTTGGCTGTGTTAATGTACGTAGATTTATTATATTGACCAAGCTAGACAAAGGCCTAGACTCGTAGCACCAGTTTACAACAGCCCTGGTCAAAGACGTCATAACAGCAATAAATAAAGGCGCTCAAATTACAGGTGTGGTTGCGTCCGAATGTCTACTGGAAGCCAAAGTCGAAACCATTCGGATTGGATAAAAAATTAACCAAAGAGGAAGTGTTACAGCATCGTCTTGAGGACAACCAGAAGATACGGAAGGCGTATTTGGATCTCAGTCAAAACGTTGTGGCAGCAGGCAGAAATATTCAAGAGATAAGAGTCCTTATTCCCATAGAGAGGGTGCATTGCATCAAGTTGCACACGAATTCAGCAGTCGATACTAAGAAAGGATGTGAAGATATCCACTTTACAAATTCAGAGGCTATGCGCGCAGGAGGGTGTTTTATCAGTCAGTATGCAGATATATAAGTGTGCTGTAGTAGCCAATAGAGTCAGCCTATAGTAAATATTGAATTGTGGTGCAACAGTAAATGACCTACAAATGTCTAAAAACAACAAATGAGGTATGTAACTATCAACTATTATATCAACTGTTATAAAAGGTCATAAAGATTTTAGGCAAATAAATGCCTGATCTCACACACCCAGACTCATCCTTAAATATGCATTTATATATTTAATGTAGTGAATCATAAATGCGTATGTTTAATAATAATGTTAATTTTAATGTTTAAAACGGGTGAAGTTAAATGTGTAGTATAATTTAATATACTTATTTTTTAGGAACTCGCACAAAGGAATTATGGTAAGTTATAATGCGGCAGCAATGAAATGCACGGATAATCGATTAACGATCATGTTTGTTATGCGACAAATTCAATATGCACTTTGCATATCTTTTTGTCCATAGACAAATAAAAAGTAATTAAACATTTTCATGCCATAAATACGATGCATATGAGGCAATAACCATTGACCAGATAAGTGCAATTTTTATATGAAAAGCATTAAATGAATCTAAACCAAAATTTGTATCGCACTTTTTAATACCAAAGACGAAAGAAAAATAAAACGAATGATTGCAAATACAACAATAATTAGCGATTACAAATTTATGAATTATTATTTTATTTTGACATACTTTGGAAAATATATATATATTTTTTAGATTCAGACCGTTCGACCTACCTGAAAGTGTAAAGTATCTGTTTGGACAGACAGGAAGCCAGTGAGGGCGACATCCACATGTACCGTGCTTTCCTTCCCCTACCACCAACCTCTCTGAAGGACCTTCAGACCCACATGTGTAACGTGCCCGTACGCAGAGTGAAGGCAGAGAGAGTTTGGGCAGAGCCGGAAATCAAAGACGAAAAATCGTATATAATATACTTTTGATAAACTGTCCAGTGTTACTATTTTTTTTATATAATTGGAATGTTTTTAAATGATGCAAGTTAGCGCTCGGCCTGCATGGTCAAGTTACTCAACATAGAATTCAACAATTTGAAGCAACTACATGCCTACGATATTTTATTTGCGTGGTATTTTACGTTGTAAACTACATACTCATTGCCTTTACGCAGTCTTGTTCTGTATGTATTAACGTCAATTGATCAGAAGTAGCTCTTCTTAAGAGCCATAACACACTTCTATAACACAAGCCTTCATCTCTCTGTCAACGGTGCTCACCTGTTCACAAACAAGACACAGTTAAAATAATAGAAGTTCTGAACATAACTAATTAATTCTCATGTCACACAAGCATAACAGAAAATAAAAAATCTGATGTGGGCAACACATGTCTTTCCTTATATAATGCAATGAATTTACTATTTTTACAATAAAAAAATATGTTTTTCTTATAGTAACTATTTATATTCTTTTTAAGAATTTGAATTTTCGTCAATTAATCGTCATCTTCACCTGATTTAGTGTCGCCAAGTTGAATGTTGCCAACTTGGCGACATTCCGCTAAATTTGGCGCCAAAATCTCGCCGAGCGTTATGCACGGAGAAATAAGTTATTCTTGTAACAGATAAATAACTATTGGCGTTCAAATACAAAAGTATTACTCAAAGTATCTTTTCTCATGAATGAAACGAGCTAGATCCACGAGAATGATGTCACCCAATTTATCGCATGATATTACATATGAAAAATGAACATGTTTCTCAACAATTAATATATTTTTCATAATCTATGGAGTTATTTAAAAAATTTATTTTAAAAATGTGCAATATCTTGAGAACGGTTCATGCTAGCGTTCTTAAGTTTATGTTAATCGTTTTCTAAGGAAAAATTACATTAGAAATGTCTATTTGCGTAACTGTATGAAAGGTTTTGATTTTTTGATGATTTTTTTAAAATTTCACTCGACAATTTAGGGGGGTTCTGAACTTTCGATTACATTTAAAAACAATGGACTTCCAGTATTCACGGATTGTGATTTTTGTACCAAATTTCGTTCGAATTGGTCCATTTGTTCGTCATTTATCGTCTCCACAGGCTGACTGACACACGCACACACTTTCAAACACACACACACATACACACACGTACAGATATACAGATATTACCTCAAAAATGTTCGATTCGTAATCAGGGATGCTTGAAACGTGCTCCCCCGTCGAAAAATCGAATTCGAATTTTCGACCCCGTCACAGTACTTTCCTTATACATTATGTATATAAGGAAAGTAATAGAAAAAAATCTGATGTGGGCAACACATGACTTTCCTTATATAATACAATGAATTTACTACTTTTACAGCTATAAAAAACGTTATTCTTATAGTAGATACTTATATTCTTTCCATGATATTGAATTTTCTTCATTAAGTCGTCATTTTCATTGATTTAGCGTCATTTTTATCAATTTGGCGAGATTTTTGTTAATTTGGCAACAATTAAAAATGTCGCCAAGTTGGCGACATTCCGCCAAATTCGTCGCCAAAATCTCGTCAAGCGTTATGGACGGAGAAATAAGTTTTTCTTACAGCAGATAAATGACTATTGGCATTCAAATACAAAAGTATTACTCAAAGTATCTTTTTTCATGAATGGAACGAGCTAGATCCACGAGAATGATATTACCAAATTTATCGCATGGTATTACATATGAAAAGTGAACATGTTTCTCAATAGGAAATCTTTTTATTTTTTATTTTATATAAATTTTTGATATTTTTTTTGAAAATGTGCAATATCTCGAGAACGGTTCTGGTTAGCGGTCTAAAATTTATGCCAATCGTTTTCTAATAAAGAATTACATAAGAAATGTCTATTTGCGTAACTTTATTAGCGGTTTTGATTTTTTGACGATTTTTTCAAAATGTCATTCGAAAATTTAGGGTAATTCTGAACATTCTATTGCGTATTAAAACAATAGGCTTCCAGTGTTTATGTATTGTGGTTTTTGTACCAAATTTTGTTCGAATCGGTCCATTCGTTCGCCAGTTATCGTCTCCACAGGCTCACTGACACGCACACACACACACACACAGACCTCACTTCAAAAATGTTTGATTCGTGATTAGGGATGCTTGAAACGTGCTCTCCCGTTGAAAACTCGAATTCGAATTTTCGACCCCGTCGCATTACTTTCCTTATACATTATGTATATAAAGAAAGTAAAAAGAAACCAGTTGGCATTTCAATATGAGATCCACAGATAGCCAAAGCTTTTAAAACGACTCTCTCTGAAACAGGATATATTCTATAGTAAGTCATTTTACGTGGACATGATAATTTTATAATATATGTTAAGCGGGAGATTGCTTTGATAAATATTTTACTGTCACATGATAGGAATGAGATATAAGCAGAAATCCTGGATCAGGTTAATAGAGCAGATTACTGCAATTACAAAGGAATTTGAATTTAGGAAACAGTAAATGACTCTATAAATATCTCTAAACAGTTGCTTGCATTTCTGGCAGGTTGGGATCTAGTTAATTATCGATTCCGTATAAAGTCACATTCTGTATATATTAACGTTAATTGATTAGTAACAGTTTATAAGAGCTGTGATTATATATACCCCACTTTCAAAATTATCTCGGAGAAAAATTTAAAATAGATTGGTAAATAAATTGGCAGCATGTAAAAATTGTAAGTTTTACTTATCCTTTATTACCTTTAAATAATATTAAATTTTTACTACCTATACATATTTTATCTGGTCCTTTTTCTTTATTTCTCCACAGAAAAAACATATTTACCTCTTCAAATTGTATCTGTAATACGAGTGACGGCAATTGAAAAACCATTTTTTTTAAATTTTCCACTAGCAAAATCTCACCACTTGAAGAAACCATCTTTAACAAACTTTCTCTATTTGATAAATAAATCATTAACAAATGTAAATGTATTCAACATAAAATAAACTCTCTTACAATATTTTTTTAAGAAATAGGATTAGATTTTTTTTTACCTTTGATCATAATACTATATGACACACCCTTCCCAATTTGTTATAGATTTATTATGTAATATTATTATATTTTAAATTTTATCAATTATCTATTTATTCATTATCACGGCAAAATGATGTTAATGTTAAAAGTATATGTTAGTTTAAAAAGATATAATGTTTTAAATAAGTGTTTATCTTAAAAGGATATAATGTTTAAATTAATTTTGGGCACATTGTGAACTTTTATCATTCTTTGAAATTTTTTACATGCTTACATTTTATTTTTCTTTGTACTTGTATTTTTTGTACTTGTTTGTATCATATTTTATATGTACATTAAGTTTCTTTTATTTAATGAAACAATTTCAAATGTCTAATAAATATACTTTCGGAAGACAGAGATCAACAAACCCTTCAAACCATTCTTTGATAAGAGTCCCTATTCTCCCAAGAAATGTTAAAACAAGGTGTCGTGATGAGGTTTCTATAAATCTTGTCACTCTTGTAAAAATCATAAAATCTGCATTATATTTTAATATTCTATATCTTACACATCATTTTTAATATATGTAACCCTGTTTAATTATCCCTCTTGTCTTTTTAATACATATTATCTTCTACAATTATCTCTGCTGAAAGAATAGTTTTTGCGCCATTTTTATATTAATTTGTAAAGCTAACTCAGAGAGAGAAATTTTATTCTAACCGTTATGTTCAAGGTTATTTATCGCCTGCAAAAGACGGCAGTTTATGTAGAGGCTTCACTCTATGCATACTAAAATTTGTGCAAGGTTTGTATTTTTCACACATTTGTTCTTCGGCGAAAAACGGCTGTTGTATCGTTTGAGACCCCGTGTCGAGTGTCTGGTTTCAAAGTTGGATACCTTTTGGGACCTCTTTGCGAGGATCGCCTTTTGAAGTCGAAAACTATTTTGATTGGTCCAAATCGGTAAATAGTTCTCTTGCAGGTCCGAGTTGGGATTAACAGTCAGATTTGCAGAATTTCGTATAAAACCGTAGCGTTGGATATTTCTGGGCTCTCTTCCCTGTCTATAGTTACCGACGACTCCAGGTCTGCCTGGACCGTTTTACACATTGCTCACTAGGGAGTGCGGGATCCGACACTATGTCGATCCTAGCTTTCCGTGGGCATGGGGAAGGGTCGTCGACATCGACGGACATCGAAGGAAGATCCTGCCGACCGCTGGTCAAGAGTTGGTCATCGCCGCTGATTTATTTCCATAAACCACGACTACGACGATGATGACCCGAGGTCCTTCTGCCGGGTCTGTACATTGATGATTGGAGGAGCTAAATGAAGCCGAACCCTGTCCGGGCCTGTGCATTCTATATGCACAAGGTGTGCCGGATTTACTTACGTACTGTTCTTCCGAGGTCAATGCGGTAGAGGTATGTGCCTCTTGTCATCTCAACTACTACGTATCCAGAGGTAAGAAAGTTGACCTCATTCTACTACTATACACTGAATTCTACGGAATCATAATCATAAATTTCTCCATAAACTTAAAGTAACTACTGGGCTTCCGTCCTCAAATTATGTCTGCATTGATTTCTAATTGGAATTATTCTTGTTATCCTAAATTCATATATAAATAATTTCTCTGAGTGCTTTGCTCCCTTTGTTTTGAGACCATAGCTTTTCCACATAAAGTCAATTAAAATGCAAACATTGTCTTGCCACTTTTATCATTATATTATTGACTGATATATAATTCCGGCAGTAAACCTGTGGCTGCTTAAAATGTGAACGTGGATCCTGTGTCCAGTGATGAGAAAAATGATATATATTCAGTAACTGTGATAATTAGTAACTCCCTTCTAAAATAGAATTTCTTAATAAAATATTGGATTTGTTAAAGAATTAACGGTGTGTTTATTTGAGTCATCTAAATTGTACTTGATATATGTGTTTTCACCTGAAGATGATGCCTTACAATGTAAGGGTTTATTTATTATTGCACTTTGTATTTTGCAGCGGGTCATTTGTGGCTTTCACTCACAGACGAGAGGTGTTTTGAACCTGGGGTAATAAATTCGAGAGCATTAGGATTTCTCTGGTCTGCCGTGTCTACTGGATCTTCGGTACGACAAAGGTGTGAGAAAATGCCGTAGCACACTTTTTCAACACAAAATTATACCTCTCAATCCACTATACATTTCTTCCCACGGTTGAGAACCTGTTTTGAAGTAATAGACGTCATAGACAGAAACTATTAATTCTAAGGATATACATATAAGCATAATAGAAAAAAATCCCATATACTGATGTTGTAATTGTAATCCTATAGATAGCTAATGGTTTTTACACGATTCTCTTTAAACAAGCACATGCTATTCTCTTGCCTATTTGATACTTCGCCATTCTAAGTAAAATTGAACATTTTAACGTATGTGAACAAGCTATAGCCAGAAATACTAGGAAAGCAGACCAGATTACTGCACTTACAAAGGATTTATAATTTAGGAAGCACTTAATGACATTATAAATATCTCGAAGCAGTGATTTGCATTCATGGAAGGTTTCTAAGTCTAAAGTCAGAGATTAGGGACAGTAGTTAATGTTACCTTAAATATTTGGTGAAGTAGCTGTAAATATTTGTTGCGTTGTATTAGCCTAAAAATCTTACGTAATCATTGAAAACTATTTATTTTTAACAAATTGTACAACTTTCGTAAATTGCACCAGCATAAAAAATAATACGCTGTCTGTTGAAATTTCTTTTCGCGTATGAGAAGAAACTATTATGAACGATAAAATAGGGAAATGGCCAACCATTTGACAAATAATTTTAATTTCGGCATAGCAATTATAATTGTACATTTAAACGCAACTAGAAAAAATTTAAGTATAAATAATCATAGCATATCTATATAGTAACTAAAGAATTTTTGATCAGAGTTCCCTTCTGATGTAGAAGACATAACCTTTGCATTATTTTAGTATCGGCAAAGGGGCAGAACTTAATGAAACCGGATTTATTATTTCTTCTCGGGGGCAGTGGAATACATTTTGAATTCGAAAAGTTGATCTAGATTTTCAATAAGCCAGTCTTTCTATTGGATTTACAAGAATGAGTCTTTACATGCGTATATTATTGACTGGATTCGATTTTTGATTTCTGTACCAAGGTGGGCAAAATGGGATGGAGGTCTAAAAGAATTTCCAGACTCCCCAGAAGTCATCGCTGTCCTGTGATTTACGGTGTGAGTATTTACACACTTTTAATGTCGTCTGGATGTTCGATTTATCTCTCAAGGTTGACAAAGAGGGGAGATTTCTAATGTATTCCCAGGCTATCAAGTGACCCAAAGATCAGAAACTTCACACATTTGAAGTATCTAAACAGAATCTAACAGAACCTATTTTCGACGCTTAACACCACACAATGTTCAACAAACGAGAACTCTAAAAAATCACGAAGCAATTTCATTTAAATGTTATCTCCCCGGCCCTTGACAGGATTAAATACTGCTCTACTGATAAACATTTTTAAACAATTCCTTATAAAACAAGAAACACCCCCCTCCGTTATTGTCATCATGCTGTAATCCATATAAGTGCAGTTGCACAACTTATAATACATTTTAAGCGCGGGATAGTTTTGATAACGATTTTACTACCGCATCATGCGAACGAGATATAACCGGAAACACCAGATCAGGTTAATCGACCAGATTTAGTGCATTTACAAGAGTAATGCAGTTTAGTAAACAATATATGGCTCCATAAATATATCAAGCCAAGCTTAGCATTTATGGAAGGTGCTCAGTTTTAAGCCAGAGCTTTGGGACTTCGATTAATGGTATCCTAAAATTCGGATAAAATGGGCAAAGAGATGTTTTGTTTTATTTATTTTCGCAATGTCCTATAAAACTTATATTTTCAAAGTATGTGTTGCAGATTTCTTTTAAACAACCATCAAATGTCATAAATTTAGTTGAAACATCTTACTGGTTGTCCTCAACTATTATATGTGTATCTTACGTTTTTAATATGAAAAAATCTGATGTGGGCAACATGACTTTCCTAGACAATTAAGTACATTTATCGATAAAGCTAATTTTAGCGAGTGTTTTCTGTGATATTGTTATGGAGTAAAATGTAATAAATATAAATTTTTAACAGAAAATTTGATGTGGACAGCACATAACTTTCCTCATATAATGCAATGAATTTATTACTTTTACAACAACAACAAAAAAAAAGGTTATTCTTATAGTAGATACTTATATTTTTTAAAATATATTGAATTTTCGTTAAATAGTCGCCCTTTTCATTGATTTAGCTTCATTTTTATCCATTTGGTGATATTTTCGTTAATTTGGCAACATTTTAAAAGTTGCCAAATTGGCGACATTCCGCCAAATTCGTCGCCAAAATCTCGCCAAGCGTTATAAAAGGAGAAATAAGTTATTCTTATAGCAGATAAATGACTATTGGTATTCAAATACAAAAGTATTACTCAAAGTATATTTTCTAATGAATGGAACGAGATAGATCCACGAGTATGATGTCACCAAATGCATCGCATGATATTACATATGAAAAGTGAACATGTTACTCAACAGTTAATACATTTTTTAAATTTACGGAATTTTTTGATAAATTCATTTTAAAAATGTACAATATCTCGGGAATGGTTCATGCTAGCGTTCTAAAGTTTATGTCAATCGTTTGCTAAGGGAAAATTATATCAGAAATGTCTATTTGCGTAACGTTATTAAATGTTTTGATTTTTTGATGATTTTTTCAAAATTTCACTCGAAAATGTAGGAGGGTTCTGAACATTCGATTACATTTAAAAACAAAAGGCTTCCAGTATTCATGGATAGTGATTTTTGTACCAAATTTCAGTCAAATCGCTCCATTCCTTCGTGCTATATCGTCTCCATAGACTCACTGACACACACGCACACACATACTTTCACACACACACGCACACACATACTTTCACACACACACGCACACACATACTTTCACACGCACATACACACCCTTCCCGGCCACACACATTGCTACCGGAAACCCTTGGGTTGGTCGTGTGGTCTGGGCCTTCAACGTTCAACGCACATACACACACACACACAGACATCGCCTCAAAAATGTTTGATTCGTGATCAGGGATGCTTGAAACGTGCTCTCCCGTCGAAAACTCGAATTCAAATTTTCGACCCCTTCACAATACTTTCCTTATACATTATGTATATAAGGAAAGTAAAAACTGGTAGAAAATAAAATTGTTTTGACTACAATTGAACTGCAATATGTTTCAGCGATTTTCTTTCAACCACAAAAAATAATTTATAAATATATTGATAATTTCTATGTTTTAATAATATTAGGTATTTATAGAAATTTCTAAAATAATAAAACTTTATGATTTTTGGATAGTATTTTGTAATTTGTGGGAAATTAAGATTTTAAAACATGGACGTGTTTAACCTCATGCTTTAAAATCATCTAACGCATCCTGCGGACCATGTTTTCATGGTAATTGCCTCTTGTAAGCAATATGAAAGCGATGAGATAAATATTGAGCACATAAATCCTTAAAGCAATTATTTAAGAATTTTTCTGGCAGTATATTCCATGCCAGAAACAGTAGAGTACTTTTGTAGCCCCGCCCACTGTTAATAAAGTTCTAATCGTTCAGGTATTCCTTACTCATTTACAACATTCTGTGATAGAGAAGAAGTCATTTCACTGTAATTAAGAATTTACTGGGATATTATAAACATTAAAGCACAACTTCCGCGCATTAGTAATAAACTGCAGCATTCTAAATCCTGATCCTCTAAATTTTAAATCAATCGTTTTTGTTGATATCCATGAAATGTATAAATATTGCATGTATGTGCATTTAATAACAGCTCATCGATTGCCATTTTTGATTTACGAGTTATATTTTTGATTAGTACATGAACATGATATAGCCCAAGACCATAGTGTAAAAAGGAGGCTAACATCACGAAACGCTTGTCTAAATGTCAGGCTTAAATTTGAAATATGTGGTTCAAATAAGAATGATCTGAAACAAACTTGTGAAAACAACGTACATTTCAAACCATATCAAGCACTTAATGCTTTTAAGCAAGAACTAAATGTTCCAATAGCGTGCACTAAGTCATTAAATGCTTTCTAAATATCTCGCAAGAATTATCGAAAACATTTCAGTTGCAGTTAAATAAACTACATTAAAAATTGGAGAAATATACGACTATGATATTGTAGGAATTTTTGTTTTGTCTATATGTTACTTTCTAACTGGGTAAAACAAGGTATTACGAGAAAATATGCAGTTATCAAAGTGTTTTAAAGATATATCACGTAAAGTACTTTACATAGAGTATCTATAGAATACGTACTGAAATGACTAATTGATGTGCGATGTACCAAAATTAACGAGCATTTCTACTATAGTTGGAACCTCGGTATCATTAGATCCGTCTCAGCTCCGGAAGCAAGAATCTAAATTTCTGAAAATTCAAATTACGGATGACGGTATGAAGATATAACCAAAATACTAAAAAACACTTTTCGAAATTATTGAAGAATTACAATCGTGCCAGAATATAGGTATTGGTCTTACTTGACCCGTCCCAGCTTCCAGATAAAGATAAAATTTGATAATTTGGAACATTTTAATTAGGAGTGTTGATTGAAATGAATTTTTTAAAAACTTACGTATACGATATAATAAGTACACGATTTGATATGCTTTCGCTGAAAACAATTACAAAAAGAAAAAAAATATTGATGTTATATATATATCGTGATATAATTTTTCTAATTGTTAAAAATCGCTTTCTTAATAATATTTCTTAATCAACCACGTTAAACGTGAATTTTCGACACAATTGTCTATTTTTGTTGTAGGAATTATATCGAATATGCTGCTTCTGTTTTTAGTTCCTTTTAGTCCCTTCGGTGTTCACACAGTCTACATGTATTTACCGGTGATGAATATTATTATATTTGATTAAACATGTTGTTCAGAAGGCAATGAAAAAATAAACGTTTTGCAATAATTATGCGCATTAGTTACAATTTACCGATTCGCCCGTGTAATTAATTGATCATGAAAATTTCCCTATTTAGAAATATCAAACTAAAACATAATTATAATCTTCGAGCATTTTATTCTATTCATATGTACAACGTAACAGTATTGCTACTGAAGTTCTATTTTTAAATATCGTGCCACTTTTTTAATAAAACATATATTAATGCATGCATTTTGACTACATACCCTAAAGCCAAAAAAAATCTCATACGAACGAAAATGGAAAGATAAAATAACGCTATCTAACAGAAATAGGAATATTCACAAAATTTATTAACCATTTCTGCATACCTTTAAGGCATCTTCATCACAGAATACAAATATAATTACGTTTTCAACATGCATTAGGTATTGTTATTGTATTCGTGCATATAGTTTTTTTAAGGATATTATACTTCTATATATATTTCCTATAAATATCCCTATAATTATTAGAATAAAATAAATTCCGTAACAAAATAAATCTGAATTGATGCCTGAAATTAAATAGGAAAAAATAGTAAATAGTCGTATGTACACATAGTGAAAATAAAATTACGACACACATAACATACTTTGCATAAAATTATTTTTATACAATTGATTGAAATTTGATAGCAATTCGAAAAAGCTGCAGCTGGTATAAGGCAACATATGTTGAGAATCTTTTCTGCACTTCAATCAAACAACTGCTTTTTGAAAAATACATGTTAAATAAAACGGTTTAAGTTGAAACGGTTTAAGATAAGTTGAAATAAGGTTTAAGTTGTTCAGAATCCCTAGAGTTTGTGTTCACAAGAAATATAATAAGCTAAAGGATTTCGTGAGAGGACGACTAATTAGTCTTTACGAGCTCGAGATTCGACTTATAGAGATACATATCGGCCGTGATATATGTAGTCTAGCGAACTGTACAGAAATACTTAAGAAAATAAGACATACACTTCTCTAAAGTTATTACACAAAAAAAGTAGGGTGACTAGTCAATTTATAACTTGAGGACAAGTCTTAGCAAATATTACAGTTATATTTTCGTCTTTCCTGTATAATAATGGAAAGAAAGGGGCCTTCTTTGGAACCCCATTCTATTGTAAGACTATTTGATGGTGCACGTTCTCATAGACTTGGACTAGATATTATTAAGATTACTATTTAAAGTTAAATTAAAAGAAAATTAATAGGTATAATAGCGCTGTAACTTTTATTGTTAAAACTTTACTATTTTGTTAATAGCGTCGCTTACTATTTATATTCTGTCGATTTTTTTTAATTCTCGCTTGTATTTTATAACAATTCACCCACTTGTGTTTGGAAATGTTTTGTGGAGCAATAAAGGTTATTTCTCTTGAAGAGGACTTATTATAGACATATTAGCAGTGAAAATTAACAGGCTATGAGTGAAATTTAACAGCTGATGCTTGACTATAACCCTTTCCGGACGGTTGACGTGTCCGCACGTCGACTGCGAACTTGCATTCAAGGACGGTCATCACGCATTCGCGTCGTAGAAAACTTTACCCTAAAAGACGGCGGTCACGGATGCACGTTTGCATATGGAACGTTTTTATTTGTCTACTAGATGGCGTTAAATGTCCATGCGAACAACTCAAATGTATTTTGCAGATACTTGACCTTGGCATAGGAAGGATCCAATTAATCATTTCTCTATTTGGAATGGTGAAACATGGTTTCGTAATATAAACAATTAGAGCACTTCGCGTAGCATCAGCTATTTTATAATTGAGTTCCGGTTCTCGTTTTGATTTTTGCTTAATGATTTCGTTGGTGAATCGTAGGAATATAAGAGCGTATTTTCTTTTTAAGTTTGGGTTTTACAGGAATGTGCGGCAGTGAAATTATTCTTTTTTTTTTCGGATAAAAGAATGGAAGCAACTAACGAGTATTTTGTATTGAGATTTGCATGAAAAATATACATCAAATAGAAAATAAGTATTTATTTTATTCCTGAAAAAAGTAGATTTCTGTGTTGAATAGGTGATTTTTAGTGATATTTTGTTAGAGTTAGGCTTAGCATAAAAAAATTAGTCATCCTATAGGAACAGTTCGGAAGCGAAGCGCTCAGTCCTTTGGACCACGGCAGTTCCGGAATGCCGCCGTCCGCAAAGAGATAAGGAATACACATAAAAGTAACAGTTATTTATTGTAGGACAAGTAAGAGGGTATCATTTGTTCAGCAACCCATCAACTATTGAGCGATTTGCAATCGTCTTTCGAAGCTCCGTAATTAAACGTTTTCCACTGCACTGTTTACCACTGATCTCAACTTATTTTTGTCAGCACTGAGTGGGAGACTAGAAGGAAATTATACAGTTCTGATATTTATACTGCTCTGTACAACAACACAAAGCGCAGACTTGCAGACGCCATTTTATGACAGTCTTGAACTGAAAGGTCATGATACCAATAAATTCAGTTCACATCAATTGCAGGTGTGGTTGGGGTAAAAATCGCCTTGAAGCAAAATCTTAAACCAAGCATCTTTGGATAAGAAGGTAGTCAATCAAACATCAATGCTACATCGCCCTGAGGACCAACTATTAGAGATACGGAGGGCGTATCTGGGCCTCGGCGAAATGATGTGGCAACAAGCAGAGAATTTAATTGATAATCAGGCTAGGAATATCCAAGAGCATGCTGCAATTTAAAATTGGAGTTCAATGAGCGAGAGAGAGCAGTCAACAAGAATGGCTGTCCAATAGCGTTGACATTCAGGCAATAAATGTCCAAGAGGGCGTTTCATAAGCAATACTGGTGTAGAAGTGGTTACGTTGAAATTTGTATAGTGGTTACGTTGAAATTTGAGTGTTGAAATTTGTATAGTGGTTACGTTGAAATTTGAGTGTTGAAATTTGTATAGTGGTTACGTTGAAATTTGAGAGTGTATTACAAAAGCGAAAACTGACCTCAACATGTCAGAAAAAGAAACGGCCAATATTCCAAGCATGAAGAGCAATAGAACGACAAACGGAGGTATCTGAAAATATGCGTATATAATTAGGTCAAATATATGATTTTGGAATAAATGTAAAACCTGGTCTCACACGTGCATTTTCTCCACCTGCGGAGTTGTATAAAATAAATGTAATTTTAATCTTAACAATAATATGTGTAAATAAATAATATTTTATTTTAAAAGTTCAAATTGTAGAATTTAATTTGTAATGTTTTAATTAGTGATTATATTTTAGGAACTCGTGCAAAGAGGTAATAGTGGGTTATTGCAGCCACGATAGCAATGTACGAACTATGTGATTCACGATCACTTCAATAAAAATAATAAATTAATCCAAAGAAGATTTATTATATTTAAAAAGTATTCCAACCAAATGTTCTTTTTCATTGTTCACCACACTTAGTTCGATTCCGACCCATTTGATTCTGGTGGATCTAGTATGCAAAATAACATCAAGTCACCTTCAGTGACAAATTTCAATACAGACCACGCGCGCGCGTATTGACTACAATAATTCAGCAAACAGTGCAGAACGGTATACAGTTTTCAAACAAATAATTATTGTTGGAGTTCCAAACTGAACCTATATATCCTAGATTGAGTCCCATTATGGTAAAAACCAATTCAACTCCGGAATTAAAAACAATTGCTGTCTTTAACAGCATGGCTATATCTGAATCTCTTTTAACGTTATCTTTTTTATTAATTCGATTTTATCAAATTAGGAGTTGTATTTCAAACACGCTGTTCTTGTAATCTAATAATTTCTTTCATAGAAAATTACCGGATAACATTTTCGTTTTGACTGTCTACGTTGAAAATTTACATCTTCTTTTTAATAAGATGCACATAATTCGGAGGATATTCACTTTGTACCCTGGAGCTAAACTTTGTTGTATTAAGAAATAGAAATGTTAACGAAGTAATATAAACATTTCTCCTTGTTTGAAGTTCTGCTTATGGAAATAAATATGGGAAATTCAATAAACACATGGCGTTTTTATTGGAGTCGTACTTATATATTCAGTCACAGCTTTTTAAATCGATGCAGTCCAACGATTTTATAACTCGACCTTCTTATTAATTTTTTCTAGATTGCATATATTCATGTGTTATAAGTAAGGATAGGAATGAAATAGAAACTTTTGTTCTCCAGAAATTATTATTTTTTAAATATTAAACGTTTCTATTTCTACATTTCTAGCGTGATATTCAATCTGATCAACTTCATAAATTTTATCTGATTGCTGGCATATTGCGTAAACTTAAAGAGGACACAGTAATCTATTTAGTGGCACGTTTAGTAATCTGGAATTTCAAAGAAAGGATAATTCACTGAAGTACAATGACTGAATCCAAGTAGTATTAATTTCCCAGATACTACAATTTCCCTTTTATAGATTAATACTAGCAAAAAATAAATTTTTTATAATAATTATTCAAATTATGCAAATTAAAAACAACATAACCATTGTTAAATAGTACATCTACAAATATAAATTTGAAGCATGCGTATATGTTTAATTGTCTGCTTGTTTGTCTATTCCGTAAACAAATCTACAGTTTGTGACAATTTTTTTTTTCAAATTTGATATTGCCATTCTCTACATCACTGCAGTTAACTCCATACCTGTTTTGAGTTTGTATGTTTAAGGGCTGTCGAGATATTATTAAAAAAACGCTTTCACATAGTGCAAACGATGTTTTCGACAAATTTATTCGAATAAAGTAATAAAATTCATATTAACAAAACTCATATACGGCAGACGATTTTGAATTCAATTGATTTAATTTAAATAAAAATATGATTTAAAAGTAAATTTTAAAACTGAATCGTCTTAAATGTTTTGGTTGAGTTATTATAAGTTAATTTTCTTGAAATAATTTTGAATTCTTAATATTTGCAAATTCTTAGGTCACCTGATTCATTTAAGAAAATATTTTTCACATTTATATATATAATTGGCTGTTGCAACAAGATAAAAAAAGCATGGGCATACCTTTTGCTACTACTTCAGCATTTTTATTTTAGCGCGGTTGACTAAATTTTACATTTTTTTGATAAATTTGTTGGCAAGCGGGTCTAAGACGTTTTATTCTTCAGATGGTTTAGTGTGCGGATAATTTTGTATAGCGAAAACTGAGCGTATATCTTTACAGGGATATAAAATTAATTATGCTACTAGATATTTTGAAAAACAATATCATTTAAAATACTTCTAGAATTTCATATTTTAAATCGCTAGCAATGGTAATTATATGAGCTTTTTATATCTAAGAAATTTATTTATTTTGATTCATATATTAGTTCTTGATTCATGGTGTCAATTTACACATATATAATTCACTTGTGTTTGAATTATATCGCCATAATTATGCATTTTGTAATAAGCTACATACGAACATAATTTCAAAAATGTTTGAAACATAATACTGTGGTCTTAAAATAAGTATCTCCGTCCATTGTCAAATTATATTTTTAAAAACAATTCTCCATACCATGACTTTTCTATGTTTGATTTCTACAATACATTAAGCAAATTTTTGCCATGGAACAACTACTGCAACTATTGCTAATTTTATGTGAAAATATCCTTATGAGTAATCTAAGACTTGATGAAGAGAAGCAAGCTCGAAAATGTCACGACATGAGGGGACATAAGCACATACGTCATTGGTTGCTGCTCCAAATACCACCCAGTCTTCACATAGTACTGGTCCAGCACGAAGTAAAAAATCAGCGTCACTCAAAACTTTGAAATCTTGTTTCCCAATGTACATATTTGAAATGAGTCAAGTTCGACAATTTCCTTTTAACATCTTGACAAAGAGTAATCATTCTAACGAAATGTCAAAAAAAACATTTCACACAATACAAGATGCCGACATGCAAGAATGTATCAAGATATTTTAAACAGAAGATTGGATATTTATAAATACACTGTGTCTCAAAATAAAATGTTAAGAAATGACTTGTAAGTAAAAAATAAATAAAATCAGTTGCAATAATGTTTTCTCATTTTCATTTCCATAATATTATCATCTTGAACTTATTATTTTCTTCCAATTGCTTTAATTTACTACTCCGGCTTGTCATCTCAATAAATCACCCACTGTTAAAATTAATATAAACGTGTTGTCCATTTAACGAAGTATAACTTTCTAATACTTTGAAGAAATCTGGCATACGGAAATTAAGTAATTACAATAGTGTTGAGGCTGCTTTCAGCTCTCCTAAAGTCAAAAACAAAGTGCCCTTAAAAACTGCTAAGCGACAACACCTGCTTGAAGCGCAAATCGACATTGGAACAGAGCTGGAACACATAAAGATATAATTCGCTAATACATGGTTTCAGGCATAGAAATGGAAAACTCAGCCTTAGAAATACAAACCTGGGTCAATATGTCTGGTTTTTCATTTCAATGGTTGTTACCATCGACTACAAATTATCACTCTGGATGTTATACCTCTGTCCGAATGTCACTCAGTCTATCAAATCGCAGTTATTTCTAAGCGACAGCAAAGATCACATTGCTTTTGACCTGGAGGAGGAGGCTTGAAACTCCCTCAAAACAATTGAAGTCATCTAATTCTGACAAGTCTACTTTTTGCAAGGACATATTAGAAATATTAGGAAGTTATATTCTCACAATCAGCAGTCATATATTGTAACTGAAATATTTCTACGTTTCAAGACAAAAACATTTCTAAATTAGAAACATTTCTTTTTAGTCGTCAAATATTTAACTAATATAATATTTGACTTTGACATACTTTAAAATGTCCGGTATATTTTTGAGTAACAACTTTCCTTTTATCTTTTATAGTTGAAAGTATCTATATACAAGGTTTCTCTTCTCAGAATTTGAGATTTGTATCTTAATGAT
The DNA here is from genome assembly GCA_951213105.1 of Amaurobius ferox. Classification (NCBI taxonomy): domain Eukaryota; kingdom Metazoa; phylum Arthropoda; class Arachnida; order Araneae; family Amaurobiidae; genus Amaurobius; species Amaurobius ferox. Next base: position 152,867,269 of record OX578139.1, on the reverse strand, counting down.
TTTTTATACGATTAGAAATGTATAAACGCAAATTTTATATTTCCGATTATAGTCAAGATGTTCGCTGATAGAGGAAGTAAAATACATGGACAACGGCGGTATGTGGTAACCAAGTAAAGTAAATCAATGGTAATAATGTTGATTTCTACAGCATGATATCCTAAAGGGAAAATGAAAATTACAAACAGAGCAAATTGATAAAAATAAATAACAATTCAACAGAAAACTGCAAATATAAAACGCAATTACTATTTGCAAAAGAAAATATTTCAAAAGTGTATAATGCTTCATAATCGTGTCATATTCCTAGTTAAAATTGGAAAATTACTTTCAAAATTATATTTTAATGGTTAGTATCAACCATAAACTTTACAATTCTTAGATTTCTAAAATTCGCGTTTAGTTTCCAACGCTTAGAAAACGACCTTAAAAGACGTTGAGAATCATGATGATATCCATATATAACCTTAAGTTTTATCATACCTTTCCTACAGCTTAATGGTGATGTGTAATTAGGAAGCAATGGACTTAAATGTGATTCGAAGCACAATGCTATTACTTGTACTCCATGATGAACCGAAGAGTTCCTTATTGATACTTATAGTAAATATCTTCGGAATTATTTTCTCCATTAGATGAAAGCTGTATTTATGATGACGTTTATTATGTCCTTACCTCATTAAATGTTTCTACAATTATCATTACGATAGATCCTTAAAATTATCACGGCAATATTTTATCACTGAGTTAAATGTTATTAAATGTACTAGAAGAAAGACAAAGAGGAAATATTTTAAAACAATATTTTTTATAATTATGCAGTTTTCATTAGTATTTATGGATAAGATATATACTTATTACGTTTGTGATGACTTATCAATTAGAGGTTTCCGAAAAATTTATTTATTTTCACACTTTTGTTAAAGTTGATCAATTAACCTCTGGTTATAAATATTTAGAAGAAGATGATCCTGCACCAAAGGTGGTATATGAATAATAATATACAATAAAGCGTTGCATAAATACAATAAACGTTGTGCCGAAATAACCCAGGTTCCCATCCTGGTTACGGCACCAACAATACGATGCCTAATACAAAAATACGATGCCTAAAATGCAATAAGCATTGTATCGCACTATAACCAAAGTAAAGAGAAAAGTAACACTTTAGTACATTACACACTTCCTCAATATCTGCATCGAAATCGGTTTGGGAGAACGCATCCAATAATTGACGAACATTTCTCTTTTTCAGACAAATGTTTTTATTAGTGGAAACAGTAAAGCAAAAATGGATTCTTGGAGAAATGTGCCCATAAATGAAAATTTGAAGCAACTTTAAAACCAAAACTTCATTGACTCAAAACATGATTTTGCCAAACTGATTGATCGTTACGATATGGGAACAAAAGGATCATAAAAACTAGGAACAAATCCTATTTTATGGGAACAGGACCCAAAAATACTAATTTTTGGTTGCAATCTAAAAGGCAGCATATTTTCAGTAGTAGATGCAAATAACTAAGATACATTTTGTGATAAAAGCAAATTTTTGTAACTTTTACTTGTAACTTCTCGGAGATAAAATTATTTCACTATCATTTTTTACCGATCCCATTAGTTACAAAAGTTTAACCTATATCTCAAAAGACATCTCCCAAAACATATTTCAGGATTGTTCAATAAATAAAGCATCGTTATTTTTTTATGTTTAGTCTGCTAGATATAATATTATATTATTTGAACAATAATATGTAAGAAAAAAACTCAAGTTAATATATTGTTTAGACGTATCCACTAGAATAGCAAATAAGTACAATATGCTACTAAAAACTCTCTAGTTATCTCATGAGGTTACAAATCAACTATCAGGTACAATAAAATAGTAATTAAGTGTTCATCATGTTCACAAAACAGAATATTACTTTATCAAGACACTGACGCATTTATAATTTACTGTTACTCGTATCACACCAATGATTTCTAATTGAATAACGCTCAACTTATACACCCTCTGTGGAAATTTCCCAAAAGAAATCGAATTAATATGAGGAGATCTACCCAATCTACAAAATTTGAGATGTTTTCCAAAACATACAAAAACGTTGTCAATTTAGCAATAGTTCACTATATTTGCAACCAAGGTTGTCAAATTTGTCGCCAAAAGCGGATATTCGGATAATAACAATTGTTGCATGTAAACGTTGTTCTTCCTCAGTGACAAGCTATATGCCGTATGTATCCGTAACACTATATACTTATATGCATACGCCAATTTTATCTATGTTAATTAACTCAAAGATCCCCCGCTTCAATATTATATCCTAACACCGCTGTTAAGTGAGCTCTGTTTATCTAGTGCGCAATGAATTAATTCTAAATATTTTGGAATCCATTAATTTAGAAACAAATCTGTAAATCATACAGTCAGAATATTCTCTTGTATAAATAACCCTTTGTAGAGTTTCACGATTATGCAACCTCAACTTCCTGCTTTCAATCATGAATTCAGAGGGGGGAGTATTCAGAAGTTCAGATGCAGCTGTCCTCAGTGTTATGAGATATCATAACTAAATAGCGGATAATACTTCCTAGTACCTTTTGATTCTGAAAGTTCAATACGATCACCGAACACAACTAAGACGCACGGGAGGATTGGAGGCGTATACGGCTAATATTTATTAATTTATTTGCATATCTTAAATTAAAGTTCTTAATGCGAATGCATAATGGATTTTCAAGCAAGGAATACGATATAATTAAATTATGTGAATGATAGTCTGATAGATGTGTTTTAAGTCATATTCTGATAGTTGTGTTTTACATGATATTCTGATAGATGTGTTTTAATGGAATGATATAATGAATGTTTGACGAAGGATGCTCAAAAGGAGCAATGTGGAGCAAAAAGCAATGTGGAACGCCGCAGATTGGCGATGTGTGGTGTTTAGCGACGAATGCCGCTTCGTTTTGGGGGCCGATGATCAGCGTGTCCGGGTGTGGAATTCCTCTGCACAATGCCATAATCCCAAACACGTTATCGATCGCCACTCCAGTCCCACTGTAAGCATTATGGGTTGGGGAGCCATAGCCTACGACAGAAGATCCGCTCCAGTAGTGGCACCTGGAACATTGAAGGGCCAGCGGTACGTGGATGAGATTCTACGGTTCCATGTTCTCCCATTAGTTGCTGGGATTCCAGGTGCGCAATTCCAGCAGGATAATGTCCGGCCGCACACGGCGCGGGTCGGCCATGTGTGCTTGAGTCTTGTCCAGACACTTCCATGGCCTGCCCGCTCCCCAGACCTGTCCCCTATCGAGCATATGTGGGGCCAGTTGAAATGCCTGCCTCGTTGCCGCAATCTTCGGGGTTTGGAACGTAACGTCCAACAGGTGTGGAGTCGTCTGCATAAGGACAACATCAGTCGTCTATTCGACACCATGCCGGACCGTATCGCTGCTTTTAACGCAGAACGAGGCGGTGTCGCGCTATTGAGGATGACCGGACTGTGTACCACATCTTCTTCTGTACGTGTTCTGCTGCGTTGATTTTGTGATCATGTATATCATTCTTCTGTATCCTTCCATCAATAAAATTTCTGGTGCATCCTATGCTTCCTTCTTGGTGCACAACTTTCATTGTCCGTGAGTGTAGTTAACTTTCTCTAAAAGTAAATATGGTAGATATATATGTACACATCTACCTAAAACAGAGATATTGCCAATTGCAGTTGACTACTATTTAATTTTTAGTAATTTATTTAATGATGGACCCTTGCAAATAAACGAAAATACATACTAACTTTAAATAGAATATATCAGCGTATTTTCATTTAAAGATATATAATTAAATGTATTCCGCCCTAATTAAGCGCGTCGCGAACGTAACTCATTGAAAATTTTCTTGAAGGCTAAACAGCATTTAAATGTTGAATTTTTATGAAATTATTTCCGTCGTGTGCAAATGCCATAGTTAAATTCACCTCTGCTGATTTTTTTCGTATTTCACTTCAAATCTACGAGCAACCGTTGATTTTATATTCCTTTTGAACAGTCTTCATCATACACCCGGTATAGCTAAAGATACAGATATGCTACAAATACTTTTCCTTTGCAGAAAATTTTGAGTTAAAGGACAAACGCTGCAGAGTAAAAAATATCCGAGATACCCACTGTTGAACATTATAAATTCCAGAAATTACATTTAAACCAAATGTGAATCACTTTAAAAAAATGTTTTTGTAATGGTTAAGGCGATTTTTCTGTAAATGTTCTTATTTTGCTTGAAGTTTAATGGATATATACAAAATACATGTTCCCTACAAAAGTGTTATCAAGTTAAATATAATTTTTCTGTAGACAGGTTGGTAAAGCACATAGATTAGAATAAAATTCAATATCCAATATAATTGATCCCTGTTTCTGTTTATTTAAATTCACGTATTTTGCATTTATCTTATTTTGACATTGCATATGATAATTACAAAAAAAGCATATTTGTACTGCTTAAAGTATACTTATAGATAATTAAGTGTACATTTCTTTACCAAAATTATGTGTAGTTCGTAATGAAAATAAGAAAAACATGATACATTATTGTGAAATAACTATAATTCGAGGTTATATTAAAATGTGAGCCTATGAATATTTGCCGTTCCATGAGTGATTCATCTTGTCCTTAATTGTTCTGTATTTGTGAACTAGACGACTTCGTCTATTAGATTGTGCATGTTTGTCCCTGCATGTGTGTGATAAGACACGTGTGAATGTGGTGTGTGTGTGATGTGTTGGTAGTTGTTGAAAAAGAACAAAGTCGTATAAATTATCTGGATTTGTTTACTAGAGAAGTACCTTCAAAACGAAAGTAAATTTATTTTATTACTGTCCAGTGAGGTGACTGGATTCATAGAAATGTAAGAATAGTTAAAAATAATATTAAAATGAACAACGGATTTTTTTTCTTTTTTACTTTCTCCAAAAGAGTAAATTGAACGCCTGATTCTGTTTAAATAACCAGTCTGACGTATTTTCATTTGCCACCCAATTTAGACTGAACCCAATAGGTATGGCAACCACCGTAATCGCACCGCTTTCCCTATCCCATCACATTATGGAGAAAGAACTTTCCGGCCTACTGATTTAACGCGCCCATATTCCTGGAAGATATGGGGATAATTTGAGCAGAAAAAAAAATTAAGCTGGGACTCTTGCCTAAACCATTGAGCTATTCCCCCTCTAAGATCCTAATGCGCGTAAATAACATTTGTATTTTTAGTATATATATATATATATATATATATATATATATATATATATATATATATATATATATATATATATATATATATATATATATATATATATATATATATATATATATATATATATATATATATATATATATATATATATATATATATATATATATATATATATAAATTCCCAAATAGGACAAGTAGCAATGTACTCGTAAAATTTCTAGATAAGTGACGTAAGTAACGGCCGGGGGGAGTTGCGACCCCCAACACTCCGGTTAAAGCTTTTTTCCGCCATGGCAAACGCTCCCAGTAGCCGATACTCCCTACACTATTTTCTCCAAGACTCTTATAAAACCGTAAAAAATTACATACACACATATACACTTTCAATAACTTGTAAAAATCCAAATGTTTACTATAATACGCTAAAACAAACCAAAAAGGACACACTATAAAAATATAACAATTAATTTAAAATACTAATGTATGAAATCACTTCACACGTGGTTATTTAATATCCCAATATCAATATATTCAAAAAATAATGTTTGAAATCCAAGTCAGAGAGGTTATATTTAAAAATTCGGATACAAGACCAATTGGCAGCACTATCGCCATATAAATACTATTGTATGAATTTACTTCACTCGTGGTTATTTAAATTTTAAAATCAATATATTCAAGACTAATGAAATCGAAGTCCGAGAGGTTATTTTAAAATTGGATATAAGACCTATTAACAACATTATTGCCATAAAAATACCAATGAATGAAAATAATTCACACGTGGTTATTTAATCCTTTAAAACTATATATTCAAAAACCAATGTTTGAAATACAAGTCAGAGTGGTTGTTTTTTTAAATATGGATACAAGACCTATTGGCAGCATTATCGCCATATAAATACTGATGTATGAAATTACTTCACACGTGATTATTTAATACTTTAAAATCAATATATTCAAGACTAATGGCATCCCAGTCAGAGAGGTTATATTTAAATATTGGATACAAGACCAAATGACAATATTATCACCATATAAATATTTAAACACATAAATACGCTATAGTCCAGACTCTTCGCAAAACACCTTCCCATGGAACAACAGGTAACTTATTGATGTTGACTTTCACGTATAATCTCCTTAGTGAATATTAAAAGATCGACTGATATTTCAGAAAACCCTTATAATCCCGAACATACAATCTGGATATCACTTGAAATTATCTACAAAAATTAGCTCCATTCATAGAATACCTATGTTTAGCCATATAGAGCTATCAGATTTATGCTCCTCAATTTCGCATTGAACTGCGTCACCTTCTACTTATTTCAATACCGCCACTAGGCGATATCTGAAAAGTCGTATGTTGTTATTTTTCCAAAATATCTCTTTCTAGTCACGACTGCAGTTAAACCATTATAATTGAAAACCAATCTAATTAGAAAAGCGGGTGGATAACCCTCCTTGATTGCCTCTTTCAGAAGACGGCAATCACAAATGTATCTATCGTTATTTGTAAAATTCAACAACTTATGTCGTTTCATTTGATTTATAATCAGATTTCTAAATATGTTACGGTGTAAGCAAGTTGTCCATGACGTCAAATATTTGATATCGAATTTAAAGGTGTTACATTTATCGTACATACGATAACACTGCAAGGTTGTAGGCTTCATAATAGTGAGATCCAAAAAATCCAGACTATTATCCTCATTATATGCTGTTTCTATTAAACTTAAACATGGAGGATAAAAGTCAAACTTCATTGTATAACTACAATCCTCAAATCCGCATAGGAGATCGTCCACATAACGTCGGAATAATATCTCATTTAAAATATGTGTTCCCCTTTCATATTTATCTAAATAAATATCTGCCAGAATTGAAGAGCAGTTACATCCCATTGGGATTCCCTTAATTTGTTTATAAAAGTTTTCTCCATTATATAGAACTGTCTCGAATAAAACCAATTCCACCAAAGCCTTGTACCTTCCAATTGTTATATATAGTTGCAAATCACAACTATAGTATGATTCTATGAGGATGTTATATAGATCCTTAATGTCTATATTATTGAAAAGGTCAGCAAAGTCATAACTCCTATATATTCTGATGTCAGGTAATTCTTTCAGCCTTTTAACCACTTCTAGGCTGTTTTTAATAAAATAGCTACCCTGGTCATATAGTTTCCGTAAAACCAATTTTAAATGATCCAATAATAATTTATTGGCCCTGGTTAAATAAGTTTTAAAACCGATGGTAACAGGTCGGAATTTAACGGGATTTTTATGCAGCTTAGGTATTAGTGTTAAATAGGGAAATCTAAGTTTTATATTGTATATATATATATATATATATATATATATATATATATATATATATATTAATTTAAACGTATGGATTATTAAAGTCAATGCTGAAATTTTCAAATAAATTTTATAAAGTATTCTGATATAGCATAAATAAATTTTCTATACTTTTTAAACTTGTTACAAATTAATAGGAATGTCAAATGTGTTCGACTAAATTCAGAACGAGGAATGTTTCGATTAAAAATGTTGATATATTAAACTTATTTAAGCGGAAAATATTTTGCGTTTTGATAAGGTGCACTTGCAAACTAAACCAAAACTTACATTTTATTTGGGCCACTCTGAAAAAGCTGTTTTGATACATTTTTAAAAAATGTAACTTTAAGGAAACTGTAACTTTAAGAAAAACTGTAATTTTAATAAATTTCATTTTAATAAATTTCATTTTTTTATATTTCATTTTAATGATGGGGGATGCGACTGAGTATGTTGATACATTTAAAATTATATTTTGGAATAATTCTTCATACTGAACTATTACAACAGTTTTTACTATTAAAAAGTAATTAAATAATTAAATAAGTTCCAACAGGCAGTTTAAAGGTTAAATAATTTAAATCTTAAACACATAATGCATTATTGATGACATCTAGTGATTCTAAGGAACTAATTACGTCTCATAATTTTTAAAAATAAATTTATTGAACTAATAATAAAAATAAATCGTATCTTTATATATTATTTTAAATTTTATCCTCAACTTCCAGATTAATTTTAATGGTTCGTGAATGCAATTACTCGCACACATGCGATTATTACAACAGATATGGTGAGTTATTGTATATAAGTTAGACAGTACCCAAAAGGAGATATAGCTAATATTATATTAATTTCTCTGATAAAAATATTTTGGTAATTAACTTTCAGACGCAATAAATCTCTCTAACATGGATATAGTTACTTTCTTCCTTAAAAATAGGGAAATACACGGAAATCCATATTATTATAAAATACAGGAGAATGCATATGGATCCCCCAAAACAGTTTGAATATTTTGAATCTTAAGTTGAAAACTGAAATATGTTTAAATTGAAATTCTGACATACTTTAATATGGCTTTTAAGCTAGTATTGAAAATATACATTAACGAACTTCAATGATCGTGAGTGAATGATCGTGATTGTAAAATATTATAACATAATTTTTCATTATATGACACATGAAACGAGCAAAGTACCACAGCTTGTTCATAAATATAAATATATATTATGTATTGTTTATATCAATCTTACAATTAAATATAAAGCAAGAAGTCCACTGCAGTTCATAGGCGAAATGATAAAAAATAATCTATTATTTTTATTTTATATTATGAAATATAATATGGTTCATATTTAAACACATCATATATATCCACAAAAGAGTAAATAACATTTTTCCCAGATTGAATATATGTCCAAATACGAGATTGTATATGATTCCAAACATTTGCGGAACTCAATTACATGATTGGTATTCTCCGGCACAGACAGGGATACAAATGGTCCACATTCCATAAATAGTCAAAACGTGTTCAGGAGGTCTTAAAAGATGTATTGGCATCAAAATCTCGAATTCGAAAATTTCCGTGAAAACAGCACTTTCTCTACACATATTATGAGAAAGTAAGAATTAAAAAATAATATTTGTAAATTAATGCTTGCAGTAAAATAAAAATTGTTTTAAGAATAACTCGGAATGGGAAATAAGTTGAAAAATTCACAAAGAGAAGTGTTTACATTAAAAGTGTTCAAGTATTTACTTTATTCATTTGAAATTGTTTTAATACTTTCTTTCAAAACACGTAGAAAACTCCGTGGAACATCATGGTCTTTTACTTTAACATGTTTACAAAGAAAGCGCTTGCAAAATAAACGGAGAGTTTCATTTGTAATGAGAAACAAAATATCGAACACATTATTAATATTTCGAAACAACTTAATACACTTTGAATTTTCTGTTGGCTGGATAAAAGGGAAGTTTTATTTTCAACAAGAAACTAAATACGGAATGCATTAATATTATTTCAAAACAACTTAATAGAACATAATAACAGCTATCCATTCCAACAAACTTATTAACATTAAACATTGCTTAAAATATTAGGGATAGTTAAACTTCATTTAAAGATAAACAACTTCCAGAAATATATAATAGCAAAATTAAATATTAAATGGAAATGGGGCCGTATCATGAATTGAATCAGAGTGAATTAAATACATTTACTTAAAATTGATAAACGAATTAAATCTTCGGGTTTTTGCTAAATAAATATTAAAACACCAAATATATGTATGTATACAATAAAAGATTCAGAAATTTAATATATTCTGAATATCGAATAGCATAGATTTGAAACTTGATAATATTTGCTCTCTTCAACTCATGACTCAATATGAAACGAAAAATATTTCAATTTTATTAACACTTTACAACGTAGTTGAAAAGTTTCTGTCTGTCCGTTAGCACGATAACTGCCATAAAAATGACTTTATCAAGATGAAATTTTAATAGGTTTTTCAGACGGTCAGTGGGACCTATGGGAATATACATTAATAATATCACCCAATTAGTTTTGGATTGAACCCGGGTTGAAAAAATGAAATACAATGAACCCTATGGGACCTAATTTTTCAAAAAAAAAAATTAAGCGAATTTAAAATTCTTAAATTGCTTCGAAAATTTTAGGGAATATTCAAATTATCCCAGAAAAAATATATAAAAAAATCAGTAAAATATATTAGATAGTTGTTTAAATAAACATTAGTTAATATAGTGAAAGGAACAAATTCAAGTAATAACAATTCTGACTCTTGCTATATCCTCCAGACAGAAAAAATAGATATATCATATAATAAATATTTTTCCAAGAGTTTAACTATTTTATATACAATCTGACCTCTACAAAACAATCCAGAAAGGAAGATTGCTATCGCATCTAAATTGCTTTAATGGAAAACTACTCAAAGTGGCCAATGATATATTCGATATGGGCGTGAGGGACTTTGTCCCATGGTAGCCCGTAAGCAAGCGTCTTGGCTCGGCTTTTATATACAAGAGAGGTTTCACATTTTAAAATAAATATGGGAGATAAAATTAGAAAAATAAAAAATTATTATAACATTGTGATGAATGAAACTGCTTTTATATAGAGGCGATTTATATTTCGATGACGTCATTTGAATAAAGTTCATTTTTTTTCAATGAAGTTTTCAAATATAATAAATTATTGTAGTGTTTTGATAATTTTAAAAATATTACCGAGGAATGTACAGCATTTTAAAGATGTTTAAACCAGGCAATTTATATTTTAATGCCGTCATTTGAATGAAGTTCATTTTCTTCGATGAAGTTTTCAAATATAATAAATTAATGTAGTATTGTGATAATTATAAAAATATTACCGAGGAATGTATCGCATTTTACAGAAGTTTATATAAAATTGCATTTCAGTATTTCATAATCAATGCTTTATGCCTGATTGATCTTTCTTGTTGAATAAAACGTACTTTTTCATAAAATTCATATAAATAATTCTGCAGTTCATAAAATTCATACACAAAGCCTTAGAATTATGAAGTTTTGTCCTTTCGTATTTGTCCATTCTAAAAAGGTTATTTGTCATCTTTGAACGTGGTTAATACATCAACAATTAATCAACGATTTGTCCTTCTACTAATTTTAACTACGTGGTTTTGCTTTCAGTTTTTAAGACAATAGTTTGAGCGAATTTTCATAACTCGTTTTTGTTTGTTCTATATTAAGAATATAGAACTGAACATTAGAATATCTGAACTCATAACCTTTATTTTCTAGAAGAATATTACGTATATTTCTTCTTTTTATTTTTAAGAAATGCAGCAATTCATCTTAGTCAGAAACGGAAAGAGATAAGGGAATATTGACAAATTGCTGAGTCGAAATCGTTTCTTTCCAAGACAAATACCGCTACCACCGAACTTCTGAGAATACATCTTTGATATCTTTAGGTTTTCTCTTTTAAACCAATGATACTTTTTCTTTCTTTAGGTAACTGTAGTCATAGTGCATTTATCCATATTTTTCTAGTTCATCTGTAACAGGGATACTTTTTTTTATTCAAAGGAATTCTAAAGTCAATCTCTGGAGAGGATTCAGTGTCCTTGGACCATACATTTTCTATTTAAAACATTAGGGAAATTCCTTGATGTAATGGTACATATGTAGTTTGTTAAATATTATTTAGTGTTTTGTGAAGCGTCCTAAGTATTATCATGTAAATATTCTGGCGTTATCGTTTCTACAACATATACAGTGTCTCTCACTATAGGCAGTATTTTCATATTACTTATATTTATACTGCATGCAATACATGTTAATTAGTTTATTTATCTATAGATAAAGTTGACACAGTTTACCTATTATCTATCTTTACCATAAACATAAGGTGTTGTTGTTGAGACCCAGATCATCCGACCTACCAGAAAAGTGTAAGGTAACCGGTTGGACGGCCGGGAAGTGCCACCCAATTTAGACCGAAACCCAGTGGGGGAGGCATCCACAGGGACCGTGCCTTCCTTCCCCTACCACGAACCTCTCGGCAGGACTTACGGACCAACTTGTTTAACGTGATCGTACTCCGCAGGAACACGGCGACAGTTGTGGCAGCGTCCAAATGCAGCGCGCAAACCACCGGGCTACCGCGCCCGAAATGTGCCAAAAGCACGCGGTGTTCCTAGGTGGTCACCCACCCAAGTACTAACCGTGCCCGATACTGCTTGACTTCGGTGATCTAACGAGAACATGTGTTTTCAGCACGGTAGGGCCGTTGGTAGTATAAACATATGGTGTACTACAACAGACCCAGATCATCCGACCTACCAGAAAAGTGTAAGGTAACCGGTTGGACGGCCGGGAAGTGCCACCCAATTTAGACCGAAACCCAGTGGGGGAGGCATCCACAGGGACCGTGCCTTCCTTCCCCTACCACGAACCTCTCGGCAGGACTTACGGACCAACTTATTTAACGTGATCGTACTCCGCAGGAACACGGCGACAGTTGTGGCAGCGTCCAAATGCAGCGCGCAAACCACCGGGCTACCGCGCCCGAAATGTGCCAAAAGCACGCGGTGTTCCTAGGTGGTCACCCACCCAAGTACTAACCGTGCCCGATACTGCTTGACTTCGGTGATCTAACGAGAACATGTGTTTTCAGCACGGTAGGGCCGTTGGTAGTATAAACATATGGTGTACTACAACAGAACAAAGATCTATTTCTGACAAACGATTTTTAAAAATGTATGCTACAAAAAATCAACATTCGTATATTAACGTCAATCCAAAACAAATACTTCATAACCATTTTAAATAACGAAATATTGAAAAAAAGTTACCATTAACTCGTACATCCAGGGATTTTCACAGTTTAATATCACTAATGCAACTGATTAAGCAGACTAACAAGTGGCAATCCGGATTTGTAGTCCATGTCTATTTAGAATAGTAAGTAATATATTTAGAATAATAGGTAATAATAGGTATTTGTAGGCCATATTTATATGACCGAGTAGGAGTAATATTCGACGCACTTTGCGTGATGAATTTGATTTTTCAAAGAAAAGAAAATTAATGTAAATGTTAAACGTTTTACAACAGTAAGCATTATAAATGGTTAATATCGTGTATTATTGTTTAAGAAATAAATAATTCGTATACGATATTCCTCTCGATCTACTCATATAATCACACTGCATGTTGTTCAGTTCCATCGTATATTATTAAGTGCATTCTAGTAATCGATTTAATTATATCTTCAAATATTTCGTTATTTATTTATACATTTAATGTAATTTTAAAAGCTTCATTTTCCTGAAACTTGCGGGACAAGACGATGATTAAGATAACTTTATGTTGATTGGTGTCAACACTACGATTACTATAAATATGAAAATGTTCCCTTCAGCACACACATGTTAATGCATATGTGAGACCAGAAATTGTTCTCACATGAGACACTTTTATTTGTGATATTTATGATGCCCAGAAGCAGAATATTGCGTGGAAGTTCCCAAATAAGGGAGATCTAGAATGTGTTCAGTGCAACCAAGTATTTGCAAGCATTATGGTCTATTGCAAAGGCCCAAATTGAAGGTATGTGTTTCTCAAATATCCACAGGTTATTAAATACGTTAGATATATGGTTCAGGGTCTCACATGCTATCTCCTCTCATATGCTGTCTTCTTAAATGAATAATGAGCATGTAGTTATCATAACTGAATTTAATAGGTATTTTGTGTCTTTAATAAATGTTAACGGTCATGTTAAATTGGTCAAATCCATTATATAATAACAATTCGTTTACAGTACTTAATTTAAATTTATAATCTTTTCGGTTGCCACAGTATATTTCCCGAATTTATTTCTATTATTTAACCTTTACATTACGGCTCCAAGAATCCATTGCTTCAACTTCATAACGGCAAAATAACTGAAAAGTCCACCCCTCTACATAAACACCTTCAATGACCTTGTCTTTTGTTCATAACTCGTCCCCCCTTCAATCAGCAGAAACTTGAAGGAAGGACTGCAGGCATTCTTCAAGTTTTCAGAAGAAGATTGAGAGTTTCAAGAGAATTTCAATAATACAACTGTTGTACCGCCGTAAGAAAAATGTTAATACAATGAACTTTAACTATTATTTTTTTAGGCCCATTACCTTACAATTCTAAAGAGTTATGTTCGTTATAATGACCAATGATAAATTATATATCTGGCATAACCCAGCCGTATTTAGGACAGCTAGCCATTCTAGATAGTTTGTAGCTCTCTCTCCTTGTAGTGGTTTAGTCTAGTGTTAATCAAATGTAGACAAGTGGTTAGTTTATTTCTCCACAACACAATGGTTCAGTTGTATAAGAACGTAGGTGAAAAATGAATTCCCGACCACGTGTACAGATCTGGTTTGCTATTTCACACGCTTTTCAGACGAGTCATTTGTTTGTCAGTATCTATCAAATATGTCCGTACCACGATAGGAAATGCCATGCCGTCATCGAAACTTGATAAATGATGACATTGCGAAATTATTGCAAGAACTGTCAAAGGCTGAATCAGGGAGCAAGGGCCAGCACGAATGTGATTATTATGAGGATGAGGAATATGTTCATAATGTTTCTGTATATGTAGCATTATTGGTGAATCCACAGGAAATGTTGATGATCCTGAAGCCAGCTTATCAAGCGTGTATAGCGTAATCAGTGGGGACACAAGAGGACGCATAAAGTTAAGGGGGGAGGGGGCAATACATTGCCAAAAAGTATTGCAGCAATCCAGGTAACGCTAATAGTGAGTGACACTGAGTTTTCTATGAATGGAACTTTGTGGAAGATCATCGGTGTTGATTTGAATGTTATAGGTAAACGAAATAAAAATAAGTTTTTGCTGAAAAGTGGAACAAGCTAATTTTTTAAGCTTTTCAGAATCTTTGCAATGGCTTGAAACTCCACCTTCCACATGGTTTGCCGTAAGCAATCGGAGGCCTTTATACACCAGACTTACCCGTTGTATTTATGTGATTGCTTATTTTCTCATAGTTATGTGTACAATTTCAGTAGTTATGTTTAAAACAGGATCACACTTCTTGCGATAACTGCAAATATATAGTTATTTCGTTGATTTGCAGTTGCAAATTGTGTGTTTTAATCCGGTGATTTTATTATTTCTTAGACGGTCATAATTTCTACACACACAGGGTGATTTGAAAAGACGGATCAAGCTTATAATTTTGAAACAGTTAGTGCTTGGCACATAATTTCAATTGTAATGTGTTTCAAGTCGTAAGACGAATCTTTTTAAAAACACTTTCAAAACTGTGTGACATATTAGTATAAAATGCATACAATAACTTTTCATATAGTTCCATTAGCGTAGAAAGTTACACTATTGACACAAATTACATAAAAAATGCAGTTCAATAAAAATTCATTTTTTATGTAAAAACTCATGCAACACACTTTTAGAATCCATATATCAAGTTAATGTTTGCTGTAAAAAAATACACAAAATACATTAAAGTTCTATTTTGTGGATGGTCCCTAAATTCTTGCAAAAATTGCTTAGTGTTGTTTTATTTCCAACGTTTTAATTATACAAGTACAGGTTCCAAACTAGTTAATAATTATATGAAAGTTTATAAACAGTTTTCGAGTCAACGGATATTTTGCAAGGAATCTGTGTAAAAATGATATTTCGTATTTCTGTATAATAACTCATCCACTTTTAAAAATATTTTAGACATACCTTTTTTACAGTTTAGAAAAACATGTACATGTATCTAACATTAAATGTTTAAATATTATAAGACTAATCAGCTTCTTTTATGCACCTTCCATAGTAACCTATACAACGGCTGTCCTCTGTATTACCTGTATTAGCCTGCTTTTGTTAATATACGCAATTTTAATAATACTTGCATCCAATTTAAATTAAACTATCGCTCATGTGCAGACGATAATAACACAAGTGTTCTAGGAATTGTCATTCTTCCCCTGTAAGATAATATTTAATGGGAATCTCTGAATTCAAATAATTCTTATCCCACTTATGTGAATTACAAAAAATATATTGAAAATCTTCCATAACGCTTATATAATAATTTAGACATTCCCAATTTACAGAGTCAAATAAAAAAAAAACCCATTTTAAATTCGAAAGACAACTTTATTTCTTCTTTAAGGATAAAGCTGCATTTCCTTTCTCTGTGTTTCAAGCTACACACATATATTTATCATAGTCAGAATTGGAAGGGAATAATATAATATTGACTTTAGTAACATTTTCAATAATATTTATATCCTATTTAGTGCAAATTAGCGCTTTTGTACAAAGTAAAATTAACACAAGTGTTCCAGGAATTATCATTCTTCCTCTGAAGGACATAATTCTATGAAAATCTATTATTTCTATTAATTCATGCCCCACTCATATAAATTAAAAAATATATATTAAAAAAACTTCCTTAAAGTTTATACAATATTTTAGACATTCTCATTTGAAAGTGTCAATTAAAATATATAAATAAGCAACTCTTTTTAAATTTGAAATATCACTTTTTGTTTTTCTGTGAGGATAACGCTGCAATTTATTCATCTGTATTTCAAGCCACATACATCTATTCATCACAATCAGAAATGGAAAGGGATAAAATAACATTGACTTTAATAATTTCTGCTTTAATAAATTTTACTTCCGATTTAGTTCCAACTGCCGCTTTTGTGCAAACCAAACTATAATAACACAAGTGTTTCTGGCCCTGGAAGATATAATTCTATTAAAATCTCTGATTTCATATAATTTATGTCCCAAATGTGTGAATTATAAAAATAGTTTATAATTCACACATTCTATAACATTCTATAACATTCTATAACATTTGTGCAACAATGCAGACATTCCCACCTGACAGAATAAATTAAAAATATAAAGAATTAGCCATTTTAAATTCGAAACATCACATTTTGTTCTTCGTAAGGATAATGCAACATATTCGTCCTCTGTATTTCAAGCCATAAACAACTCTTCAACACAGTCAGAATTGGAAGGGAATAAGATGATATTGACCTTAATAATTTATAATTTCTGCTTTAATAACTTTTACATCCAATTTAGTTCAAACTACTGATTTTGTGCAAACTATAATAACGCAAGTGTTTCTGGAATTATCATTCTTCCCTGGAATACATAGTTCTATGAAAATCTCTGATATCAATTAATTCATGTCCCATTTGTTTCAAATATAAAGTTATGTTAAAAGCCCCTCATAACGTTCATACAATTATTTAGACAATCTCATTTCACAGAGTCAATTAGAAATATGAAACAGCAACCATCTTAAATTCGAAACACCACTTTTTGTTCTTCTGTAAGGTTAACACTGCATTTTCTTTCTGTGTATTTCAAGCCACACACATCTATACATCACAGTCAGAATGGGAAGGGGATAAGAGAATATTGACAAATTGTTGAGTTGAAACTGTTCCATCCCCGAGACAAATACCGCTACACCCCTGTCTTCTGAGAATACATCGTTGATAGCTTCTGTTTTTTTTTCCTTTAAAACCAATATTTTATTATTTCTTACGTTACTTTTTCTGGCCACAGTGTTTTCTCCAATATTTCTCAAATGCATCAGGTAATGTTGCCACCTATTTGATATTTTCCTTCTTAAAGTGAATTCCGAAGTAATCTCAAAAAACGATTTTATTTTTATTTTACAGATAATTTTTATACATAGTGAAAACTTGTAGTAATTAAATAATAAAATATGATGTGGGAGTTAAATTACATTTTAGACAACTGTATATTGCTGTTTTACGTTATGTAGGATAATTGAAAGAGGAAACTTTTGAAAATATAAAAAATTAATATATATTTCCCGATGTTGCTTCTCATTTAAAATATGCGATAATGTCACTAGTATTCCAGATGATATTATTCTTCAAAATTTTAATAAAATATTAACTTCCATTCAAATATATGGGCATTTATTTTCTTGCGATAGAAATCTATCTTTACATGCAGATCAAAGAATAAAGCATCCTAGTGCCGTTTGTAAACACATATTAAAAATATGTATGATGTTTAGTCGGCATACTTCAAAATGAGGAAGCTAAAATATATTATAAAATATACTCGTACTATTTTATACTCGTTCTATTGTATTTAAACGATTGTTTTAACAATCGTTTAAATACAATAGAAAAACTATTTGTTTGAAAAATATTTGCCAAACTAAAACAGATGACTTCAAGGAGAAAATATGGATAATATCCGCAATCCTGTATCCTAAAACCGCAACTGACATAATCCAATTAAAAATATAATATCGTTTATTTATAAATTGTATTTTTATATCAACTTCGTTATTAATTTATTCATATAATTTAAATAAAAATCGTCTTCTTCATTAACACATTTTATTCAATTCCGTTGCTATTGAACATTTAATAATTTTCAATATATTTTCGGGAAAAAAATCGTCTGCTTAAATTATGTTTCTGATAATTTAATTTCACTGTTTTTTTAATATATCTACAACCTCTGGTTGTAGAATCTAAAAACAGAGATGTTCTATCCAGTAGCGGAGTGGAAAATAACCATACCGAATTTGAAATTAAATCCGTTCAAAACTGTGGAAATTGATTTCCAAATAAATAAACAGACTTTCAGTTTTAGACATATAGATTTGCTACTAATTGCTTTTTGAAATATTTTGAAAAATTACATAATTTGTTACTAACAGCAAATTATTATATTCCATCTCTTTGGAAGATTAAACAGCTGCTTAAGAATCATTTTCACATAACTTATTTAAAAAAGAAAGTTTTTTGTATTTGCAGTGGTGTCTACTTTCTTCCAATTCTGCTGACGAAATAAACCTATTTTTCCATTCAAAACCTCTTTATACTTTTCATCAAAATAGTACACTGTTAATAACGAAATATTTTATTTTTCAGAGGCGTTTGCTTATTCTAAAAAAAGAAACAAAATAAGGACTTAAGTACGGTTTCATTGAATTTATAGTAGTTCATTTAAGTGCAATGTTTTTAATTTTCTACTTGCCTCATTATTAAACAAGACGAAATGGTCAGAATAAAAAGTAAATGTAAAATGTCCAACACATGACCAAAACAAGGAATATAGATGGCACTATTTAGAGCTTTCGTTTAACTGAATTTCATATTTTAATAATTTTCCTATTTCTACCGATTAAAATATTCATACCAAATTGCATGAAAATCAGTCAATTATTTCCATGGGATATCAACGGAATATATCATAGTTTTTCTAGCAGATAAAACCAAGGACAAAACGTTTTTAAAAAAACGAAAGGTCTTTTATTTAACATCCTAAAAGACGTACAAAATATTGTTAAAAACTGCCAAAGCGCTTTATACGTCCTTAATCAGTGGCTACATGAGTAGTAAAAGCATGTAATGTTTATATATAGAGAACATTTTAAAACAAATTTGCATAAAATATAAAATATGTTGATACTAAACTATTGCTGTTAAAGATCGTTTACTATTAAAGATCGTTTAGTCCACAAATCTAGTGTTACTTTCCATCCCAGGATTTTACGTCATTTTATTAATTCCAGCCATGAATCTGGTTTCAAACCCGCTCACTCTAATATTACCACTTTATTTAATCATATTTGATCCGATAAACTTGGAAATTTTGATGACTTTAAAAGCTTTGCTTGGGTGTATGTCGTTCCCATATTATCCCCTATTGGTGACTATAAATTTTACATTATTAGTACAAAACGTACTGTTGGCATCCGTTTAGCAGAACATGCTCGCGATGTCAAATCTGGTAAACTTCCAATGGCTCTTGTTCAATATGTGACTAATGATAAATTCCTTCCCGTTTCTGAAAAAACTTTCCTTTTGGTTCGTTGTAACAATCCATGTAGTATTCTTCTTTATGAATCCATGTTTATTTATATTTACCGTGAATCAATTCGTAATGTTGATCCTGTTCAAATTTCAAGTTATTCTTGGCGAATCATTCTCGACTCTATGCAATTAAAATCTTTTAAAAGTTTTTTGTGACGTCATTCTCAGGAATATCCTGCTTGACGTTTTTCTAAAATTTGTATTAGTTCTTTTCTTGTAATATTTTTAAATTCGTAAGCGTTTAAACTTATTTGTAATTTCAGTGTATATTTCTTGTATTACTTTAGCAAGTTCATTTACCATTTATATTTTATGCAAATTTGTTTTAAAATGGTATCTATGCATATAAACATCCCATGCTTTTACCACTCATGTAACCACTGATGAAGGGCGTATGCGTCCGAAAACGCTCTGGCCGTTTTTAACAATACATTGTACGTCTTTTAGGATGTTAAATAAAAGACCTTTCGGTTTTTAAAAAACGTTTTGTCCTTGGTTTTATATATTGTATGCAAACGTGATACCAATCTTGATTATTTGACCCATACACTGGTTTTCTTGTAGACAAAACTATTTCAAATACCTCAAATGCAAATGATAATGAATAAATTTCACTGTTCAGAATCTATGTGTTTAAGTGCATATAAAGACTCACATGTTTCATAATAATGGTCATATGTAATATTATGATTTTTTTCTATTTATAAAAAAAAAATATCTCCAGAATGGCTTATAATTGTATTTCATAAAGTAATATAGCATTTGCTTTGAAACAAAAATAATACTAGTGAAACGGATATTATTGTAATATTTTGTATAGCAACGACATTTTTAATGTTTTCTATTTTCGGAAGTTTTTGTTAAAACATTGAAAACCATCCCTAGTTTTTCAATAATTATTCTGATTGCGAACGTTGGTTGTTGAAATAATTGCACTAAATTTATTCTGCCCTTTTCATTACGTGAGTACTAGGCTGAAGTTCAGTGTGCCAGTAGGCTCAGGTTCCTATTTAATGTGATCTAATTAGAATCTGAAACTAATGACCTTAAGTAGCAGAAAATGAAGAAAACTGATGTAAGTATAAATTGATACATATGAATCGATATCATTATCTATAAACAAAATGCATTAATTAATGCGTAATTGAAACTAATGACCTTAATTCGTAGGGGATAAATAAGCCTGATGTAAGCAAAAATTAATACATATGAATCATATAAATAAAATATTTAAGCACATGAATAAAACTAAAAATCTATCGGAACAAAATATATTTAATATTAATTTCCTTGGTGGATAAATATAGTCATATAAAAATCATCAAATCAAAACTTATAAATTACAAAGGATGAAAATCAGATATGTATGTCGAAAAGAAACACCTTTTAACTTTAACAAGAAAATAAAATCAGCAACCCCAAGGTGTTAAATCATTGTTTCTTCCTTCCTTTGATAAATATTTTGCTTTCCAGGAGAGATAATTATTAAACAGATGCCGTTAACGGTACATATTTAAAGTATTCTTCAACGTCTCTGAAGAAAACAGAAAATATGTTAATGAGAATGTAATGATTCTGAAGAAATATGTTAGCCACTTTTTGTATCATATTTTCATAAGAAGTTTATGATAAAATTTATACAAATATAACTAAAATAAATTTATGCTGTCGAAGCCTGGTTAATAAATCACGTTAGATATTTGGAATTATACAAATTGGATTAAAGTATTATAAATTGAAGATGATGTTCGATGAAAGTGGGTGATGAAAACATATACTAGATAAAATATTTTTTCAAAATGAAAAATTACACCGACAAATATGCTATTCCATATGTAATATGTAATAAATTATAGATGTCAATTACTGTAAATACATATATGTCAATTACATAAAACATTAAAGCATAGTCATTTCTTGTGATAAATGGGATATTTCATTTTCACAAAATGTTTGTTTTCATGAAAATAACGTAAACATTTGATTTAATTAAGGAAGAGTAGCCTTACATATTATAATAGAAAATTATTTTTAACTTCCACTCAGTCATAGCTTCACTTTTCCTACAGTCTTAAATAATTTTATTTTCTTTTTTCGTTATATATAACCATTAATTCAAGTTACATCGGTCAAAATGATATACTGAATCAATACTTGCCTATATATTGAATTAATTTTAAATAATTTATTTAAGGAAAATATAAGCAACGCAATTATGCACAAATCATTATACAACTCAGCGTTCAACTGCTTACGGAGATAAATTAAATATTTGTGTCAATTCTACATAGAATACATCCATTTCATAGCCACACCACTATAACTTAGAAAATAGCCAACCGATTTAAAAGTCCTTTTTCAGAAGCTGAGGTTGTTTATACAGATAATTAAATTTTTGAATTGGAATTTCTTAAAAGTTTCTCCATTACTTTTTCTACTAAACTTCCTCGTTAACGGTCATTGTCCTTTCATGTCTTTTACTAGGTAATTGTGGTATACATTTCCATTTCGGTCTGCTTCCTTCAGTCTTCGGCTGTTTGCACTTTTTATAGATTTCCTTTATTTTTCTGCAATTTCATTTGACAAATTTAACTCTTTTGACTCTGAAACCGGTTGGTTATCTCATATATGAATTTCCATTTTTCCTTTTTTTATCATATTTTTTGTAGTCATTTTTAAGTAGTTTTAATTTATTTTACTCTTGGTTTAAACACCCCTAATTCTCCCGTTGTCGTTTTGGAAGGTTTACTCATATGTCGGTTGTTTCTCTACACTTCTTCTTTAATTACACGTCTTCCTTAATTTCTTCCCTCGTTGATGGCAACGTTTATCTTACCATTTGCTGCATGTGCTAATTTGTCACTGTTGCAGCCTGTATTTGAATAAGTGAGGTTTCTCTTCTGGTTTGTCCTGAAAACGATTTGTGTTTTCTGTCTTCGAAACCAGTTGGCCAGTATAAATGTGTTTATGCTGTATTTACGAAGCTTTCATAGAGTTTTTATTACAGCAGTTTTCTGAGCGTATTTATAACAATAGTTATATTCTTCTATGGGCGTAAGTAGGATTCTTTTCAGGGGGAGTTAAAATTGATTGCATTTAAAAGTTAGATATTACTATTAACCTAGAAATATATATTGTTAAAAAGTAAACATGAATAGACGGTATGAGCAACTTATTTTCAAAATTAGTGAGTATAGAATTTTTAAAATTTGGTATGCACCACATTTTAAAAAGTAGTTTGTACAACCTTTAGAAAATATCCCCCATTTCATAACATAATTCTAACTTTCCTGAAGACAGAGAAACCAAACTAACCAATTGAACAATCATAAACATACAAAATGTAAGTTTTCATTTTGTAAGTTTTTCGTAAAGTTTCATCGTAAGTTTTTCATACATTTAGGTTTAAGTTTAAATCGTTTTTATATTAATATACACATGGGAGAAAAAACACAGTTGTAGCTGAATACTCTTATTCCAAAAGGCAATTTTTTCTGTGATATTGGCATTTAATTAAATTAACAATTTTCCAGGAGGTGCTTTACAACCCCCGTGACAATTCCTAAATATGCCCATGCATACTTTTTGGCTCTTCCATTCCTCCTCATTTCGAGATTTTAAGTTCGGGTTTGTTGGTCTGTTTAGCCCTCATGAAGGGGATAGAAAGTTCTTGCAAACCAGCTATGTCATGCTTTGCAAAATGCTTTATGTGTTATTACGTTACTTATTTTTTTCTTATTTTGCTTGATAATATCATTCGTTTCATAGCGGTTTGAGCCATTCTTACACAGAAGTTTGAAATAAAACCCTGCTTTTGAATTTCAGAAATATTTCTGTTTCTCTGTGCTTCTGTACTCAAGTCGACGATACTTTTAAATTTAATGAAAATCGTTGAAGAAAGATCAGCAAGTAAACACGTTTTAATGATTGACGTCTTTTGCATTTAATATCATTTACAATTTTCTCGGTGCAATTATTTTAATACAGTCGACCAGAAGATAAAAAAGTAATTTTCAGCCTGACGGCGAGGTTCTAATTTTAAATTTTCTTCTCATTATGTAATTACAGTTTCTTCACCGAGGCTATTTATATTTCAGTAATGGATGTTTCTGAAATTACTAGAAAATGCAAATTTAAAATTTTGGTTCCTTTTAAATGGATTTCACCGTAAGTATAATTATGTTGCTGAAAGCTTTTATGCTTATTTGTTTTAAATTTAAGCACTTTAAAATAAAATTTTAATTTGCCTTCTGTGAAATGTACAGTGTTGTGAAATGGTGGATGTTAGTCTTGGCATATCCGTTTAATAGTTTGTATATTTATAGAGTTTATGTATTCTTTATTTTTAAACAAGTATTTGAATATATGAAATACAAGAAAACTAGCACTCTAAAAATAAAATTGCAACTTATTTTAAAAACTTATTTTTAACTATTATAATACGTCGAATAACACGTTCTTTTGACACACAAAATTAACGTTCTATATTACACCATAGTAGAACGTCGGATACCACGTGCCAACAACACCTAACACCGTTATAACACTATTTTTGAACGTACTCTGAACGTGCCGGTGCTACTTGGAAATACATCGAATAGAGCGTCAAAAATGGCCATCCTACTAAAAAATTCAGTTCCAGTCCTGTTCAGTAGCCAATATTATAAGCTCGTAAAGATGCAGCCTTCTAAGTCAACAGAATACTACAGGACAGTTGTCTACGTTATATTCTCTTTTGTAATCATCGCTATTATAAATATTGTTACGGTGTATCCTCCCTGTACTCTTATATTTAAATACACTAATAAGATTCAAAATGGGACATATACAGCGATTAGCTCGATAATTAATTTACAAGATCAATAAACAACTATCAGAAACATTAGAACATCAATTAAATTCTCAAGTAATTCACGAAATAGCAGATACCATTCTTCAAACTCCGACATATCTCACAATTCAACATAGCTTATAACACTCCAAATACTCTCCAACTGAATGATGTCTCCTTTTATACAATCTGGGTATAAATTTCTAGGAAGGGCTCATATCTCTCAAGATATCTGGTATTTTGAGAAAGATCTGGTATATATTCGAAATGTCGCCAAGATGGCAACCCTACATTCATTTAATAGAAATGGCTGCCTGTAAAGGTATTTTTATTTTAGGGGGGGGGGTGCTCAATATACCCCCATTTTACATGTATAATGGAGGAATGTAACAATATTATTTCTCAATAAAACTTCCTTATAAACAATTATTGCCCCTACTTGTCTTTTTCTTGTACATTACTGGTATAATTTTTTCTATTCTGGCCAGCTTCTTTTCTTTTTCGGCTATGTGTCCTTTTTCTAAATTTCAGATAATTTTCCTCAATTTTACTTGACGAAATTAGGTTATTTGAATCGGAAGCCAGTTTTTTTTTTCTATTTGAATATCCTGTTTTCTATTTTCTAATTATTTTGCAGATATGTTCAAATATTTTTTATTTATTTTACAGTTAGTCTATGCTTGGTAAACGTTTCTGGTTCCTTCGCTATCGTTTTAATAGGTTTATTCATATTTCACTTATTTCTATACGTTCCGTTCTGCTACCGCCATATTTCCTTTCTGTTCATTCTTATTTCTGCTGTTATATGTTTTCTCCGTGTTTTTAACGTTCCTTCGTGGTATCATGCCTCTTTGTTTCTAGCCATATTAATATTTCCCTCTATCATTTCCCTCCGTAGTTTCGGCAACTTTTCTCCTACCTTCTGCCGCATTTGCTATTATTTCACAGGTTGTCGAATACTGTGCTGTATTTATATACCTTTTAAATTACTGCTATTTTATGATAGCTGTTTTCTCATACAGCAGTTTTCTGAGCTTTTTTGACAATACTTATTTACTTCTCTAGTTGTTCCATTTATATTCATTTCGATATTTTAAGATCAGGTCTGTTAGATTGGTCTGTTTAGCAATGATGAAGAGTATGACAATTATTTGCAAACTAGCTGCTTGATGCGTTGCATAATACTTTGTGTGTTATTACATTACTTAGTTCCTACTTATTCTGCTTGATAATCACCTTCTTTACATAGCGAATTGTTACATTATTACAGTTAGTCAGATTTTGAAATAAAACTCTGACTATGAATTTTAGAAATATTTTTGTTTTCCTATGTTTCTGAATTTCAGTCAAGATTACGTTCAGATTAATTTAATAAGCAGCTTTAAAGTAACATCAGAAAGTAAACAAGTTTTAATGATTTACGTCTCTTGCATTTAATACCATTTATAATTTTTTCGGTGCAATTATTTTAATACAGTCTCACGAAAAAATAAAAATGTAATTTTTAGCCTAACGGTGACGTTCTAATTTTAAATTTCCTTCTCATTATCCAATTACTGATTCTATTCCTCTGTTATTCATGTTTTTGGAAATGGAAGTTTTTGAAATTACTAGCGAATGCAAATTTAAAATTTTGGGTTCATTTAAATGGTTTTCATCGTAAGCATAATTATTTTTCTGAAAGTTTTTATTCTTATTTGCTTTCAATTTAAGCAGTTTAGAATAAAAATTTAATTTGTCACATGTGACATGTATGGTTTTGTGAAATGCTGAATGTTCGTCCAGGCATATTAGTGAAATAGTTTATATATTTTTTGAGGTTCACCTTTTTCTATTTAGGAATAGCTATATAAGTGTATGAAAACTAACACTCCTCAAAAATAAAATTGCAATTTCCTTTAATAACTTGTATTGTGTTAATTAATATTTTCTAGGTGGCTTATCAGGGATCTGCAAAGACACAAACAATTTAGACAATAATTATAAACATTTAACGTTGGCTTTTTACTTTCCTTATATACATTATAATGTATAAGGAAAGTATTGTGACAGGGTCGAAAATTCGAATCCGAGTTTGCGACGGAAGAGCACATTTAGAGCATCCCTGACCACGAAATAAACATTTTTGAGGTGATGTCTTTGGTGTGTGTGTGTCTGGAGTTTGTGGAGGCGATAAGATGAGCGAATGGAGCGTTGCCAATGAAATTTGGTACACGAATTACAATCCGTGAATACTGTAAGCCTATTTTTTTAAACACAATCGAATGATGAGAATCCCCCTAAATTTTCGAGTGAAATTTTGAAAGAATCATCAAAAAATCAAAACCTTTAATAAAGTTGTGCAAATAGACATTTCTTATGCAATTTTTCCTTAGAAAACGATTGACATAAGTTTTAGAACGCTAGCATGAACCGAGCTCGAGACATTGCACATTTTTCAAATAATTTTTTCAAAAAATCCCATAAATTTATCAAAAATATTAGATGTTGAGAAACATGTTCACTTTTCATATGTAATACCATGCGGTAAATTGGGTGATATCATTCCCGTAATTTATCAAATATATTAACTGTTGATATATTAACTGTCAATCCCATAAATTTATCAAAAATATTAACTGTTGAGAAACATGTTCACTTTTCATATGTAAAACCATGCGGTAAATTGGGTGATATCATTCCCGTGGATCCAGCTCCTTTCTTTCATGAGAAAAGATACTTTGAGTAATATTTTTGTATTCCAACGCCAATAGTCATTTATCTGCTATAAGAATAACTTTTTACTCCGTCCATAACGCTTGGTCTAGATTTTGGTGACGAATTCGGCGAAATGTCGCCAACTTGGCGTCTTTTCTAAATGTTGCCGAATTAACGAAAGTCTCTCCAAATGGATAAAAATGAAGCTAAATCAAGGAAAATCAAGACTAATTGACGAAAATTCAATATTTTGGGAAAATATAAGTATCTACTATAAGAATAACTTATTTTGTTTTTACTTCAAAAGCAGTAAATTCACTGCACTATATAACGAAAGTCATGTGAAGCCCACATCAGATTGTTCTATTTAGGACCTAGTATTTTAGTGTTTGAATGACAGGGAAACTAGCACTCCTAAAAATAAAGTTGCAACCTTTTTTTAAACTTATATTTTGTTTAATAATATTTTCCAGCTGTCTTCTGGGGTATCTGTAAAGACACAAATATTTCAGACAATATTTATATAACTTGGCTTTTTCTATTTAGGAATTAGTATTTAGGTGCATGAAAGACAGGTAAACTAACACTTCTAAAAAAATTGCAACTTCTTTAATAACTTTTATTTTGTTTAACAATATTTTATAGGTGACTTCTGGAGTATCTATAATTATTTAAATTTAACATTGGCTTTTTAACACTTTACAACATAGTTGAAAGTGTTTATGACTTTGTTCATTCTGTCTGCCTGTCTGTCAGTTAGCACGATAACTGCCGTAAAAATGGCTTCATAAAATGAAATTTTAGTATATTTTTCAAATGGTCTATGGAACCTATGGGAATATAAATGAATAATATCACCTAATTATTTTTTTATTCAACTCGAATTGAAAAAATGAAATACATTTAATCCTATGGGACCTAATGTTTCAAACATTTTTAAGCGAATTTAAAATTCACAAATTGCTTCGAAAATTTTAGAAAATATTCAAATTATCCCATAAAATATATAAAAAAAATTCTGTAAAATATGTTAGGTAGTTTTTTAAATAAAAATTATTTAATATAGGGAGAAAATCAAATTCAATTAAATTCTGACTCTCGTTATATCTTCCACAAAGAAAAAATATATATATGATATAATAAATATCTTTCCAAGAGTTTAATTATTTCATATATGAGAAATGTTTCACATTTTAAAATAAATATGGTAGATAACAAATTTTTAAATAAAATGAAATATTATAGTATTGTGATGAATTAAACAATTGGAAAAATGAATGAAATGCTGCTTTTATATAGAGGCGATTAATATTTCGATGACGTCATTTGAATATAGTTCATTTGTTTTCGATGAAGTTTTCAAATATAATAAATTTTTGTAGTGTTATGATAATTTTAAAAATATTTCCGAGGAATGTATCTTATTTTAAAGATATTTAAACAAGATAATTTATATTTCAATGCAGTCATTTGAATGAAGTTCATTTCGTCGATGAAGTTTCCAAATATAATAAATTAATGTAGTATTGTAATAATTTTAAAATTATTACGGAGGAATGTATCGCATTTGAGAGATGTTTGTATGAAATTGCATTGAAGTTGGAAAGTGTTTCATAATCAATGCTTTATGCATGATTGTTCTTTCTTGTTTGTATATTAACATGTCATCGTTAAATACTGTTGAACCATGCTAATAATTAATATTTTAAATTATTAACTTTGAAATAAAAAGTAATTTATATATTCCGCTATAATCTTACCTATGTGGAAGAGTAAAGAGTGTTACTGAGTCATATGTATAAATTGGTTATAATAGTTTCAGAAAAGAAAAAGTGGCGTGCAAATATATTGATAGGTATAGTTTTATTGCCATAAAAAATAAGTATTAAAACGAATATACTATAAATTCCTATCACAAAAATTCATAGAACTGACATTATGTACTGGGACTGCAACAAATCGTATAATTATAAAGAAAATAATCGTCAGAAAATAGTTTACTGAAGCAATCGCAATCACAGAAGGGACTCTTTTTACTCTAACACCTAGTTCATGCCTTTAATCAATTATTTACGTTATTCCTAACATAGTGATTTTATTTAATATTTGGTTTTAAACCGATTATGTGGAACATTTCTGAAACTTGTTGAAATTACCATGTCGTGACAACCCATAAGTTTATAAAAATTTTATATATGTAACAATATAACAAAGAGATAATTTTAATTTTAATAATAATAACATATTACTATTTAATACCTGTAACACTGTTCAACAGTTTAGAAATATAATTTAGATTATCTGATGAAAAATATTATAATGTGCACATTAATAACCTTAAAAATACAAGTAAGTTATATAATTATGCACTGTATTTAGTTAATGGTATAGTAAAAAAGTTTAAATTGGCTGAATATTCTTAAATATAGCCTCTTTAGTTTCTATTTATAGCTTATCAATATTATTCTCTTGTATTTGCAGCATTACATTGTACTCACTTGTTCTTAGACTTTTGACTTCGTGCCTTTCGAGTTTTCTCGTATTATTTATAGTAGATTTTCCAGCTTTTTATACCTATTGACAACACTACCATATACTTTTAAGCTATTTTTCACTCACGAATGACAACAGTTCAATTCTATTTTTATCTCTTGTGAGTGGCAATAGATGATTTGTAATTTATGCATCTTCACTTATAGCGTTGGCACGTGATGTATTTATCTCAGGTAAAATAATTTATTTTTTAAATTTCATGTTGGTCAGTAAACGGAGTTTAAAGATATAATATATCTTCATTTCAGAAACAAGCTTATTTTCTTGCTCATTTTGGATAGATACGTGGTCCTAAAGAAGAATATATATAAAAATGATCTCCTTTTTGAGTCTGGCGCTTTTCCACATGTTTGACTTTAATGTTTCGTCTTTTTCTGTTTCTCTATTTTCGAAATATCTCCATTGATATTTGTTGTTTATTCATTGCTTGATGACTGGAAAATATGCATTATATTAGTTTTATTCTCCCCTTGTTTGGATTTCTACATTTTACATATTGGAAAGTCATAGCGCTAAATTTCTCAGCTTTCATTTCCCTATTAGTAGATGATAAAAAAGTGTTTCAATTTCGTTTCAATGTTGTTTTAATTTTGTCTGTTTATTTTTTATATACGGTTTTATATATGTGCTATACATTTTCTCTAATTTACCTTTGTACTTTCATAAACTATATATATATATATATATATATATATATATATATATATATATATATATATATATATATATATATATATATATATATATATATATATATTAATGGTTTCGAAAATGCTTTTCACTTGTTTCATTTTATTAAAAAAAATATTCAAATTCAAAAAAAAAAGAAAGAAAAGGCACCACGTGCAAAACAATGTTTCTGTTTTGCAACTTTTCATCTTACATACAATTTTTGGGGTATTTTACATAATTTTAGAACCTGTTTTATTATGTTTTGCATATCATGTTCCCTTTAAAATATTCAACAGCTTGTCGTACAGTCTTTTTGATATCACATTTACACTTCAGTCCATCTTCTTTTGATTTTTGCTATATATATATATATATATATATATATATATATATATATATATACGCTAGTGACAGTGAAAATGAGAGATACCAAGAAGGAGTGGGCAGGCAGAAGTGATGTTTATTATTGCAACATGATACACCTATACACTGAGCTATAACACTGCCTGATCAGTAGTAGTATCCGGCCTTCCACTTTGCTACTCTTAGTCTTCGGACGAGTCGGTTGGCCTGGGCTTTCGACTGCCTGATCAGTAGGTCGTAGGACCACCGCGAAAGACTATACAGGCAGCAACACGTCTAGGTAAAGCATCAACGTATCTACACACGTCTAGGTACAGAGTGCGTGCGAATAATGTCCTGAGGGATGTCTGTCCTTTCCCTGTCAACCATTTGCCAAAGTTCTTCTCCTAAATTCGGCGGTGGCAGCGCACGCACGTGACGTCCAATCACGTCCCAGACGTGTTCGATTGCTGAGAGATCTGGGGAGACTGTATGACAGGGAAGCAACTGGGTACCTTGCAAGACATGTTTTCTGATGCGTGGTTGGGCCGTGTGTGGTTGGGCGTTATCTTGCTAGTAATTGGCATTGGACACCCCATGAAGGAAGGATAGCTGAAAATCCAGACCGTCCTACTCGTCCCGGGACATGATCAGCAATTTGGACGGCCTAGAAGGAAGATCATAGGCCGCAACACGTCTTCCACTTACCGTTGGACCGTCATAGAGCACTCAATAGGTACCAGATATGAACTGCTATAGTAGACGATAGCGCCTAAACCGTGATGCCGTGTTGTCGCGCGGTGTGACGTTCCGCAGATGGGACCTGATTGGACCTGTCACCACTTCGGCACCAGACTTGTACATGGCGACTGCCATTGCTAAAACAGAAGCGTGTCTCGTCTGAGAATACGACACTGTGCCATTCCGCTGTCCACGTGGCACTATCCCGACACCATTGCAATCGGAGGCGTCTCTGCTTTTGGGTCAATGGTAGATTCATTAAAGAGCGCCATGAGTGCTGCTCATCGGTAGATAATGGATATGGGCGATATGGGAGCATCAACGGTGTCCAGCACATGCTCCAAAAGCGCGACGGAAGAGTCTTGCTGGGCCGCCACCGGTTGCGTCGGTCCACGCCTGCTGACGTCGCTCTGGCTGTACCGGCACCCTTCAAACGTGCCAAATTTCCTTGTTCCAACCATCTTCACCACAGCCGGTGCACCGTGGACGCTTGTAGATGGATGTCCGCTGAGATTTAACATATGGACCAACCAGCCCTTCCGAGTCCGATCATCATACCCTTCGTGAAATCGTCTGTCTGCTGGAACTACCTCGGTTGGTGGCGACCTGGCATTCTCTGCTACTATACGTTTCCTTTGAGACTAAGAAAAAATGCAAAATGATTTCCCTGGCAGACATATTGTCGATTCTTCAGGTTCCTTCCCTTATATCTCACTCAACGCTAGACAACTGCGCATTTCGCATCATTTATATAACTCAGTGAAATGCGTCTACCCTGAAATCTGCATATTTTTCTACCCACTCCTTTCTTGGTGTCTTATTTTCCCTGTCACGTAGTATATATATATATATATATATATTATTGGCAGAACTTTTCAAAGTCTTCAGATAAAGTGCTCAGTCCTCCCCGAGGATATTATACGATAATTCATGGCGTCAAAAATCCAGGTTAAATGATTATATAATATAGATTAATTTATTTTCAATTATTTGTAATTAAACAACAAAGCTTCTCCAGACTTACATTTTTGGTATAAAAATAAATCATTCATTTAAATTCCATCGATCCAGTTTCATCAATCTAATTACTCATCGCTGAAAGAAATCGTGTTAAAAGCAACTGCTAGAAAAGTATCCGCCAGCTGCGAGCGCCACATCTTGTAATTCTATCAGTAGTTAAATTATCTTTGGCGTACACATAACAATAATTTTACTCATTTTTTTTCACGTATATTATAAAATTTGAAAAAATAATGATTTCATAATCATAATTTTAAAATGTTCTTTGAGTTTTCGTATTTTTAACATATATTATGTAAATTTAATAAAGTTGTGCTTATTACCTAACGAGCCATTAACGGGTAATCAAGGTTTAATTATTTACGTCTTTTTCATTAATAACATTTTACCTGCAATTATCTCCATACAGAAGAAGAACGAAATGCGGATTTTTTTAAGACCTTACATATATTTGTTATGTATTTCATTCCCACTCCATTTAACACTTGTAAGTAATTACTAAAAAAGTAATGCTACAAAAATAATTTTATTTAAATAAATTCTGTTGTTAGTATAAATATTTTAATGCATTTCTTGATTCGAACGCGCTTGAATATTAATTAGTTGAATCATACGTTTTCTAATCAGATAATTATTTAAGTGTTAATTCCTTACTTAATTATTGAACTATACACTCTCTTTCAAAGTTTAGCACCCGCAGTAAATCTGGCATAATTTAAGTTCTGCATTTATTGACTGCAACTTTCACAAGAAGGTAGTCAATTGAGTAATATATTCATGTATATTATAATAATGTTAATGAAAATCCTGTGGATATGAGTTTTGCCCTTTAAGTGATTACTTTGCACTTAGTACATTCGGTGGGTGACTACCTGGGAACACCGCGTGCTGTTGGCCCATTTCGGGTGCGGTAACCCGGTGGTTTGCGCGCTGGATTTGCACGCTGCCACAACTGCCGATGTGTTCATGCGAAGTATAATCACGTTAAACATGTGGGTCCGTAAGTCCTTCCGGGAGGTTGGTGGTAGGGGAAGGAGGGTACGGTCCCTGTGAATGCCTCCCCCACTGGTTCCGGTCTAAATTGGGTGGAACTTCCCGGCCGTCCAAACAGTTATCTTACACCTTTCTAGTAGGTCGGACTGTCTGGGTCTCAACAACAACAACTTAGTATATTCGGGAAAAATGCGAATGCTATACAAGCAAACCAAAAATGCCTTAATATTGGATGCGAGCTCCCATGATTTTGAGCCAAGCCTCTCATTGACGTTTCATCGCTTCATTTATCTTGCACAACAAAGAGCAATATTTGCCCTACTGTAGAAGGGCAGTTTTTAGCCCTTTTACAGCATTCTATAAAAATTATATAGGAGTGAGGTCTGGAGAATATGATCTTGCACAACTAAGAGCAATATTTGCCCTACTGCAGAAGGGCAGTTTTTAGCTCTTTTACGGCATTCTTTAAAAAATATATAGGACTGAGGTCTGGAGAATATGATCTTGCACAACTAAGAGCAATATTTGCCCTACTGTAGAAGGGCAGTTTGTAGCCCTTTTACGCCCTTTTACGGCATTCTATAAAAATTATATAGGACTGAGGTCTGGAGAATATGATCTTGCACAACAAAGAGCAATATTTGCCCTTCTGTAGAAAGGCAGTTTTTAAACCTTTTACGGCATTCTATAAAAATTATATAGGACTGAGGTCTGGAGAATATGATCTTGCACAACTAAGAGCAATATTTGCCCTACTGTAGAAGGGCAGTTTTTAGCCCTTTTACGGCATTCTATAAAAATTATATAGGACTGAGGTCTGGAGAATATGATCTTGCACAACTAAGAGCAATATTTGACCTACTGTAGAAGGGCAGTTTTTAGCCCTTTTACGGCATTCCATAAAAATTTTTTAGACTGAGGTCTGGAGAACACACTAGACATTGCAAAAGAGTAATGTATTTGCTCTCAAGGTACTCGTATCTGATTGAGCGTTACCGTCCATAGATAAATCTGGACCCACTGTTAAATCTTAGAATCTCATGAATGATTCAAAGATTTGATCCCATATTATACGCCATCACAGTACTCCATGTGGACACATGCAGGTTACTGCAAAATCCGAAATGATATAAGGACCACACCATAGTACATAGGACCACACCATAGTACATGGTTGATTTCGTGTTCTTAGTTATCTCCAGATCTTCGCATGTTTATTGTCTGAATCTAGGGTAAATAGTGACTCGGCCGTAATTTGGACCATTGCCCTTCTGCCCAAGTCGCATTATATGGCATCAGATCAATCGTTCCCCTATGGGCGTAGCGCTCAAATTAACCCAAGCCCGTGGTATCCGTACATAGAGACCTTTGTTATATCTACCCTTCACTCACAATACTGGTGGACATTGGCTTGCTGCGGTAACCATTGATCGAAAATCTATGTGGTCACTCGGCAATTGCGTTTGGCTTGGAGTGCGATGTACTGGTCTTCAGAGGATAGAACGATCTGGAACGGGATGCCAGACAAATGTGTTACTTTTTCTTTTTTTCTTTCGACCCCGACCGTCTTTAATAGAAGTTTTAAAGCATCATTTTGGATGACCAGTAATCCTAAGAGCTAGCCATGTAGCTATTAGAGATGTTTTGGAAGTTAAAGTAAAGTTTTTCCAGACACTTATGTGTGCTATATTTCTAAAAGCAATGTTTGTTTACATGTGGCACGAAATGTATGCGTGACGGATACGGTACCTATTTTAGTCTGTACGTTCGCCATATGCTCCTCTTCCGAATATGGTAGTACTGGGGTTGGTCAGTCAGGTTCCTCCACCAATCACCACTGATAATCTCTAAAATGCATAGAAGTAGGCTGGGGAACATTCCTTAAGAACAAATTCAGGATATGCTGAGTTTTTTTTTATTTAATACGCC
This sequence comes from Amaurobius ferox, assembly GCA_951213105.1. NCBI lineage: Eukaryota > Metazoa > Arthropoda > Arachnida > Araneae > Amaurobiidae > Amaurobius > Amaurobius ferox. The sequence goes on along the minus strand of OX578139.1, from coordinate 152,831,438 downwards.
TTACGGAGATTGGTTTGACCTGAATTGCAAAAATGAATTATACTGGGTTATCCAGATGTTAGGAACACCATATTCATAACTTTCCAGTCATGTTAAGATTACTTTAGCAGATATTTTAATTTTTGGATTATTACGGTGAATAGAATTCTATGTCGTATATAAATAGAAAAATAAGGAAGCCACTTATATTTCGGGGAAAATAGAAAAATGCTGAAAATGGGATGGGATCCTATATGAAAAAGCACGTGAATGTGAAAGTTGTGCAGAGTTGAAATCATGATTCGAATTTAAAATGTGGCACTTCAGAATGTAAGGTCCATTTTAAAATTGGAGGAAATAATATCGCTCTAGTAAATCAATATTATTGCATTCCTGAGCTACGTGTATTTCTAAGGTTCCTAATTTGCCTGAAACTCGAGGTTTTTTTTATTACTAAACATAGACAATGGATATAGTTTTGCACAGAAGAGGATTCGATACTTGAAAATATACCAAATAGGATATAAGACTATTAGAGATATTCACAGCACATATACGAACATAAAGGGATTATGGAAATAAATATATTTATACGTATGATTCTAACACAAACCATTATTAAAATATTCATTTTTCCTGAAATACTCCTTGTTAAAATTGTGCAAAAAGCATGTATTCTCAAATTCAAAAAATACATGAATGCCATTCATTCCTGCTTTAAAAAAGCCAAAAAAGAAAATTAGACCTTTTCAAAAGATATTTTCAACAAAAGTAAAATTTATGTTATGAAAGTCTTACCCAAGATGTTAAAATTTATTTCTGTCATGTGTCAAATGAATACATTTAATATTTACATTAAGTAATATCAAATAGAAATTGTTATGTTATTGTTGAACTTACTATGATGATTCAATATCTTTATCGTAATAAAAGCCATATTTTGAGAAGACAGGAAAACTAATTGACATTAGACGTTTAAAAAAAATATATGTAATCAATCATTTGCAGAGTTAGAGTGGACATACAACCAAGCTGGCTGACCAACTTCTTACCAATTCTACCAAACGGCAGTGACTTAATACGAAGGTTGAATTTTCATTTTTTAGTGATTATAAGAGTGTCAGATCTGACCTTAACAAACGTTTAGAGCAGATTTCAGACATATGCTTTCGGAATTATATGTTACTAAAGGTACCAGCCTCCATATATCGACAACAAATGTCATTAACATATATCATTTAAATGAACAGGATTGGGAAATTTGATAACGCAATACATCTCTAGAGAATTGAATTTTGAAGTCACAGATTTACAAGTGACAGGCTGCATGTGAAAAATGAATATTAATATACTTCTCTTAGATCGGTAAAAACTTTACTACCATTGCCTTCAACTTATATTTTTAAAATCTACTTATTTAAAACTAATTAAAATGACAAAATTTCTCCAATGGCAGATGAATTTACTTTTGCACTTCTGAATTACCACCAAAAATATGAGTTCTTAACGGACTCAAGCATAGTCATCGCCTTACATATAAGATTTATTTTTTTATTTTAGTGGTAATTTGTAAAGATTGTTTTATTATTGTTGTTATGTGAGATCTCAACAATCTTTCAATTATCTCCCTCACTTTGCATTATAATTTATGATTCTTTAAACTAACCATCCTAACTGACTCGGCGGTTAGACGAATCACTGAACTAATTAGCATTTTTTGCTTTTAGAATAGGAACATATTTCGTATCGTGTGTTTTTCAGTGGGTATTTGGAATGAAAGTAGTGTTCTTGAGTAGAGTGTTATTGAGTAGAGAGTGATTGGAATGAAAGAAGGGTTTTTGAGAAAACGATGAAGTATTCGAGTAGTTAGTGGAACGAAACCCCATTCGATGCAACGATGACTAGTAGGAGTTTAGTATTCGGGGTATAGCCGCAATTCGGGGTGAAGTAACAGAATACCGGGGTAAGCATATAAGCTTTGTAAATGCATATCCATGTAAGCATTGTCACCAGCCTAATATATTGCAGTAGTTCGTATACGTGTCATCTATTCTGAGAGTGTGCAAAAATAATTAGTACTAATGTTGTCCATTGCCTTAAACAGCAAGCTGTAATTTCTGTAAAGTCCCCAATAAACTGATTTATATTTGAACTGTGGCGTCTTGTGTTATTTCCCTTAGACCAAAAGGTCTAAATATCAAGTACCCTAAGTTTAAGTTAAGTCACTTTGGGCAGATTAAATAAAAATCTTCTACAAAGGCATCTAAAGAGGAAAAATATACATTTTAATTTTACAAGTATTTCACTACTATTGTTCTATTTCTACAAGCATTTTAAGTTGTTTTTGTTATATGAATTGAACAATACTGATGTCTGAACAGATCACATCATGGTAGTAGAACAGCGTTTTGCACACCTCGTCATTAGAAAATAAATCATCTTATTATATTACTCCATTTCCATTATTTTAATTTAATATATAGATAGTTTGACATTTTAAACAAAACATTCAAGAGTAGAAACCCTAACTTCTTTAAATATAAATGAAGCGTACCATATATGGAATTAGTAGAAATAGTGAACCTAAATCATTTCCACATTACGTCATTCTATACAACTAGAAGCTCTAGCATAAATTCTGCACAGCTGGTACGGAAATAGTATACAATATATATAACAAAATCGGAAACAAAAGTAAATATAGCGACGAAAGTGCACAAGAAACCACTGCAAGTATTAAGGCTACTAACTTATTCTCAAAGATTTATTGTTTTTCCTCCATAAACGAAGTTCAGCAGTAAAAGTACTTCATAACCTCACTAAGATTTTGAAAGACATTTACAGTCACAATTTGTCTTTCTAAGATTTTACAAGTACTGTAAAGGAAATAGAAGCAAACATTCGAAAATAATCTTATTTTAATTAAAAACCATTGCTAAGTTGGAACTAGCGAGAATCATAAGGCGACAGGAATATCAGTCGAATATCTGGTATCTGAGCGGCGTTTATAAAAATAATAAAGAAACATGTTCGAAGATTACGTCTGGAGGAAATATAAGGGAAATAGTAATAGGAAGTGTTTTGATTAAGAATAACGCCAAACTCCTGATGTATATTGTCCGAGTCTGAGTTAATTGAAATATATTTTGGGAAAGCCTGAAGCATTATTCTGTTCTATTCGTAGTAAGTATATTTGTAGCTGATATAATTATAAATTTTATTATATCATTTATATTCTTTTGAATGGAATCAGAAGATGTGTCACTATTTTATGTATATATGGAAAATGTAATTACAAATATAGGAAAGTTAATTTATAGAAAGTTTATTACACATGTTTTTGTGGAAAGCTGTCAGATCTAAAAAGCAATATTTCAGTTACTAATTGTTACTACAGAAAAGTCCGGGCCGCTAACTCTTGAACAGTTTTTTTTTTTAAATATCCTTTGATGATATTTTCAAGACATCTAAAATGATAAAAGGACATTTGACGTCACAAGCACGTACGAAAAAATTATTGAAATGTTAAGAGAAATGCTTTTATTCTAATCTAGAGGGATGTTATTAGCTTTAAATTAACAACTATTCTTGTTAAATATTATGTTAGAAAGACGAGAAATAAAAAGTAGTTTTGAATACGTATTTTTCAATCATATTATTTATTTTCTTCCATCATTTGACTAGCAATGCCTCTAGTAAACATGATATTACCAAATGTATTGTTAGAAGAGAACTTTACTACGGCTACAAGTACTGTATATTGTTCTAAATAATTCATTATATCACATTCAAATATACCTCACGCTGAAAGAAATGCACTATGTCTGGAAAATGCTTTAAATCGAAACAATCGAAGCGTTTCATCATAATTCTAACGATAAAAATATATTGGAAAATACAGCAAATACAGAAGCCTATATTTTACATCACGTCTAATAATGCGTATTCGAATATTTCCATTACTTTTCTCCGTAAAATAAATTGAATAGAATCAGCAAAAGTGTTTGAAAATGTTACTTGGAAGACTGAAATAAAATACACAATATTATATGTATTGTAGTTGAAAACCGCCGTAGCTTGCGTGAATCACAGAGCAAAACCGGATTATCAGATGAACATCTGGTATGCCAGCAACGTTTTTCTTTTTTTAAGAAAATAAAAGAAGAAATACGTTATAAGATCACATTTGAAAAGAAGGCCTGGTAAAAATGGGAAAATATGTTTTTTTTTTTCGATAAAGATTCTCTGTCAAAAAAAGAAAGCGACAACTTACGGTATATATTGGGATAGTCAGAGATAATTGGATTTTTTTAATCCAAAATTACTACTTTGTTATGTTCTTTGTGTGAATATAGATCCAATGTACTGGAAATCACTTTCGAAAAAATAACGTTGAGAAATATATAAAATTATTTTAAGATAATTTAGAAATAAAAAAGAAAAGAAAAATGAATAACAGAATCATTATATGAAATAATATAACTAACTGTTTGAAAATATTTGATAAAATTAACCATCAAACGTGTATTTATACATTTATAGTCGCAGAACCCAAAATATGAAATTCCGTTCCCAATGACAGTGACCAAGAACGATGGACAACTTTCTCACTTGTTAATGGCTTTTAACAGCTCACATCCTATAATTACAATGAGATACACTGCAGCAATCATTGAGGTATATTCTTAGTGTATAGATAGATCCTATGTACAGGAAATTACTTTCGGAAAATTAAAGTTGATAGAAATATGCAATTATTTTAAGAAAATTTAGAAATAAAATACAAAAGAAAAATAAAAAACAGAATCAATATATCAAATAATACAACTATCTGTTCGAAAATATTCATTGATAAAATTAAAAATCAAACGTGTATTTATACATTTATAGTCGCATAATCAAAAATATGGAATTTTGTTCTTAATGACAGTGACAGATCGATGGATAACTTTCTTACTTGTTAATGACCTTTAACAGCTCACATCCTATAATTGCAATGAAATGCACTGCAGCAATCATTGAGGTATATTCGTCATGTGTGAATTTAAAGAACATACATTTGTAAGTTCGATAAGATAAATAATAATAAATTGTTGGAGTTGAGAAATTGTCAAGATATACTGCCTGGAGAATATTAGTATTTGATACTCCAATATATAGGCATATAAATATGTATAAATCATAATGTATATAAGGCATGAAGAGTATGGAATGAAATATGCTAATCCAGTTTTTACACGAAATGAATTAACGTGTTTTATATTAAGGCGCTTTGAATTTATATTGTGCGATAAGATAAAAAATAATAAATTGATGGAGTTGAGAAATTGTCAAGATATACTGCCTGGAGAATATTAGTATTTGATAGGCCAATATATAGGCATATAAATATGTATAAAACATAACGTGTATAAGGCATGAAGAGTATGAAATGATATATGCTAATCAAGCTTTTTCACGAAATAAATTAACGTGTTTTATATTAAGGCACTTCGAATGTATATTGTGCTACGCTAACAAGTAAATTTGTTTATTGTCAATCACAAACTGACAGTACTTTCTAAACAATGTTTTGATAAAAATACATGCCATAAAGCACTCCCAATAGCAGAACTGCATAATGGAATACCTTAAAATAGCACATGTACATCTAATAAAAGCATCAAATCAAAAGCAAAACAGAGCAGATTATTTACAGTTAATCTAATATTTGAATTTTGTTTGAAAATCTGTCTAAAACATATATTTTATACCACACACTAATAACATATTTCCAAAGATTCTAATTATTATCCAACGTAAAATTAGTTGAATTGGAATGTTTGGAAATACTGCGTTTAAATTACATATAAACTGAAAAGCATTGTCATTGTATCTAAATAAAATAGTCATCTGTAGTTTGCACGAATTATAAACCTCAAAAAAGTATTTCCAGAAATACATTTGGCATCCCAGTGACATGCATAAGGAAATATTTAAAAATAACTTGTAGGATTCCACGTAAGGGAAGGAGTGGGTGCATTGAGAAAATTGGAAAATAATCTGTTTTGATTAAGGTGATCCATCAAAATATTGAAAGTATCATGGTGTATTGTAGATGTCATGGTGTATTGTAGATGTCAATTTTATTTTATAAATGTTACTGAAAGCTTAAATTATTTTTATGAAACAATCTTAGCATGTTTGTATGTAAGTATCATATAATGGGCTATTTACTAAGAAATAAATGAAAATTATATAAATAGAAATAAGAAATGAAGTCATGAGAGAAAACAATAAAGTATTTCTTACAATTTAATTCCATGTAAACTGGTCCTTTTCATTCTGATATCATATTCAATAAACTATATCATTAAATTTTAAATGGTGGAGGTATTCAAATTGTACAGATTGAAAAATATTTGATGTTGCTATTTTATGACTTTTTCTACAGGCTAACATTCAATTTTTCTATCAATTTATCCTAATCCATGAAAATGATTTCAATCGTATAAAAAATCATGGGTCTTATTTGATAGTATATCTAATTTGCAGTTTTAATGTGTACTTTTTCTCCTTTGGTAACTTAACGATTTTTAAGATATCGACAGATCCTCAAAATTCCACGGAACTTCAAAATTTTAAGAACAATTTATCCTCGAATAATGAGAGTGATTTCATTCATTTTGAAGTCAAAAATCATGTATAAAACAAGCATTTAATTAGCATTTGATATATCCAGTATATATACATTTTGATGACACTTAGGGGATAGTTTTATCAAAATAGGTTGTATTTTCAGTTATTTGAATTATACCAAAATCAAATAAGCAGCATAAAAACCTGCAAGTGACTTACCTACCAAATTTTGGGATATGTATTCCAATAGTTTTTTATTTAAAGTGGCTGCATACACTGAACACATACACAGCAAGACACACAAACATCATATTAAAATAGCTTACTTCTGTTCTTATGTGCCTGTCATGTATAGTTCCGTCGCAGACTCGAATTCAAATTTTCGGCTCTATTTTAATACATTTTCAATTCGTTACCACCCATGTATTATATGGAATATAATGTATTAAGATAATATATCCCAACTGAATCACAAATGTGAACAATTTACAGCAATTTATGCAGGTTTACCACGTACCAAACCAAATAAAGTTTCTTATATTGATAAAAAAATTGAATAACGTAGATATGATATTCGAATTTCACATGCTAATAAATCTGACCATAAAGGCCGTCATACATATTAACCTCTAAGTACTTTCACATGGAAAGTAAGTTTCCTGCACTATAAAATGAAGTATGAAAGCATTAGATGAAAATCTGAAAAATCGGAAATATTTAACTGTTGAAAATATGTTAAAAAAATTCCCGAACAGAAAATCCTTAATTCCAATTCACTTCTAGCAAGGAATTACCGAGAATTTTCAACATTTTTAACATAAAGTAATTTGAATTGAAACGGAAAAACACTTCAAAATATTACTGGAAGCCCAGTAAAGTTGGGAAATTATTTTCACTGCTACTTAAAACTTTTACACAGTAACAAATTAAGTGAATAGTATGAAATGGCTGTCAGGCATCCCAGCAAACATTCTCAAAATGTAATCAAAAATGTACTAATATCACATGTTAGTTAGACTTCGCAAAGAATTAAATAGCAACTATATTGATTAAAATTATTCAACGATTAAGTGTGAAGCAAAAAGTCTTGGAACGCATAATTTAAATGCATTGTCGATGATCGAGTTATAACTAGAATATTATATGCGGTTTTCTTTTTTCACTCCTGTACACAATTTTGAGTAGATAAATGCGATGTGCTTTTTATTTTTTCACTATTCAAAATCATATAAGATCATCAATTTATGATAATTGTTGGACTTTAATGATAATCTTTCAGAATCACTTTTATATTCCGAAACTAAAGTTAGTTCATTACAGTCCCTAGACAGCAGAGGTCGTTGGATCATAATGAAGGAAACTTGTTTAATGTTGGACACTTTTTCACGTTTAACAACAATGTGAAAGTGCACATCTTCTTGCAGCAACGTCCAGCTACATTTTTGCATCGTGTTCTATTTATTGAGTGTTCAGTCTCTTTATTCAACAATTTTGATGAATTTTGAAAACAAATAAGTTTGATTGAAGAAATCTGCAATTTTTTGCACATGAATTTTTGTACGTGAATTGTTTGCACTGCATTTTTTTGCACATGAATCACAATCATCTCAATCTACTGTGTCAAGAATATTAAATGTTTTGAAATGTATTTGTTTTGTTTATAATACAATTTTAACACTACTTAATGTTCTAATTTTACCTTTCGGAAACAACACAGTTAAGATGAAGCGTGATACTAGAACGCTTCGTATGCTCGTGATAAAAATAATTCTGCAGTTAGAAACCAGTACAAGAAAACCAATAAAAAAAACTGCACTTGGAAACAAGTGCAGAGCTGAAGCTTCCGCAATTTACACAAAAGATCTAGATTAGCAGGTTATCATCTAGAATTCAGGTTGTTTTTCTCAGACAGTAACACTGAAGTTATAAAAATGACATTTTACACGGTCGATTGTGAAAGGAAATAGGAATACGGAATGCTCGTTTAACTAAATATGAAAGTGTAAAATTTCACCATGTAGGATGTGTCTGCATTGATTATTATAGAATTTTAAATGTTTCCCATTTGTGTGAGTATATATATTTATTGGCTGGTTATGAAGCATAGAACATGGCTTGATTTCTTTATATAATATCCCCTCCCTTCCCATTGAGAAGTTCATAAAAAGTGCAAAACTATAAGAACACATTTCCTATTCTGTGAGATTTATTTTTGGAATAGAATAATATTTTTATAAAGTCTATGCACGGTGAAAAGTTCAAAAAGCAAATATCCCTCAAACATTTATCATTTGAAAATAAAACATTTAATATTTTATCTGCAAAACTAGGGACGTATTGATTCAAAAATTTGATAAAGTTTTAAAGGGTTGGTCACGAATTGAAAAGCAAAAATGCAAATATACAAAATGCAAATATACTCGTTTAACTAAATATGAAAGTGTAAAATTTCACCATGTAGGATGTGTCTGCATTGATTATTATAGAATTTTAAATGTTTCCCATTTGTGTGAGTATATATATTTATTGGCTGGTTATGAAGCATAGAACATGGCTTGATTTCTTTATATAATATCCCCTCCCTTCCCATTGAGAAGTTCATAAAAAGTGCAAAACTATAAGAACACATTTCCTATTCTGTGAGATTTATTTTTGGAATAGAATAATATTTTTATAAAGTCTATGCACGGTGAAAAGTTCAAAAAGCAAATATCCCTCAAACATTTATCATTTGAAAATAAAACATTTAATATTTTATCTGCAAAACTAGGGACGTATTGATTCAAAAATTTGATAAAGTTTTAAAGGGTTGGTCACGAATTGAAAAGCAAAAATGCAAATATTGTGCAAAACAGACACACTTTCTAATGAAAATATATGTCTTTAAGTCATACAACTTCATAATCTATTTAAAGCATTTAAAAGTTTCCCTAAGCGCTATTAAGAGTAAAGTTAAGTTGTACTGAAATAATGTTATATTGTGGTCGAGATAAACTTTATGAAATGCTTGTGATGTATGCTTTATGTAATCGGATTGCTGGCGAAAAAATATAAAAATATCAATTAACAAAGTATTATTACCCCATTTTACAGTTTAATAGAAATTAATAAATAGTATTGTAAATTTCTTAATCAGCTTTTAATATCATAAAATATGTGGATAATCCCTGAATTGCACTTAAAAGTTTCGATTTTAAACCTATCAGAGACATGGTTAAGAGGGATTTCAAATATGTGCTTTTTAATGTATGTGCGCATTTTAAAAATCTATTAAAAAATCTTATATTTAAAAATCTTATATTTAAAAATTTACAAAATATTAAATATATATTTTAAAATATTTAAAAATATTAAATATATTTTATTTAAAAATATTTATATGGGAAATATTTTTACTTTCCTTATATACATAATGTATAAGGAAAGTATTCTGACGAGGTCGAAAATTCGAATTCCAGTTTTCGACGGCAGAGCACGTTTCAAGCATCCCTAATCACTAATCAAACATTTTTGAAGTGACGCCTGTGTGTGTGTGTGTGTGAAAGTATGTGTTTATGTGTGTGTGTGTGTGTGTGTGTGTGTATGTGTGTGTCAGTGAGGCTGTGGAGACGATAACTGAAGAACAAATGGACCGATTTGAATAAAATTTGGTACAGAAATTACAATCCGTAAACACTGGAAGTCTATTGTTTTTATACGCAATCGAATGTTCAGAACTCCCCTAAATATTCGAGTGAAATTTTGAAAAAATCGTCAAAAATCAAAACCGCTAATAAAGTTACGCAAATATACATGTCTTGTGTAATTCATTAGAAAACGATTGAGATAAATATTAGAACGCTAACATGAACCGTTCTTGAAATGTTGCACATTTTTCAAAAAAATTATCAAAAAGTCATATAAAAAAAAATTTCCTACTGAGAAACATGTTCACTTTTTATATGTAATACCATGCGGTAAATTTGGTGACATCATTCTCGTGGATCTAGCTCGTTCCATTCATGAAAAAAGATACTTTAGGAAATATTTTTGTAGTTGAACGCCAATAGTCATTTATCTGCTGTAAGAATCACTTAGTTCTTCGTCCATAACGCTTGGCGAGATTTTGGCGACGAATTTGGTGGAATGTTGCCAACTTGGCGACTTTTGTAAATGTTGCTAAATTAGAGAAAAACTTGCCAAATGGATAAAAATGGCGCTAAATCACTGACGACTTATTGATGATGACGACATGGAAAGTGACAACTCATAGACGAAAACTCAATATCTTGGGAAGAATATAAATAACTACTATAAAAATAATCAATTTTTTTATTGTAAAAGTAGAAAATTCATTGCATTATATAAGGAAAATCATGTGCTGCCCACATCAGATTTTTTGTTGTATGAAAAGACAGACCAAATATACTTATTATATATATATACTTTATGAATTTGAATTAAAATAAATTATTTTTATTTATTTTTTAATTTCATTTTATTTGTGTGTGTTAAAAATCAAAACAAATATTTTATTTCATCTCATAAATTCATAATTTTTATACTGAATCTATTTCCCGATACTTTATAACGCATTTTTCATCTTAAGTAGAGAAAACTCAAATACAAATTTTAGCAATAGAAAGAAAAACACGTAGTTGTAAAGCCAGCCATGAAAATATATTAAAAGTTTCAACATATAGAAATTCCTACATTTTACTTTTAACAACGTATTATCAAAGATTCTATTATATTCCACAATGGACGATGTTTAGGAGGAAACAGTAAAATTGTCTAATGCTGCTATTGAAAACTGAGGAAAAAGACGAAAATTATTTGTATTGAAGTTGAAAATCGCTACGCAGCTGAAGCTTGCGTGAATCGTAAAACAAACATGGATTATCAGGCGAACATCTGGCATCCCAGTAGAATTTCCCAGAAAATAATAAAAATAATCGTGTTCTATGATCACGTGTGAAAGAAACTTCCAGAAAAAAGTAATAGGAACTGTCTCAAATCAGATTCTAAGGAAAAAAATGAGTGAGAAGATAACTGTATATTGAACCAATGATTGGTAGGTTAATAACAAGTTTAAGTTTTTCGAAGCCAATGAAAATCTGAATTTAAGCATAGTTACTTAATGGCGAATTTAGTAACTTATAAAAATGTAAAATTATTAATTTAACAGATGCGCAATTATACAATAAATACAATTTAAAAATAATTCGTAAGACAAATTATAACTTAACAATAATCGATAATTATTGAAAGCACGCATAACAATCTTAAAGTTTTTTTAATAATTGGGCACTACTAGCGTATTACTTTCTGCACTACTCAAGAAAATATTTTAGCACTATCACAAATCATTTTGCACGACTGAATTACATTTTTCAAGTATATTACATAGTCAAACATACTAAATCTACTAGCCCCTAATCATACTCGGCTGTTCAATTGCGCTAAGTCATTTTGTACAGCAAACTTCTTATTATATTAAAGACAAATATGAGCTAAAAATATATAAAATAAAGCTACATATGTGAATGAATAGGAATGAGAAATAATTAAGCGCAGAAACTAGAATATAAATTCAAAAATTCCAGAAACCATAAATAATATATTTAGTGATTAACGAATAATTACAGACTATTCATAAATGAGCCATAAAATATATAATCTATTCTGATTTAGATATTTACTTTGAAAATGTAAATTATAGTAAAACGCGAAAGTTTATTACATATTTAAGATATATCGAAATAAGTAATTTGTTTGCATAAACTAGATGTATAAAAATAACTAAATTATGAATTTAAAATCGGTATTAATAAAGTGAACTGGATTTTTACTAGCAAATCACAAAACAAGCTTTGAAATAATGTATGTATGAGCTTACAATTTAAATATTTGCCTTGCAGAACTTAAATGGATATTTGGTAATGGAATGCAGGCAAAGTAACTATTGCTGAATGCTAAATGGATATGTCATGTCGCAGACTCGAATTTGAAACTGTTCTGAGTAAACGACCCATTGACATGCAAATCAAAGTACACTCTGTATAACAATTTTTTTAGGTTTCGTGTTGAAACTTGTATTTAAATAGCTTAAGAAAAATGATATTTGCTGTTAGAAAGATTGAGTCATTTATAAGAAATATACCAACTTTCCAATGAATATTTAAACAATCAATATATACTGTTTATATATTCGACTAATCTATATAGATAACAATTAAATATATATAATCTCTTCCAGCACAAGGTTCAGGTAACACTTAATTTCTTAATAGTTTTTAATAATTTAATTTTGCTTGTAGACTAGGCTTATTGTATTCATAGGCATAATCCTAATGCAATTGCATTCATCGCCATAATCCTAAACGAGCAACTGTTTGGGTTAACTTGGGTTAACTTCCTGAAGAAAAATCTAATCTAAATCTATATGCAACCTAGGCCCAGTGCTGTCCTTCTCTTTTTTCGTCATGGTGGTTGGGTTTTAATTGTTTTGATTAAGTTATTGTTCTAATAGTTTGTCATTGATTGCTAGATATTTGTAATTAATCCATTTTTCTAATATATATATATATATATATATATATATATATATATATATATATATATATATATATATATATATATATATATATATATATATATATATATATGTATATATATATATATATATATATATATATATATATATATATATATATATATATATATATATATATATATATATATATATATATATATATATATATATATATATATTTATATAAATATATATATATATATATATATATATAAATATATATATATACTAGCATACCCGTCCTTCGTACGGAGTATATAATATAAAAAAACTTATAATTCGCAATCATGTGCAAATTCTGATAAAATATTAAATTTATTGCTCATAAAGAGAAGTTTAAGAATATCTGTTCTCACTATGCAAAATTATCTTCACGGGCAAATCTGAAGAATAAAATATCCTGGCCCCTTTTGTAAACAAATCCACACACAAAAAAAAAAGAATTGAATCAATATATGCAACCACGTACTACTTATATTGTCACTGATTAGAAAATATGCCAGTGTGTTAGTAGAAGCTTAAACATATTGTAATATGAGTCTTAAAAATATTTACCAAAATAAAAAAGATGACGTAATAAATTGAAAGTATCAAAAATCCCCGTAATCTTAATACCAGAAGGTCGTAATTGATTCCAATATATGGCAATATATATAAAAATTTTGCCAATATACCTGTACTACTTATATTCTCGTAGATTAGAAGATATACCCGTGCATTTGTAGAAGATTACTTGTACAACGTACTATATATGAGTTTCAACAATATTCGTCATAATGAAACAATGGCATAATAATTTGAAAATATCAATAATTCCTGAATCAACTGTCCCCGAAATATCAATAATAATGATGTTTAAACCTGAAGACCGTAATTGATATTATCCAGTCAAAAATGCAATGTCAATGAAATTTATTTTATATACATATTTTTATTAGATTTAATAAAAATCGTATGACACATAACACATTGGATCCGTTGCTAAGCGACATGATATCATCTGCTTCAAATAAATTGATGGGAATCATGTCGTCTGAATAATGTGATCTCCATGGAAGGTTTGGCGACATTTTCGTCTCCATGATATTTTTATGGATTTACAAATATTTTTATCAATTTAGTGATATTAAAAAAATTAGTTAAATGCGTTACTAAGTAGGATGGATGGACTGACCGACAAATGCTACAGAAACATCATTTCAGTATTCTAAAAAAACAAATTTAATTTCATTGATTTGGGTCATTTTTATTAATTTGGAGATATTACCTCTAATTTAGTAAAATTTAAGAAAAGTTACCAAGTTATTTAGAGATATTCCGCTAAATTCGTAGCTCTAAATTTGCAGATCTGAAGAATAAAATATCCATATCCCGTCTGTATATATACTAAATGAAAACACTAAAATTGTATTAGAAGATACATACATCCGTTCTACTCTTTTTCTGCTTCAACAATCGGCTAAATGAATTTATTGGGTAAACACAATATATGAGTTTATTAGCTAAACACAATATATGAGCTTTGAAACCTCTTTGCTAAAATAAATAAAAGTGTGATGTACGCAGTTCGCAATATATATAATTAAAAGAACAATCAAACCGTTCATTTATTATGAGTTTATTAGCTAAACACAATATATGACTTTAAACCTCTTTGCTAAAATAAATAAAAGTAATGTACGCAGTCCGCAATATATATAATTAAAAGAACAATTAAACCGTTTATTTATAAAATATATTTTTACATCCATTTATTTATTATACAAATAGAAAAAATAATAATAATCATTAACAAACACATTTAATTCCATTCCTTTGCCGAGCAACATGATATAAGATAGAATCTTCCTCATAAAATGCGAAATTAAATAAATTTCTTTATACTTCTAATCGTTGAGTAAAAGCGTGAGAAATATAAAACATGGAGGTAGATTTTTCCATTTAAATTCATGTTTCAAACAATTCATGCTTTCAGATAGTGACTAATTAATGCAAAAATCCTGCATCAAACTAAAAAATAAAGTTTTAATTCCCTTTGACGTTTTAAACAAACGATTTTTATCCTTTCCGTTTGGATAAACCACGGAGTTGGAGAGTAGAACTCCTATAAAAAAAGTTCCGTTTTTCATTAATATCTCGACAACCCCTGGTCTTAGAAACTTGAAACTTGGGCAAAACTTATGGGGGGCTATTTCAAGGCAACCCACAGAATTTCATTAAATTCGGTTCAGCCGTTCTCCCGTGATGATGAGACAAACGAAAGTTTCGTTTTTTACTAATATCTCGAGAACCACTGGTCGTAGAAATTCCAACCATAGACTAAATTTTAAGTCGGGCTATTTCTAGGCTACCCACAAAATTTCATCAAATTCGGTTCAGCCGTTCTCCCGTGATGATGGGACAAACAGACAGACATACAGACAGACAGACAGACAGACAGACAGACATATTTTCAATTTTATTTATATAGATATGAAAAATATTGAAAAGAGGAGGGCGTGAAAAAGGGGGCTGGGAGTTTAGACAGTACTTACAGGAACGACAGTAAAAAGGCCGGGAGGATTGTGACCACAAACGGTGAGTTGGAAAGAATCTAATTACACCACCATAATATCTAATTACACGACCATAATATCTACTTACACCACCACAATAATTTGCTTTTAAATCTTGGTTACTAGCTCATATGTTTTAATATATATATATATATATATAATAGCCGCCTTTGGGATTTATATATATACTAGCCTACTAGCCGCCTTTGGCTTAGGATTCAGCTTTGTCGTCTACGGGCGATTTCCAGGAGTGCGAAATCTAAACCCCGTGTTGCCGAGAAGCAGGTAGGGTCCGCACTGCTGTTTAATAGCCGCCTTTGGCGACCAGCCTGCTAGCCACCCTTGAAAATTCTGACCGTGGCAAACTCTCTGGCGCGACCTACCAGAAAGGTGTCAGGTAACTGTTTGTAAGGACAGGAAGTGCCATCCAATTTAGACGGGAACCCAGTGGGGGAGGCATCCACAGGGACTGTACACTCCTTTCCCTACCAGCAACCATTCGGAAGAACTTACGGTCCCACATATTTAACGTGATCGTACTCCGCGTGAACACGGCGGCAGATTTGACAGTGACAGGAATCGAACCAGGGCCTACCGAGTGCAATTCCAGCGCGTCTAACACTGAGCTACCGCGTCCTCCGTGACAATCTCCTTAACTTTCTTTTTTTCACCCAATTTAGACCTGAACCCAGTGGGAGAGGCATCCACAGGGACTGTACCCTCCTTCCTCTACCACCAACCTCTCGGAAGGACTTACGGACACACATGTTTAATTTGATCGTACTCCGCGTGAACACAGCAGCCGTTTTGGCAGTGGCGGGAATCGAGCACGAGCCTACCGAGTACAGTTCCCGCGTTCTAACCACTGGGCTACCGCGCCCTCCACGACAATCTTCATAATTTTCTTTTTATTCACCCAATTTACACCGGGACCCAGTAGGGAAATCATCCACAGGCACCGTACCCTCCTTTCCCTGTCACCAACCTCTCCGATGGACTTATGGACTCACATGTTTACCGTGATCGTACTCCGCGTGAACACGGCTACAGTTTTGGCAGTGGCGGGAATCGAACCCAGGCCTACCGAGTGCAATTTCCGCGCGCTAACCACTGGGCTACCGCGCCCTCAACCCCGTGGAGTTAGCAAAATTTGGTTTAGTTGAATGACGTTAAAACTAATAATGAAATTTTAAGGCACCGCGACAATCTCCATAATTTTCTTTTTATTTATTTATTTTTATTTCTTCAGTGTTTAAGCTTTTCATTAATATCATTTAAAATATCATCATTCCATAGTTCCATATATCCATTTAAAGTATCCATAAACTAAAATATCCATGTCAAATATCCATAAATTAAAATATCCATTTAACATATCCATAAATTAAAATATCCATTTAAAATATCCATATCGCTTTATCATTTAAAATATAAATCTAATAATTTCACCCGATGTATACAATACATCACCACAATTCAATCCACCACAACCCAATCATTTAAATTTTATAATGACCATATGCTAAGCTCTTAATTTTATCATTTAAAATATCACTCTAACCCGATGCAACGGCGCGTCGTGACGTCTCCCAAATTTCTGGGCGAGGCTGTCGTGGAAGAATCGTAGTTTGGCCGAGAAATATAAAATCATGACGTCTTTAAAATTGCGATCCTGCAGGCAATTTTCATTATTTCTTGACCAGATTGGACTTGTAAAAATGCCAGATCTTTGACCTTTCTAAAAATGTAAATTATCAGTCGAAATTATGAGTAGTTTTTACGATGGGAGGATTTAAAAACGAAAGTTGGTTTTTTGAACCGAAAGTGACTTTTGTATTAAAATCTTTAAAAAATATTAGAATTTATCCCCGAGATTTGAAACTTATATATTTTTACTCGCAATTGACAGCTATTTCCGGAGGTGTAATTTGTTTTTTTCTACGATGTCCGGATCGTGGAGAATAAAGGGCAAAAATGGTCGAAACCGCATAAAACATTAAATAACAAAAATAAATAATTAAAATTTTAAAAATCGGTTTTCACGTCTCCACTCCCCCCCCCGAGTCTCCATTTGCCAAATTTCGTAGCTCTCTGACGTGCGGTCGCTGAACGTATAGTGTATAAGGCACACAGACAGACATTTCCTTTTATTATATACACACACACACACACACACACACATATATATATATATATACATATATATATATATATATATATATATATATATATATATATACTGATGCTTGTAAAAATTGCGACAACAGGAAGGAATCACGCGATTGATCTTAAACTTAGAGCAAATGCAAATTATGGGTGTGCTATGCAAATGATTAGAATTTCAGAATCACTACGCGTGCGTGGGCTGAATTGTTCCCTCGAAACTGTCGTTTTAGCCGTATAAATAGAGAGTTATGGTGAGACGTTAAAAATGGTCTATGGTTTTCTGCCAGCGGTAAACGTTTCATAAAAAGTCAATATGTTTCTACGACTGACTGCACCATATGAGCATGTCACAGACGAACGGGGATAACTGGAACGGTTACGGTTTAAACGGGGACGAATGACAGGCCTTCGTGAAGGGTTTTTTTTTTTCATGCAATAGCAGCTAGTATGGATCGCAATGTAACGAAAGTGATGCGAGTGTGAAAGTAATGGACTGAAGAGAACTTGATGCGTTGTAAATTATGAAGTGGACGAAAAGATGCTAGTCAGCACGGGATAATAGACACCTCAACCGTATGGTAGGGATGAACTGTACAACTCCATCTCGAACGTTGTCAGAACATTGGAGCACTTCTACAGGTGTGTCATTGTCTGACCCAACAATTCGCCGGCATCTGCTGCACCGTCGACTGCGTGCAAGAATTCCGTTGTACTGGAATCCCCTGAAGCAAAACCATCGACGCCTGATGCTACAATGATTCATAAACATAGACGCTGACGTGGTGATTGGTAACATGCCGTCTTTTCCGACCGTCTTTTCCAACTTTTATTTGAGTTACAACCATGGCTGCACCCACTTTAGTCGTTATAGCAGTGAACAACACCTTGCGGAGTACGTTATCCAACATCAAACTGCTGGACGAACGCTAACCGTGATGGTCTGTAGCGTCATTGGACTATCTCAACTGCTCAAAATTGTGGGTAATCTCATAAGCAATCGGTATATTAGAGAAGTTATGTTGCCCGAAATTTTTCCCTTCCTTCAACGCATTCTTGGAGCTGCATTTCACACAGGACAGTAGCCGTCCAAATGTTGCTAGGAATGTTCAAGACTTATTTTCAGCAAAGCAGATATAGCTTTTTCCTTGACCTAAATATGTCATCTATCGAACATGACTGGAATTCCGTCGGTCAGTTTATATCTCTTTATCTAATGAAATGGGTAAATTTCTTTTTTGGCGCGCTGGGGCGAGGGTCGAGTTCGCTAAGGACAGTAGCGTCCGTCTAACCCTCACGCTCAGCGCGCGAAATATTAAAGATAGCGTGAGGCGATGAACAATAACGGAGTGGAAAGGACTGGAAAAGAGACGTCGCACGTTCCTTCTTGCCTGCCTTAGTGCTCATATGGGATTGAAGACGGATGTGACCAAGGGCGTTATACATACTATATATATATATATATACAGTTTATAATAATCCAAAAGAATAATAATAACAAAAGGAAAAATACATATGTGAGGCCAGAATATGTCCTCACATGAGACATTTTTATTTCAATATTTATGGTGCCTAGAACGGCTAACAAAGCTCGAGTCTGGCTGGCGCCGGTGTTTACAAAAACGTGAACTTTTAGGTCAAATACTATAAATTTGGGTGTCCCAGGCCAAAGGAGCTGAGAGGGGCCTTGATAAATGTCAAGTGATGCCATTGGGTTCAGAAGAACCAATGAGCGCCAGGGGGAAGAAGGGCGGAGCTACCTCCCCCCCCCCCGCCGAAGAAACCACAAGTCACACCGATAAGAAATGTTGTAGAAAGAACTCTGATACAAAATGTGGCAGAAGTAACTCGGATACAAAATGTTGCTGAAGTAAGTCTGACACAAAAATGTGGTTGCAAGAAGTTTCATACGAAGTGTTGTTGAAAAGAGTTTGACAAAAGGAGCGAAGCGAACATGACCTAGCAGAGATGACTTAGGAGTTGCATTTTTAGTACGAGTATTTACACTGTCATGACTTAAGAGCAAGAAAGGTGAAAATCAGTCGAATCACGAATATTACACAGCATGACCTAGCAGTATGCAGATTTAAAGTATCAGTCAAAGTGAGATATACGAGGAGAAGCCACACACCACAGAGTTATGGCAGTATACGACTGATGCGAGCGAGATGATGAGCCCAAGTCTAAACTGGAAGGTATGTGCTCTGATGTTACCGGTCCTAGACACCTTCGTAAAATTAATACTTCTGGCCGTATTTCCCCTAGCTAAAATAGTTAAATGAAAATTGATAATAAGTGAGAAATGATATAAATGATAAATTGTTGTTGATGATAAATTGATGTTGTAAATAAATTATTTTGTTAAAGTTAAATAGTCTAATCTTTTAATATTAATTAATAATTCTTTTCAGGACTTACACAAAAGGTAAAAATAATTGGAGGGTTTATTGCGGCACAACAACGAGTAATGTAAGTTTAAATGTTAATTCCACTTTTTGAGATCAACGGCCATGTTTTCAATGATTAATATTAATGTTAATTTTAATATAATCTTAAACTTAACTCATTTCATTCCACGTCCCACAACATCTATTAAGATTTTCTAACTTTTTATACTAGCTAAGCATTATTGCATTTATTGTTAGATTTTTTTAATCTTTAACTTTGTTTATTTTGTGTAGAGGACACTTTTAATTTTGTTTAAAGGACACCTTTGAAAATATTTATTAATTTGTCATCCTCCGAAATGAATGCCACACAAATATATTTAAACCTTAAAATAATTACTTTTTTATATTTTAACTAATAAAATAATTTTTGTACTTCTTAGAATAAAATTTAAATTTAAAGGATTACATGATGTAGAATAAATGCATAAAATGTATAACCTAATAACCTTAAATGCATAACCTAATGGATCATAAAATGTTATTCATGATGAATTAAATTTTGTAAAACGTCAATGTTAAAAAAGTTTTCTCAAAAATTTTTATATTTCTGAAAAGCAAGTAAGCAAAATAAAAAAATACTGGAATTTTTATCTATGACACTATCAAAGCAGATACCGCGTCCAATAGTAAATCAATCCCCCATGAATTACAAAACAAGCTCCCATCTCTTAACATCCTGCATGTATAATATTGGAATTTAAATATTTGCTTCTCTTCAATTAAATAGATATAATGAAATGGAAAGTTCTACTCGACAGTTTTATCTGTATGTTTCACATCGCGGATTTGAAATCTGAAATTATATCGAGTAAACCGCACAATGATATGCAAATTAAAACGAATTTGTGGACTTTTAATATTTCAGATGGTATCTATCAAAACAGAAAACAAATAAAGCGTATATAAATTAACGTCATTTTATTTCAATTGACAAAATTCTACCCCAAAACTATGTAATAAGTAGTAAAATAAGAAGATAAGTAAACTACTAACGTCATTTTAATAATATTTCTTAAATCAATTATTGAATATTTTGTATTTAGGTAATTTATTTGTAAGAATTTAAAGCTCAAAATGTTTGTAAAAATAGACTGTATGACGATACACGACATACGATTTAATAAAAATATACGATTATACGAAATATAAGATTTTAAAGAAATATTTTCTAAATTGTCTTTGTATAAAGCAGTTAACTTCAAACTAAATACCTAATGCAATGCAGATGAAGTTTTGATCACTTGCCCTACTACAACCAAACGAAAATAATAAGATACATTATATCTTCTACTTGTGACGAAATTCAAACCAGATTTATCACTAATGCACATTTTGTTTTAATTGACAAAGTTGTACCCCGAAATTATGTAATAAGTAGTAAAATATGAAGGCAAGTAAACTACTAACGTCATTTTAATAATATTTAACATCCTAAAGCTTGTGTTAGACTAAGATAACTTCGGGTTAAATGCCAAATTAAATGCAGATTAAATGTTTTGACCCCTATCCTACTACAACCAAAAGAAAATAAAGATACATTATATCTTCTACTTGTACATAGAATTCTAAACATAAATTCACTAATGTACTGATATCAGCGTCATATTTTGCTCTCTGGATATATATCCATCTAATATATTTGAATTAAAATTGACTACAATTTAAAATGTTCAGACCAATATTGTCCGTTTGGTTTAAGATGCAGCTTATTTATTGGAAAAATAATCTATATTGCAATCATCACTCGACGGTAACCTAAATCGACATTAATGATACCGGGAAAATCGGATGAAGAAAAACTTCAGGATTTTTGCGTTATATGTAAATGATACATTTTTAATTTACTGTTAGCATGAGAATGAATATGTTCTGCAATGTTAGGAATTTGTAAATGTTATATGTATGGTATGTGGTGAGAACACCTGGAGCAGTTTCTAAATTTGTGTGGAATATTCTGTTATTCAGAGCAAAAGTTAGCGGAGCAATTCGATAGGACAACGGTTACAAAGGTAGTGTTTGTTGATAGGCGAGTTATGAGCAGAAGACAAGGACAGTCGATCGCCGGATTGACAGACCGATAAATATCGAAATAAATATCGAAATAAATATCGAAATAAATATCGAAATTTGGTGGACCAATCAGTATCCTTCAAGATGGCAACATAACATACCAGTCAGAGTTCACTAGAAACACACCTTCGAATTGAGAAAATGATATTGTCAATTTGAAATTCGGACCACAGAAGATTTAACCCCTTGCGACAAGAGGTTTTCCATCAAGAGGTTGCGTAGATAGCTAAATAATGTGGTTCAACTTAGACTGGTATATGAAGTTTAATCGATCAAGTCTCGCATCAAGTCCCGCCGCGGTTTTTTTATGAGAATAGGCTAACGATTATTTTTATTCTATATACAGATAAAAATTATGATTGGATATAAAATAGTTTCACAACATTTTCCAATCTCGCATTGCGTTTATTTGTTACGATTAATTTTCAATTTGACATTGAAAAGTTATCACGAGATACTGAAATGATATTTTGTAAACGATGATGAGTTGTAATATGTGAGTCATTTATATCGGTACACAGACATGACATTATAAACTAAGTTAAAAATAAAATTATTGTTTTTATTGCAGTGAAAGTTTAGAGTCCTTCGTACAGCAGGCACGTCTTTGATGTTGGAGTACAACTTAACTGAAATTAGCCTACTTATTGGAATAATACATATATTTGGCACACTGTTCTAGATTCATTCACTCAATCAGCTGCTCATACCTTAGGTTAGGATGAGTCGAGAGGCGTCTTCCACAATACTCTAGATGTTACATTTGATGCCATAGGATTTTACCATTACATACTATGTATTTTAGCTCTCTAATTTTAAGCTGAAAGAAAATAAACTTTTAGCGATGTTTAGCGACATCATATATATATATATATATATATATATATATATATATATATATATATATATATATATATATATATATATATATGGTAATACAAATTTTCTTAATGTATCCTTTTTTCATTTTTTGTTGCCTGTAGTCTGAGTTTAAGCATTTATAGTAATGTACTATTGCATAATTTGAAACAGGCATTTGTTTGGGTTAATTAGAATTAAATACTCAGACCTGAAGATGAATTTAATTCTGATTAATCATCGAATTTGGGACGGTGCTGTTCTTTTCTCTTATCGGCATTATGGTCGTGAATTTGCTTCTATGGTGATGTTAATATTACTTGAATTGTATTTTTATTTATTTTTTATTTTTACATAATTCTTATTATTATCACATATTTCAAATATATATATATATATATACAATGCCTTGAATGACAATGGTACAAGGACTAGGATGCACCATTATATACTCATTGCCATTGGGGGATTGTAATAAAACTCGGTATGATAGTACGTGTCACGTAGATATGCAAATGATTAGAAATACAAAGTCATTGCGCATTGCCACCAGAGGGCGTTGAACTTCGTTCTCCCTGGCGCTGAAAAAAGTCACACAGATGCTTTTTGCTTGTACTTAATCTGCTGCAAAGGGACGCTTTTTCATTTGGGATGTCGTTACGCCGCCATCAAAGACAATATGATCAACTGTCAGAGTTCGAGAGGGGAAGGATCATTGGGATGATGGAAGCCGCGTTATTTTTTGTCATCCCAGGCCGGGGGCGCTTGCCTAATCAGACTTATAGCTGCTTAAGAACCCCGGCTGGGAAAGGAATCCTAAATTTATTTACAAAAAAAATTTTTGTACCGGGTTAGGGTGGTTACACTGGGCTACAATAAGATTCAACTTTTACATTCAACTTTTACCACAAAGGCCAACATTCAACTTTTACATTGTAAACCAATTATACACCAAGAAATGCTTCAACAGTCCATAGCCTATGTGTCTGTGGTATTTTCAGAGCGCCCCAATTTTAACATTAAACGCCCAATCCTGCGACAGACCCAGCGATTGAAACACATTTACCTATTCTCCGGATAGACCCGGGGTTGGTTACAACCCTATTAAACCATAAAGTCCTTCAACCCTCCATTGGCCCAGAAAGATGGAAATCGCTTGTTAGAGGGCAGCCGAAGACATAATGGTCCGCGTCTCCTTCCAACCCACAAGAGCAGAAGGGGGAGTCCCAAAGATGAAATCGATGGAGATATGCCACAAAGGGCCCATGACCCGTAAAAAAGTAGAAAACATCTCTGGAGCAAAGTTGAAAATCAACGTAAAGGGTCGAGTGAAAAGAGCAGGCACGCGTACCACCGTCTCACGCCCCATAAAGGACCCGCCATCTCCTCACCATCTCCGGCCGAACAGAGCTGGACAGGAGGGAGTAAGGGGCAGGGATCCCCAACGGGATGCCGGACGAGGCAGCTAACTTCGCTAACTCATCAGCCGCCTCATTATCAATGAGACCCACATGAGCTCTTACCCAGCTTAATGTAATAACCTCCCTAAAAGGGATAATGACTTTTCGGATACCGTTGACAAATCTGGAGCAGGTCCTGGAGGAGGCAAGCGCACTGATGGAAGATAAACTGTCTGCTTAAATGTCACCCGTGTGACCAGTACTTCCTATCCACATCACAGCGCGGGCAATCGTCAGCATTTCTGCCTGAAATACCGTATTATAATCATGCAACTTGTATTGTTCAGTGTGGAAAAGGGAAATATATCTGTAGACACAAAATGCCAAACCCACCTCGCCGCCGATCTTCGAGCCATCAGTAAACACCTGAAAGTACAAAGAACCCGACTCCCCCCTAGAACCAATAAGCGTTCATCTAGGGGTAAGGAGCTACAAGGGTCTCGCACGTCGAAGTCGGCAAGAGGAGGGAGAAAACTAAAATGGAAAACGTCGACTCTTCTTCGCCAAAATCAATATTTTGTGAGCGCACTCAAGTATCGCCTGTATGATAGGGATACCAAGGAGCTAAAATAGAGCATAGTAGGATGTGTTGCGAAATGCGCCGACAATCCTCAACAGAAAAGGTCTCTGAAGAGATCTGAGCCTTCGGCCTTGAGCTAAAATCAGGGCCCCAGCCCAGACACAAGCGCAATACGCAACCGCCTTCTCAACTACAGTTAGATACCATCTTTTAAGCATCCTCCTAATAGTAATCCACGTTGAACCGGCCACCTTGGAAAAACTTCCAGCCAATACACCACATTTATTATGAAGAAACTCCAGGTAATTACTCCAAGTCAAGTCAGATGAAAAGACCACTCTCAAATTATTAACAATTCTCGTAACCGTTACTGTCTTACCCTGTAATTTGAAAATAGGGTTACGCTTAAGAGTGCCTTATTTCGCAAAGATCAGTGCTTTTGTCTTTTCATCCGAAATGTCAAGTTTTAGATCCTGGATTATCCCTAACACCTCTACCAGGAGTAAATTCGTACTTAGCTCAAGTTCTCGTTTGAGCCTCCTTGAGAGGGTCGTGATGAAGTTACACGTAGCAGCCAATTTCCAAGTCCACCAATGAAGCCGGGTTGTCAGCTCGGCCGCCTAGGCCGTTCTGACTTTACTGTAAGGATGTGTTGGAACCATTGAACGAGAGAGAGGTCGCATACATGGCAGCCAGACCCAAGACGCCGTCGTCAGACCAATAGCAGAGAAGACCGTCACATCACTCGACAAGCACGCACAGCGCCAACTGCGTCATTGTCCGCCATCCGGATACAGACAGCACCTTCACTTCGGGCCCCTGTGTCTGTCCGTACTATCACGAGGCGCTGACTCAAGGACTGAAGGCGCCTGGCTGAAGGACATTTGGTATCGCTGCCCCCAATACGCGTACTGCCAATGACATCCACCGACCGTCGCCTTCGTTTGGAATGTTGTCACGCTCGACGGGATCGGGCCGCAACCGAATGGAACCAGGTCGTCTTCAGCGACGAATCGAGATTCAATTTGGGCAGTGATGACAACCGTGTACGTGTGTGAAGGCCACGTGGTGAACGCCTCAATACTGCATTCGCTTTACAGCAGCACAACTCTCCTACAGCTGATGTGACGGTATGGGGTGCCGTCGCATACGACACCCGGTCACGTCTAATATTGATCTTCAGAACCATGATTGCCCAGCGGTACGCTCGTGATACCCTTCGGCCACACGTTTTGCCCTCCATGGCAGGTCTCTCAGGAGGCATTTTTCAACAGGAAAATGCTCGATCACACACAGCAAGGATGTCACAGGTATATCTCCGGCACATTACCACCCTTCCCTGGCCTGCCCGATCCCCAGATTTGTCACTGATCTAGCATGTTAAGAATCACTTGGGACGGCAAGTCGGACAGCCAACGAGTTTGATCGAACTAGAGGCGCGCTTACAACAACTGTGGAAGGAGACGACGCAGGACACCTTACGGGACCTGTATGCCTCAATGCTCGTCCGTATCTCATCGTGTATTCCCGATAGAGGTGGCCGAACAGGGTACTAGAACCTTCGTTCATTTGTAGTTTTTCCTGTAATAAATGATCATTTTGTTTGATTTTATGTCATTTACTTATATCAGAGTTGCACTCACATATATAAAATTTCGTTCAATTCTGACACGTCTTTCTTGGTGCGTAAATTTTTATGGCAATGAGTGTATCTTAAACAGCTCGACAACAATACGCTACTGAACAAAAGCTAGCATTTAAGAATAAAACTATTAAAACCTGAATTTTCATTTATGATAGAAATAAATACAATAAATGCCGAAATTAAACCAGTTCCATCAAATAGGCAATGCATTACGATTTCAGAAAACCGTAAACAATAACATGCAGTTAATCACAAAAAAAAAAAAAATCTAAAAAGTTTGAATTTCACTCATTCAGTAGAACAAAAGTTACATATCAGGATAAATATATGACGCTACCAATTATGATACTTCATATAAACACCGAAATATTACCATATTAAATATAAGTAAATAAATAAAAATAAATATTTTAAACATTAAGCATTACAAAAACTAAAATAACTTAAAATTTAAAAGAAAATGTTGTATTAGAATATACATTTTGTAAATGTAGTAGTGCTGCTATCTGAAAATAAAAGATTAAAAAAAATTTAAATTAGTGATTATAATTATGGAATATTTATATAAACATTTGAGAAAACTTGGATTTAAAATAAAGTAAGAAAAAACAAGCAGTCATAATATATATCCCAGCTCTTTAGTAATCTTTCTTTGCTATGCATCCTTCATTGACCTCCTAAACTTTTACTTAACACATCCATCATTGCAAATCTTTCAAACCTGGTAGCATTAAATTATTTCAAGAAATCCTTTTATAAAGTTAGTGCTAGTAATACATAAATCCTTTCTCTTCTCCTTTGGAACATAACACTGTAAGATTTAAATTCCTAAACGTTCTATTATTTATATCGTCAAACCGAGGAAAGTAAATCTTTTCATGGTTGTGCTGAAGCAGCTGGTAGAGGAGAATGAAGGATTAATGATGTCCACAAGCCTTCCTACATATATCACTTGAAGCAGTGAACGAAGAAATGGATTTCCTGTTCCGGGTCTGGATGCATGTACTGTAGTCGCCTGAATCATTGACGAACATTTAATGAGACGCGGTCTATTACTTGACCCACTACATATCTTTATTGCAGATCTGGTGAATAGACGTTAAATGCTGAATTGGGTATATGTATTGCTTAAGTTGTTTATATGAAGTATTTAAAGAGCGTTACCTCTATTCTGTTTTATATATACCTGTGTTAATGAAGTAATTGGTAATGAAATATTATATATTTTACAAAAAGTGTACAGTAATATACTTGTTTAAATTTCTTAAATTAACGTCATATGGGACTTTCATTGCCAAATTTTTCAGGAAGACGAGATGCATACACACTAGATGATTGTGTGGTGTTAATTGCTTCGTTGAAAAAAGTACCACTCCGTTTAATACTAAACTGTTTAGTCAAGAAGCATGAGATACATTTGTGCATAATCTGAACATTTTTCAGCCAAAAACCTTTTACTAATGCAGTTCTTAGTTGTTGTTTTTTTAATTCAAATTATTTAACTGGTCTAACATTATTTTTGTACATTTACATAAATATCATATATAAAATAGAAGTTATAGCTATTTAATAATTTCATATTTTTATTGTAAGTTATAATATTTCTTCTGAAAACTTCAAATAATCTTGTAAGGGAGGGGACTTCTATTAAATCGCCCAATAAATATTTTAACTACCAATAAAGCTTTCAACTAGTTACTTTAGACTACCATAGCCAGCCCAACTTTAAGTAAATTATTTCTTCCTCCAGCGGAAAGTTATCATTTTGTCAAAATATGTTGTTTTTGTTACCTCGTGTCTTTGTGTAAAATAGTTGCACAGCAGAGAGAAAGTTTTCTTTGTTTGGATATCAGTTTCTGAGTGAAAGAAAGTGAGAACTCGGTCATTGTGAGGTTATCCGATTACCACTCTAATCGCCGCGCTTGTAGGGGGAGGTTGTTGGTCCTCGGCCGATGTTCTGGTAGTTTGCAAGACACGCTGGTAGAGCCTCCTTGGTATTCAAAGGGCTAATCAGCATAAATACACTGTGGAAGTTATGAGAGACTTTTAACTCGGTTTTATTTTCATAAACTCACTACGGGTACATTTGCAACATGGTTACCACACATATATAGTCTCTATAGATGTTTATTGTTTATTCAAATATGAAAACACATTAATATAATGTAGAATAATAATTTTAGGAATATGATTTGTTTCTTATACATGACATTTAACCTTTTAACTACGGTGGTACAGCAATTGTACCACTGACATTTTTTCTTCAGGAACGGCGCTGGTACAACTGCTGTACCAGTCTATTTTACCCACATTTTTCTGGGAAAAGAGGAGAACGCCTATTGCACCCAGTTGAGTGTCTTGAAGAATATCTGCAGCCCTTCAAGTTTATCCTGACTGGAGATGAAACGAGTTACGAACAAAATACAAAACCATTGAATGTGTTTATTTAGAGGGGTAGGATTTTCAGTTATTTTACTGTTTTGGAGTTGAAAAATGGGATTCTTGGAGCCGTAATGTAAAGGTTAATATATGGACTATATTCCTTAAAGAAACTTACCAGTTTGTTTTATCTCTGCAATCAAGTTATTGCTTGATATATGGGCATTTACTAAAAGGATCGCTATATTGAAATTTCCTGATGCACTATTTTGAAATAAGTGTTGACATATCCCTAAAAGTTTATGATCTCTTTCTTTTAGATTTCAATACATAAACTATAACCTCTTCATTTCGTCAAATTCAGAAAGGTAATTTTTCTCATGTTAGTACTGAAGCATCTCATATGGCAGGAAGAATGAGAATTAATAGTTTCTTCCAACCCTTTACTATCTATCACTTGGAGGAGTGAAAGAAAAAAAAATAGCCTTTCTCTTAATCGAGCCTAATAACAACGGACGTTTTCCGATTATAGATTGGGACTTTATATTCGTCGGAATCGTTGAAGAACCTTATAGTGATTAGTGGTATATTACTTGATGGTATATTTACAGTTAATATATGGACTTTTAAGTACCAGTTTGTTTTAACTCTGCAATCAAGTTATTGCTTGATATATGGGCATTTACTAAAAGGATCGCTATATTGACATTTCCTGATGCACTATTTTAAAATAAGTGTTGACATATCCCTAAAAGTTTATGATCTCTTTCTTTTAAATTTCAATACATAAACTATTAACTATTCATTTCGTCAAATTCAGAAAGGTAATTTTTCTGATGTTAGTACTGAAGCATCTCATATGGCAGGAAGAATGAAAATTAATAGTTTCTTCCAACCCTTTACTATCTATCACTTGGAGGAGTGAAAGAAAAATAATAGCCTTTCTCTTAATCGAGCCTAATAACAACGGACGTTTTCCTATTATAGATTGGGACTTTATATTCGTCGGAATCGTTGAAGAAAATATAGTGATTAGTGGTATATTACTTGATGGCATATTTACAGTTAATATATGGACTATATTATCTAGCTGAACTTATCAGGATCGTTTTTTGTCTGAATCTGATAGTGTACTTGGTCGCGGATGGTCACATTTTTCTGCTGTTCTCCATACCACGTGTTTCTCAACATGTCTGGATCCGTGCGCCCGTAAATCTGCATACATATAAGAAGAGTTTTCGACAAGGCAAGACGATTTCAAACTATACGAGGTATAAAGCCATGTTTCCGGCTTCTATTGAGTCATTGGATAAGAATATGATTTATGATGATAGCCAGATATCCACTTTTAATAAATTGCTAGTTAAGAATATGACTTACAAGGAACTTAAAAGTTTGCAGGAGAATCATGCTCTGATGATATGTTCAACCGAATACGGATCAGAGTGGCCCAATTAGAACTTGCTGGGAAAGATTCATTGTTGCAAGAAAAAAAGTGTTAGAGAAATTGGTCTACAAGCAATTACTAGCGATTATGATTGACCTCCCGAAAGAATTGCCGGCTGAACTTTTTGAACTAGCACGGTGCCAGAGTGAAATAATTTGAAAGCTCATAAAATATGACTGATATGAATACCTCTACTCCTCTTGAGACCCCCGTGAGATCTTCTTATGGGGGGAATTCCTTTTTCTGTTCCTTTGACCTCCAACCCTTTTAGCCATCTTTCACCGTCGAATTTGGTCCCCCGCACCACACTTTATTTATGGAGGAACTTTGCCCCGTATTCCAAATTCCACGACTGGAAAGATCTGAATTGTGATTCGTCACAACTCAATTCCAAGAGCATCGTCCGCTTTTTAAAATTTCTCTTATTGTAAACTATAATTTTATTACTATAACCCAACCGCCATTTAGCTTGGGGTAGTAAAGCAGCTCGCGCTGTCCTAGGAACTTCGTAATTAGAAATCCTTGAATCCTGAACTTAGCAGTGTTTTCTTTATCTTGACTATCAACTTATTGCTTGAAATATGTTCATTTTCTAAAAGAATTGGTACACTGAAGTTCCCTGATACACTATTTTAAAATAACTGGTAGAATATCCTTAACCACTGTCTAAACTCTTACTCTTGTATTGCAATACACAAACTCTAAACTATTCATTTCGTCAAACACAGAAAAGTAATTGTTCTCATATTAGTGCTGAAGCAGCTCATCTGACAGAAGGGATGGAAATTAATAGTTTCCGCCAACCCTTTCCCATCTATCACTTGGAGGAGTGAACGAAGAAAATAGCTTTTCTATTAACCCAGCCTAATAACAGTGGACGTTTTCCTGTTACAGATTGGGACGTTTTTACTATTACAAAGGTCAGAATCATTGACGAACATTGAAGTAATGGGTGGTATATGAACATCACATGATTATTACAGGTATTTTAGATGTTGTATGTTGCATTGTATTATGTAATGACTAAGTTGCTAAAATCGATTTTGTAAATTATTTAGTACAGATCTCGCATTAACATTATATTAGAAAATTGTATTTAATATTTTCAGAACTACATAATACAAACGAAATAAACAAGAGAACAATTTTAAAGTATTAAAAATAATTTCACATTTTACAGTGTTCATCAGAGTCTGTACATTACAATGCGAACAAACATAGCAAATGCTTTTATAAAACCACCATCACCAAATTAAAAGAAAATTAAGATAATCGAGAAGCATTCAATGTTTCTTGATTATGAAATGTTCTTTGCATTGTTCTATAGGAAAATATTTTTATGTTTCTACACTCCGCGACAGAGAAAATGCAACACCAAGAAGCTTTGGCCATATAATTATGCAAATTGAGAGACAAATATAGCTGTCCGTTGTATGCAAATGATCTGGAATGCAAGTAGTGCTTTGAGCGCGGTATAAAAGTTATGGAAACGGCAGATTAGCCAACAGTTGTTACTGTTTGTGGTCTACGGAAACCCGTTTTCTGAGCTGTTTTTCATTTCAGAACACACGTGTTGTTAATGAGATGCCTGGTCGATGAAGCCGAAATCTGTGTCAGCATTTGGACGATCATGCGAGGGGATTCATTTTAGGCCTACGTACTCCCGGGTGGTCGTATTTGCATATCGTCGCTAAAACACGCGTCAGCTGTGCCAAATATTTGGAGAAAATAGATTGAAGAAGGGCATATGAATCGTCGCAATGGTTTAGATCCATCCATATATACGTCAGCACGCGTTGATCGACGCATTCGAAGGCATGCGGTGGCGGCCACATAAAATACGATTGTCGTTATTCTGAAGAATTTTCAGGGTACATTGGATGTTCCAATATCAGCGAAAACAGTTTCTCGATGATTGGCCGAAAGCGGCTTGCACTGAAACCGTCCTTTACGGAGACTGTCATTGACGAAAGACACCGATGTGAGAGATTGCAATGGTGTCGGGCCTAAGCCACTTGGACAAGTGAATGGGAATGTCGGATGGCAGTTGTCGTGTGAGAGTCTGGAGGCGACGTGGATACATATCTAATCCTGCTGTGACTGTTGAACACCATATTGTTTGACAACGAGGCATCATGGTCTGGAGTGACATCGACTTCGGTAGCCGGTCACCTCTGGTTCATATCAGAGGCAAAATGACTGCACGACAATATGTGGTTAAAGTGCTGCGTTCGGTTGCATTACCCTACCTTCAGACGTTGCAAAATGCTGTTTTCCAGAAAATAATGCACGACAGAACATGGCAGCTATCAGCTGGAAAGCCTTGCAAGGTATCCAGATGCTTCCTTGGCCTCCACTGTCTCCAAATATCTCACCTGTCCTGTATGTATTTGACGTGATTGGCCGTTCGTTTGACTACACTTCTCCCGCCTCAAACGGATGACGACCTGTGGAGGATGTTTGGAGGCATATGACCATCCATCCCTCAGAAAACTTTCTGCACTCTCATTGCATCTGTTTCTCAAAGGGTTACTGCTTGTATCGGCGCAAGAGATGATCCTACTCTCTAATGATCAGCATGTCTATGCCATTAGCGTATTGCATTACCTGTCTGGATTAACATTAGCTATTTATATATGCCATCTCTGTCTGTGTGTCCTTCATCATCACATTATATTCTTTCTTTCATGGTGCTGCATTTTCTGTGTTGGGTAGTGTATAAATGAAATACAAAACTTTATAATACAAAACATTCATAAATATAGTATGCGTTATGGTTTTAAAATTCAATTCCCTATCTTATATTTTTTGATCTGAAATATCGAATACTGTGGAATTTTAGAAAAACTATGCATATTGACATAAAATATATCTAATCATAACACACATCTAGTTATATAACACATATATTGATATTGTCCAGGAAGTATGTGATATCAAATTATTTCCAATAATCGGTTTTTAAAAGTGTTGGAAAAGTCTTCAACCTTTAGACTATAAAATATATACTTCAGGGTTATTCCAAAACACCGTACTATTTTTTTCGTTATAGAGATGAAAGTAATTCTCACGATGGTGTTGAAGCAGTTGGTAGCGGGAAGAATGATGAGAATAAAGTTTGTCTGGCTACTCTGCCCCATCTATCACTTGAATGAGTGGAAGAAGGAAATAGCTTTTCTATTATCCTTCTTAATAATAATGATATCTTTCTGTTACAGTTCTGACTGTTTTCACTGCTACAGTCGTTAAAACAACTGAGAAACGTTTAGAAACTGTCGACCGATTACTTGAACTATCTTGTATCTTTATTACCGGTCTAGTGGTAATTAGGCTTTGGATGTCAAATTGTGAGATGTACTATAATTACTATATTTACTACATCTCATAATGTAACATCCAAATGCGGCATTTATTTTTATATATGAGCAACTCGCACATATATTTCTCATGTTACAACAGCTTTCAGTAATGTGTACTTTCAGTAAATGTACCTATAAGCCAATTATTACAGCTCAATATTTAACGAAAATATACTATGACATTCAGTGTTAGTCTGCTTAAATTGTGTGTATTATTTGATGTATAAAAACACGGCGATGCATTCTTATATTAATATGATACATAATTACAATAGGATATATTAATTATATTATATTAATATAATAATTATATTATATTATATTGATATTATACTAATATGGTACACTCTTATATTAATATGATACATAATATTTTTCTTGAGTATTTCAGTATTGCTTATCAATTCTTAAGTTTATATGAATGAACTGTAAAACTTTCTATCGATGAAGATTAATGTTATTAATATTCTTTTATTTTAATTTCATATTTTATATTTTATTTTAGTGTGTCAATCTCTTCATAACTGTATGGTTTTAATATGTACCATAAATCAATGCATTGTGCTAGAATATCTGCTATATGTTATTAAAATCCTACAGTCGTTATTTTAATTAATCCTTAAGTAAATTTACTTTGAATAATCTATTTGTGTAAAGAGCTAAAAGTTCTTAAATATTTTAGACTATAACACTTCAGGGTTAATCCCAAACACTCCACTATTTATCTCGTTATAGCTAGGAAAGTAATTCTTGTGATGGTGCTGAAGCAGCTTGTAGGAGAAGAGGGATGGGAATTAATGATGTCTGCCAACCCTGCCCCATCTATCACTTGGAGGAGTGAACGAAGAAAATAGCCTTTCTATTAACCCGGCCTAATAACAATGAAAGTTTTCCTGTTACAGATCTGAACACATGTACTGAAACAGACGTCTGAATAATTGAAGAACATTTAGTGGTTGGTGGCCTATTACTTGACCTGCCACGCATCTTGATTGCAGGTCTAAGGGTGATTAGACGTTGCATGCTAAATTGTGATACGTAACGTTTACTGTTTTGATATAATGTATTTATGGTGTAACGTATACTTCCCCTGCTACAACAATTTGTTAATAAAGCAATTTTGCACTTATACTTTTGTTCAGAAAATTGGATTATATACGTATGTTAAGATTTTATGTGTTAATACGCAAGTGACTTTTGCTGACCAAAAAATAACCATATAAATTTTGTGAATTATTGAGGAGAAAATAATCAAATCTGTGTTAATACAATTAATGCACGACTTGGATGTTCCAATATTTGTTAATACAATTCATATTTAATTTGGCGTAAGAGTAGATATTTTAAAAGTAAGAAATTAAATATTTTTACAGCTTTAGAAATTTAATTGTTTTAAAATTTAATTGTTATAAAATTAAATGTAAGATTGTTTAGACTGTGTAAAACTGTATTTCTTTAAGTGGGAAAATACAACTTTTTTAGAGAAAATTGCGGATTAATCTATACTGGAAAATGTATTGCTTGGTAACTTATTGTTTGTACTTGGATTTAGATGAGAAGCCAATGCAAAAATAATATTTGTTTATTCACAGTTCGATCTCACATAAATAGTATTTGAAATTTACAGAATAGCACTTGCTATGACTAAAAATGTAAGTATAATTTGACAAATTATATTCTATAAATTCTTATTTAAAATTATGCTTATTATTTTTAATTTCAATAAATAAAAATAATCAGATAAATTCAGATATATATATATATATACATATATATATATATATATATATATATATATATATATATATATATATATATATATATATATATATATATATATATATATATATATATATATATATATATATATATATATATAGAGAGAGAGAGAGAGAGAGAGAGAGAGAGTAAATATGAAAATAATCATTTAACAGATGGTAGTTCGATTCCCTATCTTCAGTGCTTTAATCTGGAGACAGTTAACTTATGAATTTCATTTTCTCTCTTTCTCAAATACATCACATTTATTATACTGCATACAACAGTTTCAACAATTTTCAACTTATACAGTAAAAGCTGAGAGTGTATTCATGATAGAGAGCGAAAAACAAAAGATGTTTCCTTTCAGGAGAAATTCTGAAAGAAATGGCTTCTATTTAAAGGATTGCCAAGATCAATACTTCAATTATCGGTTTTTGGTTGCGGCAAACAACAAGGGTCCATAAACTGAACATATTTTTTCCACAGGCTGCAGTGGCTCTTAGATTTTCCGCGTTTCTCTTGTGTCGGTTAAGATTTAGTGCAAGAGTAGTATTATGAACTGGGGAATTGTTTCGATTATGACTTTATTCGTGTGCATAATTTTTTGTGTGTTATCTAAATTACTCATTTACGGTTCATTTCTATCATGTGCAATAAATATGCTCAAAAAGAAAACTGATTAATTTACCCATTAATATTATTTATCTAGTAAGTCATTAAGTTTTACTGCATTTATTTGTTGTAACGTACAATGAAATTTGGGAAATGCGATATAATTTAACGAAAGAGTATTTAACGAAATTAATTTGATAATTTAATAATAATTTAATAATAATAATAATAATAATAATAATAATATTATAATAACAATTTAATTATAATAATAATAATAATAATAATAATAATAATAATAATAATAATAATAATAATAATAATAATAACAATAATAACAATTTAATTATAATAATTATTTAATAACAATTACTAATTTAATTTAATAATTTAACGAAACTGTAAGAATGCTTGATCTAATTTCTCATATATTTTTATCAAGTTAATTTTAAATTAATGTGTTCATTGAAATATCGTTTATGGGAGTTTTAATTGAAATTTGATTACATATTGTAAAATTAAAATGCATATTTTGTAAATGAAATAGAGGGATATATCGTAAATGCAATTTAGCAAATATATCAGGAAAATATCATTATACAAACTTAAGAATAAATGACAATTTCCTACAATTAAAGCTTTCATAGGAATCAAAGTATATTTTAAGTAATTCACAGAAATTAAAATATAATTCATAAAAGCTGTCGCATTTTTATGTAATTAAATTTTATTTATATAAAGATATATATTTTACTTGTTTATTAGTAGATTTGTAAGTGTATGATAAAATTACATATTCAACGGAGAATATTTAACACTTAACTCTTAAGCAGATTATTATAAGAGTTAGTGTAAAATACTTAGAATTAATTGTATATATTATATTGTGTTATATTTCTATGAAAAGAAAATGAATTGAAATATATTTGACCTAGTCATAGGTAAAATGTATGAATAGTTAAAATGTCCATGTGTTTAATAATTAAAAAGTATGCTATAAATAGGAATTGAAATATATTTGGTTTCGATATAGATAAAATGTGTGAATAGTTCAAATATTCATGACTTTAATAATTGAAATAGGTATGCCATAAATAGTTGAAATGTGTATGCTATGAATAGTTAAAATATGCATGTCATGATAGTGCAAATGTGAATCATTGCGAATGAGAATTATATTCATACAAATACGCTATATATTCATGCGCTAATATAGTAATACGCTAATATAGTAATACGCTAATATAGTAATATTAGCGTTTCGTCGGAAAGGTCAATTTTTTTTTCTGAAATACATCATTATATTACAAAGACATAGTAAATGAAAAAATATGAAAAATATTTTGCTTTTTTTTAGAAAATGTTTAAAACAAAAATATTAAATATTATAAAAATATTATATTGTTTTATCAAAAGCTTGAAATTCCTATCAATTTTTCGAATTTGTATTACGATACATATTAT
The DNA here is from genome assembly GCA_951213105.1 of Amaurobius ferox. Taxonomy (NCBI): domain Eukaryota; kingdom Metazoa; phylum Arthropoda; class Arachnida; order Araneae; family Amaurobiidae; genus Amaurobius; species Amaurobius ferox. The sequence continues at coordinate 152,793,524 of OX578139.1, read as the reverse complement.
GTATCGTAATGATACGGATATGTAACACAATGTAAGTAAAGAACAATTTGAAATAAATACAATATTTACTGATTATATGAAATAAATATTAACGAAATATACACATTTTATTTTAATATTGTTAAGTAACATTACTTTTCATATAAAATTAATGGAAGAGTTTTTATGGCCAATTAAAGTATTTTAAATTAGAGAAGGAGTGGTGAATGTTAACTTTCACCAAACATTGCCTAAATTCACATTTCCAATTTTTCCATTAAATAAAATCCATGTTTGGAATAATTTTCTATACTTAAATACTCATTTTCATTGCAAAAATAGAGGTTGATTATAAATAAATTAATCCTGTTCAGGACTTTGGAGTAACATGTATATAAAATCCCAAACTGAAAGTCACCTATCAAAGTAGAATTGTATACATATCGGTTCAAAAATTGCTTCCATGGATCAGTTTCCCGCTTGTGAGCATAAATATATTCAAATTATTTCAATGTTTATATTTCTTATATACAAATATTTTCCATTCCTATACACATATATTTATATTTGTGTGTTTTTACGTGTGTATGTACGTATACGGCCATCCAGTGTTGTAAATAAATTACTTCTTAAGACGTGCTTGTACTCCAAAATCTCGAATATTTTTCACTACAAAACAATATAGCACAATCTAAATATGTAAATATATAAAATATACTACAATATATAAATAGTTAAATTTTTAAAAATAATGCATGTGTATTTTCGAAACCCGCAACTATTTGCGACTTACAAATGATACACTTTAATTTAAGCACACTGAAATTACCATAAGTGCGTGATGCACTAATTTTAAAATGCCAGTGTCACTAAAAGTTTAATGTAAAAACCCGCAAGAGCATTAGCATTGATTTAGGAATTTTGCAAGCACGAACATAATTTATAGATCGATTAAAACTTTGACTGATGTCAGTCATAAATCATGTCAAACTTTTAGCTGGGGTTCGCTAAAAATGCATAATGGATCCCTTAGCTAGTACAAGTTCAGAAACTGGTGTTAAGTACTTATCTGTATGCATTTTCAGGTTCAGAGCCATTAAAATGACCGAATTACATATTTTACAGCTATCGTTCCTTAATTTTAGTTACATATAATGATAGTTAGTCTTTAATATTGGAGGTATCATGTTTTACTTTGATTTCAATTTTCTGTAGTTATTTGAACTTTCCATTAGTTGGAATCCCATTACTGATTAAATAAAATTATGATTAATTGCATAAGTATGTAATGATGCGGATATGCCCCTTGATATCGAATTTTTAATTTTGAATAAATATGTATTGTAAATGCATTCCTCGATGAGATTATTACATAAATAATGCACTCTATTTATTTTTTCCATCTCCTATTTCTGTAATGAAAATTTATTCTTTTTCGTCAATTTTGGAATTTGAAATTTTAACAGTACAGTGTATTTAACGAAAATTGGTTAAAGTAGGAACGCAAATGGCTAACTTACATCCAAAAATGACCATACAATAACAAACTTTGTAACTAGATTATGTAGGCTTGTAAAATCTAGCCGTTTTTCAAACTGTAAAGTTCAATCAAACGTTGGCAACATTGTATCATATATTTAAAATGATCAACTCATTAAGCATAATACTTTATATGAATTTGAGAAAATATGCATTATTATAATTGTATTGCGCAAGCGTGTTAAACTTGAAATAAAATTGTTCTAATAAAATTATCGGATAAATTAAATAATGCTAATAATATTTGTTATTTATGAAACTAAAAATTGTGACATTTAAAAATAAATTTTTTCAATTTAATTATCCCTCATCCCAGTAAATTATTAAACTATAACCTCATACAGCTGCCCTGCGATTAGAGTTTATAGATTGCTATAAATTTATGACGTATAAAGGTTTCTGTTACTGTATGAAACAAAGTTTAGCTTTCACTTTTCTACAAATTCTAACACTCTCTACACGTCAATACATTCGAAACAAAACCCTTACAACAAATAATTTAATTAAATAAAAGCAGTGTTTACGCCGATCCTTAATGTTTCTTTCTCCCCGGACACCTCATCCAAAGAGCTCCACCCTAAAAACTCCTGCAGCAGGTGCTCTTCCGGGTAGGTAACATTCTACAACACACCCAGACTTTACGACCAGGGAGGGTGGAAAAGAGACACACTGACCTCGCAGTTCTGTGGCAGGGGAATTTAAGCCCCAGCAGTGATCGACAAATTGGATCTGAGAGCAGCATCGGAGGAGTGGTGGAACTAATGGAATGATCATCAGATTCGATCTAGCGCCTGGCTGTTGGGCTTGCGTGTTCTACACTCGACATAGGAGAGGATTCACCTAGTTGGATTTAACTGATAGAGATGGCATTTTATATGAGGGTGCCAAGCGTTAGTATGCCTAACTCGCAATTTATTCTGTGCAATAATTACACTGTCAGAGTGAGTGATTCCATTTGAGTTTAGGAATGATGCCGCTTGAGTGTGGTGACCAGGGAGTGAATTTGTACTGGGAGATAAAATTTAATGTTTCCAACTCAATCTATTTAATTCTAAAGGTCTACTTTCGATTGCCATTAGAAGTAGTTAAAAATGATTTAAATGCAATTGAATCGAGTGATCAAGGTAAAAAATGTGGACTCATTTTTTTAAATCCAAAGTGCCTTCAAAAAGTTGCCAGTCTTAATTTTGTTTGATAATTAATGGTTTCTCTCTGTTTAAAAAAGTCGTAGTTGAATTTAGAGATATCATTTCAAATGAGAGTGGCAAGCGTAACTAAGGCAAAACAATATTAATAAAATCTTTCAGCCAATAGTTCAACAGCAGGTACCAGGAATCCTGAAATTATTTTTAGATGTTTTATCAATAGTGATTTTGTATTTCTAAAAAAATTAAAATGTAAATAATATATTTTTTTTAAATTAAAAAGTAAATAATATTAAAAAAAAAAATCTAAATAAAAATGAGTTGTGATGTTAATTCAAATCTATTATGATAAACAGAAAATATCTTTAGTGTAATGCATTCTTAAAAGTATTCACCGTAAACTCTTGTAATGGTAAATGCTATTGATATTTGATAATGTAAGAATACTAAAGTAGTTTCATAAAAAATGTGCATCTGAAAATAATTTTTTTAATTCCACGTACACTTTAGAAATTAGTTTTCCTACAAATTGAATATTTTTCTTTCACTATCAATTAACACTCATTCGTATCATGAAAAATGAAGTCGCGAAAACACAAGTAATGACATAGAGAGTAAAATCGATCAGCGAAATGTGGTATGAAACTGAAGAACCTTTTTTTTACTTGTTTTACTACTTTTTTCCCCAAATATTATTATTTCCAATTTAAAACCAAAGGGAAAGCGGGTGATAATTATCGAAAAGCAATTTTGTCGTGACAAGGTTTCGGAATTAATGTCGATAATGTGACACATATTTCTTAATTTTATTTCTACGAAATATATTTTTTACGCCAATTTTATTATGTTTTTTCGCAAATATAGATTTTTTTATATATAAAATGAAAGCCGATATTTATAATGCTTTTAAAACAGTCTCCTTTGCATATGTTTAAAATATTTATTAGCAAATTAAAAAAATAAAAATAATGCTTTGATTTAAGGTTAAATATGTCTCTGTGATCTCATTAATCTTAAAGAAATTTGAATGTGTTGCTACTGTGCACTTTATTTACGATTGCAGTAGCCCAGAATTTGAAATTTATTGCATTAGCCCAAAATGTGGAAAATATTCCAGATGCAGTGAGTTTTGTATAATTCCATAAAGTTTGCGTAGATGTGCTGGATCAAATGGCGCGAAAATATTCACTAAATGTTTACTTCGGCGTCGGCTTGTGAATTTTAGCATTCGACGGTATGAATTCTTGGATTATATACAAATAAGTCCCATAAATCAAAATAAGCCGCCGAAATTATATTTTAAATGTCACAGATGATCTCAGAAAATATTGCGAAAATATTGCGAAAATATTGAGTGTTAAGAGACACAATGCTAAGTCAATAACTGAAAAGTGAACAGAGCTACTAATTCTGTGATATGTATTAAATACAAGTGTGGGTTGCCTCTATAGGGAAAATAAGAAATTGAACATTTTCATATACTACAAAGGTGAATAAAACAATAAAAATTCTGTAAGTTCTATATTTTATACTACTTAAACGCATTTACAACAATAAATATTTGTATTTTATTCAAATATTACGTAAAAGTTCCTAAGTCAAATGTTTAAAATATTTTATTTTGTGTAGAAAACACGTTTTGAGGCAGCGGTCAAAATTTTAGGAAGGTCAGTATATATAAACGTTAAATTGCTTGCTGTTCAGACCATAGTATGGAATCAATGTGGCGTTGAGTTTGCATCGTTTCCAGCTCATGCCACAATACAGCCTAATGAGAATTTGCTACATGTCCTAAAAATATTTGTACTTATTGTGAGACCAGAGATATATCTCACACGTGTTTTTTATTGATCTGAAACTTCGAACAATAATTCCAGCCTGAATGACGTTTACGACACGTGAATCCAGAGGTCAGAAAACCACAAATTTAGGGGCGTCAGAGGGGGCCGAGGGGACCGAGCAAACTCTTACGAAAATGCATAACGACATTGGATGGAAAGGCAAGCCAATGGAGAAAGTGCTTGTTGCGTTACCCTGAATGCTGCAAATCAGAGAAAAGGGGGAGTGACAGTCCCAAGGTAAAAGAGCCACAACCTGTGAATAAGAACGACAATACTAGTTGAACATCATGACTTAGAGAATACGAGTTGGCGATATATACTCGTGCGACATTATGACTAGCACGATGATGATACTCAGTTAAATATATATGCGTATGATTTGGCGAATACAGATATGATTACGAGAATGACATATCTGCGAGTGTTTGAGTCAGCAGTACAATATGATCGACGAATCCACGTGTCAATGCATTACACCACGAGTTAATGCTTGTAATGAGGATGACATCAAGTACTTGCTACTAACAAAGTCCAAGACAGACTTGAAGGTATATGTTCCTCAAATATTTACAGGTCATCAAAACATTTTAGGCATTTTCGTACTGGTCTCACATGGTCCCTCTGCCGAAATAATATAATTAATTTTATAATGAATTTAATAAGTATTGCATGTTGTTAATAAATGTTTTATTGTTAAGTTAAAACGGTGCAGTCAATTTAGTACTATATTAATTAATAATTATTTTACAAATCTCGTGCGAAAGGTAATTGGAGTGTTATTAGCGGGTACACGAAACGCAATGCACTGCAATAATAAAATAAGTCCACTACTATGTACGATTTTACGGCCATGTAATGATATAGATATTATGTTCATGATAATTAAGGTAAAAGTTCAACTTTAAGTACTCTTTATGTTTCTTTTCGCGCACTACATTTATACTGTTATATCTAACTTAATTTGACGAAAAAATAGCCAGATTCGGATATCAAACACCGGGCTTCTGAGTTGCTCCAAGAAGTGCTAATTAATATAATACTCTAGCCATGTAAAGAATTGCCTTGTGCCAGATATTCAAACCTCGAGACCCCCCTTCCCCTTACAATTTCCGTAATGTTTATTTTAAAATTTATCCGAAATTGTGAGAGACACAGCCTGAATATCAGATGTAATAAATAAAAAATATATACTGTGTTGAGAAAACAATTTGGATAGATGATGTTTAGAGAGATGTTGGTTACATTGAAATTATAACAATGAAACGGTTAAGCGCGTAATCAGGGAGGTGTCCCATTCTTTATAAATCAATAGACATAAGATAATATATAGACAATTTTAAATGGACACATGGCCCTAGATAATCGTTCTTAAATATAGTCTAGATATCACACTTCGTAAACTTTATGAAAAGATCGAAGTAAAAAATATCTTCCAAATGTCCGCTGCGAAAACCCGATGTGCATTTTTTCCAACAGGAAGTGACGAGTATATATATATATATATAGATATACAAAATCATTTTTGATTTATTGTGAGAATTTTTTTTCAAAGAACGTGCTTTATTCCTTTTTACATATTTTATTGTCTATGATCTATACAGGGTGTCCAAAAAGATTGAAAAGAGCTTTAATTCTTTACCTGTTGGAGATAAGTGGGCAATATAAATTGCAAAAATATTAAAAGTAAGGTGGACATAAGCCTACATTAATGAAATAATTAATGAAAGAGTCCTCTCATGAATTTTCAAAAAGTTACACATTTTAACTTTTTATACGACCCTCTTAGACAAATTTGGTCAATCAGAAAATTTTTATTTTTAATGCAACAGGATTATTAAAAAATCCCGGATATCTGTATCATCAAAATTGAGCGAGTTATATTTAATTGAAAATTGGACATTGTGAATGGGGACCATATATCAAATTAGAAATGTATATTTGTGACATATCACAAAAAATATAAAACTGGATGGTAATACATAGGATACCCAACCGCGTAGAGAGTGCCACTGCTTTATCTCTGTGTAATGCTTTATTTAGATGCATTTGCGATAAAAAAATTTGACACATATTAACGTATTTTTGTTTAAACAATTTCCTTCGCCAAGTTGTTTATGATCCCTATTTCCACTGATGAAACAGCCTTTCACATGGTACGGAAAAGGGGCATAAGCAAAGTTTATTTTCTTTATCATAATTCAGTTGATTTTAAAGATACAGATATGCGGTTTTTTAATGATCTTGTTGCATTAAAAATACAAAATTTCTGATTGACCCAATTTGTCTAAAGGGGTCGTATAAAAATTTAAAAAGTGTAACTTTTTGAAAATTAATGGGGGACTATTTTATTAACGTAGTCTTATTTCTTACCTTACTTTTATAAATTTGCAATTTACATTGCCCACTTATCTCCAACAGGTAAAAATTAAAGCGCGCTTCGATCTTTTGGGGACATCCTATATATTCAAGGTGTGAAACCACCAAATCCCCTTCGCGGTATGGTTATTTTGGTCCAATAAATTCTTTACCATTAAAACAATTAAATATATCAATTAATTAACGAAAAAACGTACTCTTTAAGCCGAGCCTTACAGTATTGTTTTTATTACAGCACTGCATTCTCAGAGTACACTGCAACTTTGAAATACCGACATTAAGTGCTCTGCATTGAAGGCAACGTTCTGCAGGCAGTCTTGTCTTTACGACTAAGGGCGAGAGAGAAAAGACTCGCTGACCTCGTAAGCCTTGCGGTGAGGGAATTAAAGCCCCAGCGGTGATCGACAAATGGTATCTAAAAGCCGCATTGATAGAGCTAACATTTCTAAATATTCAGGCTGATGCATCCGCCATTTTTGCTCCAACCAGTCCAGATAGTTGCTTGTCTGTCCTATTTCAATGGCGCACGCATGTTACATGCCCGATATTTGATATATAATCTAGATGTGAAATGAGTGCTCCTACAGGCAAAAAATAGTACTACTCATTCAAGAAATAAATCTATAATGTTTAAATTTCCTCTAGAAAAGCACAAGAAAGTAACTCCCATTTTCGGCATGAACACCCATCGCTTTGTCTGGGAGTAAATATGGCCGCTGTTGCTCCAGCCTGTTTATTAAGGGGCCTTAGGTAGAACAAATGGAGTAATCATCGGATTCGATCTAGCGCCTGCCTGTTAGGTTTACATGTAGTGCACTCTCCATGGTACAGGATGCCTCCATTCAGATATAACTGATAGAGAAGGCGCTTTGTATACTGGGTGGGAAGCGTCAATAGGCCTAACATGCAATTTATTCTCTGCAATAATTACCCTGTCAGTGGGTGAGCGCTTCTGCGCGCGTAAAGGAAGGATGTCCTTGGAGTGAAATGACCGCGAGTGATTAGATTTTCTGTAATCAATTTTATACACTAAAACCAGAATAGGTTTATTCTGATTGACCGGGAATACGGTATAATGGTATATGTGAGCATAAATAAGCAGCCTGAATAACTTAATATTAAAACGTGTGATAGGATGGTGAACATAAATTTGTGCGAAATATTCTCTTTTATATGTCCGTCTGGAGAATTAACACTCTTACTATTTTTTGCAAGTGGAGAATTTGTTTCCTCCTGAATTCTTAATCATAAATGAAAATGTAGTGCAATGTAGTTTTCATAGTGAAAATGTAGTTGCTACACTTTCATTTAAGTATTTCTACAGCAGGGTAGTATTTTGTTCTTTGGGAGAAATGCTTTACTGTTTACATTATTGAATTTGTTATCAATATTTCTAAAGTAATCTCCAGCCATACTGAAGTTTCATTGTCATAAAATTTTAATGTCATTTTGGGGAGTTAAGTGATAATTTTACTCATTTTTCACAATAAAAATCAACAGAAATATATTTGCACCAATTATTGGAACATACAATAATGTATTTACATATATATGCATTTCCTATATATTAAACATTTTAATGATGTTTTTTTTTTGTGTGATGCTCCCTTTTGATTTGGTCAATGACAAGAAACTACAAAAATTTGCTGACATTGCTTTTGAAGTTTTCATTATATTACATTCCTTATATACATAATGTATAAGGGAAGTATTGTGACGGGGTCGAGAATTCGAATTCGAGTTTTCGACGGGAGAGCACGTTTCAAGCATCCCTGATCACGAATAAAATATTTTTGAGGTGATGTCTCTCTCTCTGTGCGCGAGTGTGTGTGTGTGTGTGTGTGTATCATAACGCCAATAGTCATTTATCTGCTATAACAATAACTTATTTATCCGTCCATAACGTTTGGCGAGATTTTAGCGACGAATTTGGCGGAATATCTCCAACTTGCAGACTTTCTTAAATGTTGCCAAATTAACGAAAATCTCGCCAAATGGATAAAAATGACGATAAATCGCTGAAAATGACGACTAATTAACGAATATTCAATATTTTGGAAAGAATATAAATATCTACTATAAGAATAACTTAATTTTTTTTGTTGTAAAAGTAATAAATTATATGAGAAAAGTTATGCGCTGCCCACATCATATTTATTTGTTTTTTATATTTATTACATTTTACTCTAGCAATATTTATCACAGAAAATACTCACTAAAATTAGCTTTATCGATAAATGTACTTAATTGTCTAGTTGCAGTTATATCACAAAACATTTTATTTAAAATAATGTTTTAATTCAGCAGTAAAGCTTAAAAGAAATTATGTTTAAATACCACTACATAAAAACAATTTTTAAATATTAAATATTTTTCTTATACTTTTGTATTTATTTATAAATCCATGTATGCTATTAAAAATGATGTAACGGCAACGCAATTAATAACATTGAAAAGAAAATCGATCTGTAAAATATGATATTAAAACTAAATAAGTATGGCTCATTTTATTGTTTTATGTTTTTTTCTGGAACAAGATTACTTACAATTTAAAAACAAAGGAAAGAATGGATCGAAAAGCAATTTTGTCCTTACGTTTTTAGATTTAATGTCAATATTGTTTGCATGTATTCCACAATTTCTAGGTAAACGTTTATAATAAGACAACTTAATTATGTTTCTCTGTAATATGGATCGGTCATAAAAATAATTCTATTTCATAAGTTTTAGATTAGTTTCTGATATATGATTAAAAAACCATTGTTTTTTATCGAAAATTAAGTAATAAAAGGATAGTTTCGGAGTATGTATGATTTAAGAAAAAAATTATGGTATATAGTAATAATTACGCAAATTCCTTTACATGTTCTTTTGTTATGTTTTGAATTTTATTTTACTAAAGACATTTGAACAGATTGAAACAAATCCATAATTAATTCAAATACATTTCTTAAAATTCTGCAAAACTGCTTACATTAAAATTTAAAAATATTTTAAAAAGTGAAGAATGTTTTTATGAATCTCAACAGAAAAGATAACCGAATGCAACCGATATCCAACAGATTTAAAAAATTAAAGGACATGCTTATTTTTCCATAGATTTCGTTAATGAAATATTTGACAGATCAAAAAAATCCCAATTGTCTGTTTTTATCGTATTTAAGGGTTAAATAGCTTTTAACCAAAAGATCTATATGTCCATAATAGTTTCAAAGACAGACTTAAAAAAAAATTGTTTCAAAACTATAATAAATTGTGTCTGTGAATCAATTTAATTTGTGAACGGCTCACGGAAAACGGTGATTAGAAGCATATATAAAATTCAAAATAAAACGTAAGATAGGTATATTGACAATTTATTTCGACCTAAATTTTCATTTTTTAGATTCATTACTTTTTTTATATACAATAATGTATAAGGAAAGTATTGCGAGGGGGTCGAAAATTCGAATTCGAGATTTCGACGGGAGAGCACATTTCAAGCATCCCTGATCACGAATCGAACATTTTTGAAGTGATGTCTGTGTGTGTGTCAGTGAGTCTGTGGAGACGATAACTGACGAACGATTGGACAGATTCGAATGAAATTGGTACAAAAATTACAATCCATAAACACTGGAAGCCTATTGTTTTTATACGCTATCGGTTGTTCAAAATCCCTCTAAATTTTAGAGTGAAATTTTGCAAAAATCGTCAAAAAATCAAAACCTCTAATAAAGTTAGACAAATAGATATTTTTTATGTAATGTTTCCTCAGAAAACGATTGACATAAATTTTAGAACGCTAACATGAACCGTTCTCAAGATATTGCACATTTAAAAAAAAATTATCAAAAAATCATATAAAATAAAAAAAAATTCCTATTGAGAAACATGTTTACTTTTCATATGTAATACCATGCGATAAATTTGGTGACATCATTCTCATGGAGCTAGCTCGTTCTTTCATGAAAAAATAAACTTTGGATAATACTTTTGTATTTGAATGCCAATAATCATATATCTGCTGTAAGAATAACCTATTTCTCCGTCCATAACGCTTGGCGAGATTTTGACAACGAATTCCGTGGAACGTAGGCAACTTGGCGACTTTTTTAAATGTTGCTAAATTAATGAAAAACTTGCCCAATGGATAAAAATAACGCTAAATCAATGAAAATGGTGATTCACTGACGAAAATTTCATATCTTGGAAAGAATATAAATACCTACTGTAAAAATAGTAAATTCATTGCATTATATAAGGAAAGTCATGTGCTGCCCTCATCAGATTTCTTTTTTTTTTGTATGACTAAAAGTTTGTAATGTTTTGTAATTAATTATGTTTTGTAATTAATGTTTTGTAATTAAAACTTCAGTAAAAGAACTGCATAGAAAGTTTTTTTTTACTTGAATTAAAATGGTAACACATCATTTAAATTACTATTTCAAAACGTTTTACCTTATTTAAATTGTTTTTGCAATTGACCCTACATGTCTACAGCCTATGGTTCGGAAGACTTCTTCTGTTCATTTTTTTAAACATTCTGTAAAGCAAAGCAAATTCCACAAGTACATGATTTTACTTAAATTCCTGATACAATATTATGCGGCACATTCGGCACTGAAGGTTAAAAAATATTTTTGAATGATTTATTTTCTGAAGACTAAATTTTAAAGCGTGGGAAAAGCCTTTAAGGTACTAAACATACGAGCATTGAATAAATAATACATTTCTTAAAATTTATCTCCACAATTATTATATATATTTCATAACCATCAATTTCTCACATAGGATACACAGAGCATCTATCTGTATTTTACGAAACAAACAAGTGAGAATAAACAGAGAGCTGTATTTACCATCATTGTTTAACAGTGATATGTATTAATATCTGCAAAAATAAATTTATCTATTACGGCTATGTAACAAATGGCACACGAATGAACAAATCATCTCTATTATAGTGAAACAAAAGAACTATTCTTTTAAGGTCTGAAAGGTTTCATTCATAATCATAAAAATGGTAACAGGAAAACCATTTTTCTTACAGACTGACTTTTGCAATATTTTATAGTCTGCGTAAGAAGATAAATATAGGGGTAGGATGGTTTAGAGTGTTGTAAATAATCAAAGGGTATGTTATTTGCATTTAAAAAGAATACATAATCTTTAGATTTCGATTCGGCGATATGAGCATTGCGATATCTTTAAAGTTCTTATCACAGATTGTTTTCTATTATGTAGCCATCTACGTAATTCCGACATGCATGGAATTTCCTTAACTTTTGCATTATACCTCTTTGAAATGTTGTAGATAAAAATGAACACCCTAAGGATGTCTTTACTTAACATTGTAGCTAATGCAGCAATCCCTAGCTAGTAAATTTAATTTCACCTATTTGAAAAAACAGTTAAACGAAACCGGTAATCAGTATTTTGACTCAATAAATGCGTCCCATTATGTTACCAGCTAGACCTCTCCAAATAACAAACCATCTTAAATAATTTTACAATTTTATGATTTTTGTCTTATGTTATATCTTGCACTTCTAATAAGTGCCTGATTGTTTCTTCTAGCGTACGTTTAATATATGGAAGGACAATGTTTCAGTTGAAAAATGCTATTAGATGAAAAAAAATCCACTGATTAACAATAAGCATGTCAAATAATATACAAGACAAAATGCTTTAGGACATCAATTCATAGGTCTATAATGTAAATACTTCAGCATCACTACATATTTACTGCAGTCAAGTTGTATCTGGGTTTTAAATATTTTATTCCAACTATTAAATCAATACAAGAAAAAACCATCCTCTATTAACAACAACTCAATTTACTCCGTAATCCATACTATAAGCTCACTCACAGGCAATTTCTTACCACATGTTTAAATAAAAAAAAAATGTGTAAAGTGTGAAGACTGAATGGATTGAAATGCATCGTATACATCCAAATATATAGCTCATAACGTAATCTTTGTTTCTTGAAAGCTGGCTCCGCAATTCTCATATTTCATGAGCTACACCAATAACTCAAACAGAATATAAAGGAAGTCTATATTTCATGAGACGCTGAAACCAAAAGGAACAGAGGACTCGGGCTTTTCAATCATTGTTTAACGCCGCTGCACTTCCATCAATATCTGCAAAAATATATTTGTTTCATCGGAGCGTTTTTGTCTGAATTCTGGCAAGTGTTCCGCGTTATGGCAAAGTAACAAATGGCACTTCACTAGTGTACAGTTTATGCATTGTGGAGTAGAATCATAGCACCGTATTTTTAAGATCTGAAAGGTATCATTTATAAAGGTAAGGGATGATATGATGAAGTCATTTTTCTTACTGTTAGTGATACTTTTCCTTTTCCACTGTATTTTCGTTATGTTCGTGTAAAATTGGAGGAAATTAAATGTCTTGTTATTTGTATTATGAATAAATTTTTAAAGACTTACAGGTACAGTAATTGCACAGGAACAATTATTGTGTACAGGAACAATAATTATGTGATTAATGTATATGAACAATAAGAGTGTAATTACTGTGTAGTAATAATTGTGTGATTACTGTATAGGAACAGTAACTGTGTGATTAATATAAAGGAACAATAATTGTGTGATTAATGTACAGGCGCAATAATTGTCTGATTAATGTATAGGAACAATAATTGTGTGATTAATGTATAGGAACAATAGTTGTGTGATTAATGTATATGAACACTTATTGTGTGATTACTGTATAGTGATAATTGTGTGATTACTGTATAAGACCAATAATTGTGTGATTAATGCATAGTAACAATAATTGTGTGATTACTGTATAGTAATAATTGTGTGATTACTGCACAGGAACAACAATTGTGTGATTAATGTATAGGAACAATAATTGTGTGATTAATGTACAGGAGCAATAATTGTGTGATTTATGTATACGAACAATAATTGTGTGATTAATGAATGGGAACAATAATTGTATGATTAACGTATAGAAACAATAATTGTGAGATTTGTGCAAAGGAACAATAATTGAGTGATTGATGTACAGGAATTAGAAGCTTGCAAAAGGCAGAGAGATGTAACACTCATAAAAAATGAAGTTCCAACTTTTTTAACAATGTATGACGCTTAGAAGAAAAAATAATCATCTGAATAAAAAAATGGCTCAGTCAGATATTGCTCCATGGTTGATACTATAAGTGTGCTAAGTTCCAGGCTTCTGTGTCACCAGTTGGAATCTGGAAATATTTTCTATCCCCCTTATTTTCTATCCCCTCGAGGAAAGAAATGAAAACACTGTTTCTTTAAGCTCTGCCTCGTAGACTATATTATACGTGTTGACGACCCAGACCACACGACCATTCCGAAGTCTTATGGCAGCTATTTGTGTGGCCGGTATATTATACGTGTGTAAGAATTTCACCTTCTAGTTCATCGACGACTTTTGGAGGGTATAGAAATGCTTTCAACTCCCTTTCCCATTTTCTTCGTCGCTCGGTGGGAGAAAATGGGGTTGAAAGTACGTTTTTTTGAAGTCCCGTTGAATGTACCTTTTCAACTGCATTATCCCAATATGTTCTCCACGATCAATACCCCCCCCCCTTCCTTTTTTGATAAGGCATTTTTAACGCAGTGTAATAACCACCGGAACATACTGATTATTGAATGTTTATTTATTTATCTCAATCGAGATTCCATTTATAATATTGACCTTGTTCATAAACTAACATGCGTTTACCTGGCGGCTTATTCCATAGAAAGAAGTACATGTTTCCATACTTGTCGCACTGAAAAGAATCCTAAGACAAATAATAATAGTAAGAGTAGGCTTCATTCGTCTCACTCAAAAATTGTAACGCTTGGCAATGGTGTGCCTAAATGACCAGACCACGATTGTGGTTATGACTGGCTAAATTGCATTTCTTCGTTTTGGTAAACCATCGGGTTACATCAAAAAAGGAGTGGACTTGTCGCAAAAGGCGGGAAGCATATATACACAAGTTTAGTCAGAAAACCCTTAATCACCACAACAATCGTATAAGAAAGGTCCATGCGAGTGTACACGGTAATTTTATCTATTGTAAAATTCTCGATTTAATAAAAGTTATTACAGCGCCACTAGCAGTGAAAAAGTGAGGCAGACAAAAACATAAATTTAAAAACTTATAGATTATTGTCTAATAAGTAGGAATTGACACCAGGAGCATAAATACAGAAAACAATAATTAACATTTTGAAAGACTATCTCCAGAGCCTCTAGCACGGTGACATCTGTAAGGCTTGTCAAAGTACACCGTAATAATCTTTCTGGTATGCAAGCATTTAAATATGCATTCACTCTTTCTGACCGAGTATTATAAACATACTGTGCACTAGACTTATGTTCATGTAAGTGTCGTTTATTATATCGTTCCGGAATACTGTAGAAATTCCCGAATGAGTCCAATATTGTGTCCGATAACGTTTTTCTGCAACGTCCGGACTAATGGTGTCATTGCCATGCCATTTGAAAGTTTTAACTACTGGCTTCATATAAATACGTCGAACGAGCTACTAGCCTTGCAAGTAAGACTGACTAGGCCAACTATCGGAAAAGCCAGAGACTTCAAATCCTTTTGTTCGGACTGTCTTTTGGCATACCCCCAGACGCACTCCAACTCATTACATCTATGATCCAACTCCTTGCCTCCCCTCGAGGCACGTTAATAAACCAACACGTGATGCCAAGTTAACTACATACCTCACAGAAATAAATAAGATGTGGCAGAAAATCCGCCAAACGTAAAACTGGTACTCTGTACACTGAATAAATCTAGCCTGTAGTTGGCATCGTGTAAGCAAAATACGCTAGAGAAAAGAATCGCCAGTAGCTGGCTACCCAGTTGGAGATCAGCTTCTGGGTCCTGTATATATCCAGGCATAGCTTTATCTGTTTTAACATCAATAAAATATATAAATAATTTCATCGGCACGTTAATAAATATTACTACTAATTGAAAGCATCAACCTACTACATTACTAGTCAATTTTGGATTAACTTAAAGCGGCAAGTAAAATTAAAATGAGTCCCAAAAACCGATATCTTTATATGGTATTATATCCACATAAATGTTATAAGAATAAAACTACGGGAGTACAAATAATTTAATTAAAAATGTATTCAATTTCTCTACCCTTCTTTTGATTCCCTTTAGTAGACACAATTACAGACAAATTATAAACTGGAAGTTCTCCAAATTTTCACAGAACGTGTACAATGGAATGGCGGTTTGTCTAAAAAATCATATATTTAACATCAAAATAAGACATAGTCAGATACATTTTTATCTAATACATCTTATGACATATATATTAATTAGTATGTATGATTTTGTCGTATATGCGATTTTGGATTTTTAAAAATGCTGCGACTATACTGTGTGAGGGAAAAGTCAGGTGTATTTAACTTTTAAAATCATATAACAAATCGAGATGTTACAATAGTATATTTTTTTTTTCAATAAGATGGTTCAAACATATCCATTAAAATATATTAGAAATATCATCTGCTATTTTTAACATGACCGACATAAATTCCAGACCTTTTTTTATTAATTCAAGAACTTGGTGATTTACAAGAATGAACGAATTTTTATAACAATATTTCTATTCCCAATATTGTGGGTGTTTTACTGAAGAGTTTCAAAAGAAGTCACTGAATAGTTTTATCAACACAATCTCAATTTAAACAGCTTATTTTGAGTACCAGAGAAAGCCTGTCTGTTTTCCCTTTATCTCCAACACATTCAGTTTCCCGAAAACGATGTACTAACCTCGTTATTTTTGATTTTGGAGGAATTTAGAAAATGGATATTTCTTCTGAAAGTCTTAAAGGACTCCTTCATAATAATAGCTAAATAAATATTGATATAAAATAAAAATTATTTTGCTCTGGGTAAAATACATGGTCTTCGATTGATAAAAATAAGGTCTGTAGTGATCGTCAGACATGTTAAAAGTAGCAGACGATGCCCAATATACTTTTGATGGTACATTAGTGTCGTCTAACAGAAAAAATCTTTACTGCTATTTCATTTTATCGGTACATTATATGATTTTAAAGTATGATGTTTAAGACTTTTCGTTCCCCCTGTATGTTAAAATATGAATAGTGCATATTCAGCTCAATAGGAAGTTCAATAGGTAGTAAATATAACACTTTTTAGAGATTGTTATTTTTCTATAACGCACAAGTATTTAAAAATCCGTAATCAAGTTTTTATCAATACATGGCGATTTGCTAGATACGAAATCTGCTAATATAAATTTCGCGAATTTGCAAATTGACAAATAATTTCTAGTCATGATAACCCTCTATTGGACTGTAAATATTTAATAATTTAATTTCAATTCTATTCATTCTAAATTCAAATACAAGTTATTGCATTGTACGTATAATCATTGGTTTCAATTCTTGAAAAAAAAGATCATTGGAATAAATATTTCCTTCCTTATACATCTCATATATTCTTCCCATTTCTGCACAAAGGGCCAGACCATGGGCATCGCACAAAAGTAAGGAAAACATCAGTTCATCAACAGGGTCTTTGTCTCTATTGTTAGAGAGAATATTTTCAACGCTCGTCTTAGTGATTTCGAGCCATTTTCCCTTCATATTCCACATTGTGGAATCCTCTGAAATCCAATTTTTCGCTGAACAGTTTCATTCGCAAGTTTCTTTCCTTTTCTAGATTTTGATTTCCATTTAGATTATTTCATTATAAAGATGTTATTTATAAAATTTGTCCCACTGATAAATGGGAATAAATATTTTTTTTTATCTTACTAAGACTGGCATTGTCATGGAGAATGATTCCAACATAATGTAAAATATTTCTATCTAGGTTAAAAAGAATAATGCATCTTCATGATTGTCTAATTTAGCGTACCAGTAAATTCAAAGAATTTGATATCAATTAACAAGAACTATAATTCATGTATAAAGCATTGATTATGAAACACTTTCCAACTGAAATACAATTTTATTTAAACATCTCAGAAATGCGATACATTCAGTAGTGATATTTTTTAAATTTTCACAGTACAATAAATTATTTTACTTGTAAACTTAAAACTTCGTGAAAAAACGAAATACAATAAAATCGTCTGCTTCTTAAGGTTATAATGGTTAGCAATTGCACATTGAATTTTCAAATCAGTAATTGGTGAAACTCCCTTGGCGGCGGCAATGCATGCTTGTATACGTCTAGGTAAAGAGTGATAAAGTTTCCTAATGTTATCATGCGCTACATTCTGCCAGGCATTCCTCAATTGTTGCTCCAGATCTGCTACATTTCGTGTTGTCCGAATTTGGCGGCTTGGCATGTCCCATACATTCTTGATTAGTGAAAGGTCTGGTGAGCTTGCTGTCCAAGGAACGGTATCAACAGCACCGAGACAGTCCACAAATAAGTGCGCCACATGTGGCGTTGTATTATCTTGTTGGAAAAGGGCCCCAGAATGACTTGTCATGAAGGGTAACGCAAACGGCTGCAGGATTTCATCATATCATTGAGCTGTTTAAGATGTACGCAGAATGACTAGAGACGACCTGTTGTCGTAAGAGATAGCACCCCACACCAACACACGTAATCGCTGTGTACCTGTGTAAAACAAAGACTGATTGGAATCGCTGACCTTGGCGCCTCCACACACGTACCCGATGGCCATCTGCTGAAATAATGAAGCGTGATTCATCGCTGAACACTATGTGATGCCAGTCTGCTGATAGCCATGAAACTCGGCTACGACACCACTCCAACATCTCTGTGTGGGGTTATGGGCGATCTCGATATTGTGGGGTTATGGGCGAACGTCTTAAAGGCGACCGTGAGCGTAACCCCACCTCAGCCAAGTTCCGTGAGATAGTTGATGGTTCCACGTCTGGTATGGAAGAGGCTGTAGCACGTTGGATGGCAGACAATGATCCCGTTGGGCCAGTTCGGGCCTGTCGCACAATCATCCGATCTTGCCTGACATTCGTGCACTTTGGCCTTCCAGAGCCTTCATTCCGCTCTTGCAGAACCAAGTTCCTTGCAGAAACCATTGCTGCCAGCACCATTGCACAGTAGTGTCCGTTCGTTGCATGTGACGGCCTATTACTCGGTATAACCAGCAAGCTTCACGCACCCCGACTGTACAACCCCCTTCGAACTTGTCTAATTGCTTATAAGGTCTTCAGCAACGCGATAACGGAAATATTGGTTTTGTCTTCACGGAACTGCAACGCCGATAACGAGCAAAGATAGAATGTCCACATTTTTAACCAGTTTCATCAGATTCTACTTGCGCAGTAGAAACGCGCGGTATGACCGCATTTAACACACATTGGTCTTGCAGATTTAATCATTTGCATACTTGGTACAAAGAGATTTGCATGTGAAATTTCGGGATGATCGGACTATTCTTTAGGGGTGCTTCGTATTTTTTTTACAAAATAGTGTAGATGCACAGATAATACTAAAAAATGAAGTGGTTTTAGGACTCGCTAAATATAAATTTAAAAGAACTTTAAAAATCACGAATTTGACACTGGGAATAAAATATGGATGCCATACTTTATTTTGATGTGGATCTTTTGATCTCTTCATATATGTAATACGGATGCAATTCACATTTTAATTTTTATTTAAAACAACTACCGATGATATTTTGCTGATTTTTTTTATATATTTTACGGAATATATAAAATATTTTCTAAAACTTCCGAAGCATTTTGTGAATTTTAACGTTGCCTAAAAATGTTTGAAAAATTAGGTCCCATAGAATTCAATGCATTTAACTTTTTCAACCCTGGTTTATTCCAAAACTAATTGGGTGCTATTACTTATTTACATTCCCATATGTCTAAACAACAGACTAAAATTTCATTTTGATAAATTCATTTTTACAACTAGCGGACAGAGGGACAGACATAATAAACTAATTCATTAACACTTTTCAACTATGTTTGAAAGTGTTAAAAAAATCGGTAATTAATAACATAAAGTCAATTGTACAATATAATATTATGTAATAAATCGTGCTAAACTATTTTAAATTAAATTTTTACAGTTACATAACATGTTTATTATGTGGTAAAGAAATTCTTATTAGAAATTTCCATTTTGGTTTGTGGATGTATTCTCGTGATACATGTCTGGAGATCTTCATAATGAACACATTATTAAATGTAGTAATGAGCGTAATCAGGAAAATAATAAGGTTTAGCTATATAGTAACTTCAGAAAATAACTACTTGATACAATACAACAGCAAATAAATGAATTCGAAATCAAGATCGTATTCTATAAATACAGACAGACATATCCACAATTTATTTTTACATCTATTATGAGTCATTTATCTCTGAAAAATAACTTCTTATATACACTATTTGGAAGATTCCCGAAAACCTACGGAACTCGGAAAATGTGAGTCCAATTACCTCGGTTCTGAAAGTTTCCTAATTTCGACATAAGTCGCTGAATTGACTACATTTCACTATATATGTCTCCAATGTCAGAAGACCCTTAAGAATCCTACGTAACTCGAAACATTTTAGTCTAATTACCTGGGTTCTCAAAGTTTCTTAAACTCCTTATAAGTCTAAGAAAAACTAGAGCAACGTAAATAAGAACAAATAACGCGATAATACAGCATACAGTTGTGTCAAAGATTCACTGACTCTAGTTTCCTATGTCCTTCCCACAAAGTGTATTTTCTTATTGATCGTCATAAATCGTCAAATTGGTGACAATTCGATAAAGTTGTCGCCAAAATCAAGCGACCTAGAAACCCCCGTAACGTCGATTTACAACTCGGATATGTTTAAGACAGAGAAAGACATATCAGGTATATGTACCAGTAAAATAATAAACTTTTTATGAGAGGGAAAATTTGAGCAACATTACGCTGGATAGAGGTTCCAGTGTATCCTCGTAACTACGCTATGCTATAGTTTTATTACTTTCCTTATATACATAATATATAAGGAAAGTGTGGTCGAAAATTCGAATTCGAGTTTTGGACGGGAGAGCACGTTTCAAGCATCCCTGATCACGAATCGAACATTTTTGAAGTGATGTCTGTGTGTGTGTGTGTGTGTGTGTGTGTGTGTGTGGAGACGATATCTCACAAACGAATGGAGCGATTCGAACGAAATTTGGTACAAAAATCGCAATCAGTAAATACTGGAAGCCTATTGCTTTAAAACACAGTCGGATGTTCAGAACCCCCCCCCCTATATTTTCGAGTGAAATTTTGAAATAATCATTAAAAAATCACAACCTTTAATAAAGTTACGCAAATAGACATTTCTTGTGTAATTTTTCCTTAGAAAACGATTGACATAAACTGTAGAACGCTAGCATGAACAATTCGCGAGATATTGCCCATTTTTAAAATAAATTTTTCAAAAAATCCCATAAATTAAATAAAAATATTAACTGTTGAGAAACATGCTCACTTTTCATATGTAATATCATACGATAAATTTGGTGACATCATTGTCGTGGATCTAGCTCATGCCATTCATGAGAAAAGATACTTTGAGTAATAATTTTGTATTTGAACGCCAAGTCATTTATCTGCTATAAGAATAACTTATTTCTTTGTCCATAACTCTTGGCGAGATTTTGGTGACTTTTTTTAAAAGTTGCCAAATTAACGGAAATATCGCCAAATGGATAAAAATGAGGCTAAATCAATGAAAATGTAGAAAATTCAATATCTTGGAAAGAATATAAGTATCTACTGTAAGAAAAATATATTTTTTTTTACTGTAAAAGTAGTAAATTCATTGCATTATATAAGGAAAGTCATGTGTTGCCCACGTCAGATTTTTTCTATTTATTTTTAAGTACGCTGTTCAAGTATGTCTTATCCTTTGCACAAAGTGTATTTTTATATATGTATGTGACTTCTAGTTATAGAAATCTACCATTCGATATGAAGTTTTTTGAAAAAGAAAATAGAATATAATTTCATTAACATATATTTTAATTTATTAAAAGTATGCAATTCTAAATAATAAATTTATTTTAATCCTTCTATTTATAAATAGCTATAAATATTTGTTTATTTCAATTATTCCTCGTATAGAACCAAGTGTTATTTAAATGAATATTTCTTTTATCAACAATCTTATTCCTTTCTCTCTATTTCTTCACCAAGAATCAGAGATGGACATCACACAAAAGTAAGAAATACTTTAGTCAATCAACAAGGGTTTTCTCTTCTTTGTTAAAGCAAATGTTTTCGACGCCTTTTTGCGCATTAAACCCCGCATTCCCTTCATTTGTTGGTTCTCGCTTAGATGTGCAACTATTTGTTGAACAATTCCAAGTTTTATTTCTTTAATATTTAGATGCCATATATGATTTGAAATGATACATATGAGGGCAATATTCATGGAATTTCTCACATTTTAGGATACGAAATTGAAAAAGTGTTGGAAAGGCTTCGTTAAATCTGTTTGTTTTTTATGCTGAAAAAATATATTTAAAAAATAAACTTCGAAAAATAAATTTTGAAAAATAAAGTTATGAGAACTAAATTATTCATTTATTATAAAAAATACGTTTGAACTAGAAATTGCATTTTATTTTCAAGACTGTTTTCCCTTGTGTAACTGTTATAATTAGTCATAAATGCTTATTTAAATGAAGGTTTATTTACGCATTATTATTCAGAGATCACAAAAGATAAGAAATATAGAACACAAAATTAAACATACAGTAAAAAACACATTTAGTATTGTAACAATTCTTCTTAAAATATGTTTTCTAGCATTACATTAATATTTTAGAAACGCAGTAAACATTCAATGTTCAATTCGAGTTACAGTCGAAGAATTTATAAAGTTCTGAAGTTTTAAAATTAAACTTATAATTGAAGAATGTAAAAATTCTTTCTATCTTCAATTATTGCGCGGTATTCTTAAGTTTTCAGAATTAAAATTCTACTATACGTTGTATTCTAAAATGTTGAGAATAATTTTAACAATTCTCTATGTTAAAAGTGTTCAGTTGTTGAAAATTCTCTTACATATCAAAGAAAAAATAATCCTTTTTTTTCTCTTTTTTTTTACTTCTTATTGAAGTTGACATATTTTAGTATTATATTAAATCTCGAGAAAAATTAAATATAAACTTTTATATTATTTACAGCCATAAAATATTTCTTTATGCAATTATTACAGCCTATATCAGTTTTGAAAAATATATTTAATGAAAGTTTAATTGTAGCAAAATACCTTTTTTCAATTTTATTATTGATATAGAATATAGTTTTTCCTATTTTAAACTGATCCCTTTATTTTAATAATTAAGAATGATATGCATCTCAGTCAACGTAATTAAGCACATATTAATAAAACAAAGCAACATGCAGTTCTTTCAAGTATACATTGGATCCCATTTTTCCATACAATATTGACCAACAAACATATTTCAGATTGGCTAGACCTTCTTCCTTCTGCTTTCTGATTGGTTCTCTAAGAAGGGCTGTTTCTACATGTTTTGGATATGCATATCCCTCTCTTTCCTCATTTATGGCCATTTTATCATTTTGGCTTGTGGTTTCTTGATCTATTTTATACTGAAGAGAATGATTCAACGTATCCTGAAAACAGCTGTATTCTGCTTTGTTCTGCATAGTTCTGCATAGTTCCCCCCTGATTGACGGTTAATAACGATATTTGAGATTTTGATTATATCATCTTATATATTCACACTATTGCACATTATTATATTTGGAATGTCACCATTTGCAAAGAAAGAGTTTCTAGTAAATGGCTCTTCGATATCAAACATGATTACGTCGAGTTTTTGCATAACGAGATTTTTTTGTAGTAATACACTGGGATCAAAAACATATCAAATTTTGCATCAAATTTTAAAATTATATAATTAACGAGAAATTGAAGTAGTATTTGTTTCATTACATTCCTTTTCAATACAGGCACAATACTGAATCCTCAAAAATATATTAGAGTCATCGCCTGCTGCTTTAAAATCCTTAGATGATAATTGGAGGCCTAATTTTCATCAATTGAAGAACGTGGCGTTTTCCCATAGGAAATAATTCTATATTAATAAGAATCTAACCTTTATTTTGAGACTATCATTAAAGAGTTTCTGAAAAATAACCAATGCTCTGAAACTTCTAACACGTCACAGCAATTTCGAGGTTACTAAAGCGTTTTGCAGAAAATGGATTTGCTGCAGAAAAAGCGAAAACAGGTATACCTTCCCTTTTAAATCTGGACTAACTGTAATTGCTTTAGATCATGGGTACTTCTTCTAAAACTCTTCCATGACACCCTAATAAGAATGTTTAAAAATATATTGCTCAAAAATTAAAACCATTTCACACTAGGATAAAGAAATGATCTTTGACAAAAACGTAGTATGTATTGACAGCTAAACGTATTAAAAACTGTATACAAAATTTCTGTTGTAGTTTAGACAATTTTTACTGCCTTTCAAAAGACATAAATGTACTATTTCAAATTTTCCTTTCATTTTATGACTTTAAAATTGAATGGGCGTGACTTTACAATCATCCGGTACTATGTAATTTAACAATCTATAAGTCGCAATTTATTTAACAATTATATGCAATTCTGTTATAAGCACATAAAAATTCATATAAAATCACAGTACCATTTCGAAGCTTTCTAAAATTATCGAAGAAACTAAGTTAACGATATATTTATTCAAGCACGCTGTTCACAAATCACTACATGCATACTGTTCACAAAACCCTTTATTTTATTTCAAATAAAAATGAGCAAAATGAAATGAACACTGATTTTCCTAAACATTTAATTCAATTTCCTATATTTTTGTCAATAATATGGGACATGGACAGAGCGGTAAAAGTAAGAAAAACATCAGTCAATCAACAGCGTCTTTGTCCCCTTTGTTAGAGAAAATGATTGTGGCAATCTCTTTTTGTGGATTCGAACATATTTCTCTTCCATTTTCTTGAACTTAGGATACTTAGGCATTTAATTTTATGCTGCATAGTTACTCCCCTACTTTTTTATACGTTTCTATTCATGAATCTGCTGCATTTATGAGAATTTCGTTAAGTTTTTATATATTAATGACTTGGTTTTTCAAACTTGCTGAAATGTTAAATTTAAAAACTGTTTCTTAAGCTATTATAATATAATAATATATTTGCACGTATTTTCTTCAGCATTATCGATAAATATTTGGTTCTATTTCAAAAATATTTTAGTTACAAAATGCAGAACAATATATTATAGCAGTGTTCCTCTATCGCCGAACCCTGGCATCAGTTATAACAGCACGGGAGAGATGCTCCTTAGATTTGTCGTTTTAGTTTTTTAAGCCATATTTTATAAATAAATATTTCATCGTGGAAATATTCTAGGGGAAATAATATTCATTATTGTGTCGAAAAGCTCAGAGCCAGAAAGTTTAAATAGCATATATGAAGCAAATTTCATCGACCAAGCTCCATTTAAATTTTAATATGAATAAGAGGCTGCTTAGCTGACTTCTATGGATAATTACATTTAAATAATAATTGTTTTAATACAATATTTTTTTCCAATCATCATCAATAAAGTCAATTTAATAATACAAAAATTAATTTTATACTGAATAATATTATACATTTTTAGAGATCAGAATGGGACATGTCAATGAAAATCAGGAGATATTAATTTAATGATGTTGACCTGAGGAAATTGCAATATACTATACGATATCAATAGTCCAGTGATTTATAATTTATTTAAAAGTAATTTTATATTTGTTTACATGTCACACAGTTTACATAAATGTGCCAATATACTTTATGATTTTGCGATGATTAATTATTAATACTTAAGTTAGTTTAATGTATAAACTTAAAAAAAAAATTAGAAAGGTATTTGCGAGTAAATTTGTTGGGACTACTCCCTTGTCTTATACAAAAAGTGTTTACCGGGCCGCGATCTCACAGATGTTGAGAAGCACTGCATTCTAGAACCCATCACAGGCAAATAATATTGAATTTTATAAAGAGCGACATACTGTGGATATATTAATCGCAACTAAAATACATAACACCACATGCTCTACTATTTGCTTCTTGCATATAAAAACGTTCTGTAAGTGTTCTGGAACAAAGTGTAGGGACTCTAACTTATACATATATATGTCTATATCTGGATTTTTTTCTATTGAAAAATAATATAAAACAAAAGTTTTTGAAACGCGACAGCAAGTACGTGCCTGTGACACAAGCCCTTGCTTGGTCTCAATGGTGCTGATTTTCTGTTTGATTTATCCTGGCAGAGGAGGCCCATTTTTTACCTATGAAACCAGTTGAATGCTATATTCAACTTTTATATGCTGCTGAATAACTATTATTTATTTTATCATTCTTAAAGTAATAATAATTAAAAACATATAAGTACTAAAAGAAAATGCATTTAATCGATTAATACAGCATCATTCTAAAATCTCACAAATCCTGCAGTATGAAAAATTATTTTATTTCTTTCAATACAAATTATATTTAAAATTCCAAACTGTTATTTTTCCTCAAAAGAAAATTGTAAATTTTGAAACCAAAGCGTCCTCCAGCGAAAAAAAAAAGTGCGCAATGTAAAAAGAAAAACCACTTTTTCAGCAAATGTTTGAGTTAAGTTTTTGAAAAAGAATTAAATTAGAAGATTAGAGTTAATATAAAAGAAACATGAAACGTTCTCCTGTCTGGAAAATTAGGAACTTTATATTCAAGCTGGATTTTTTCGGTAATTTGTTTGAGACCATTTCATACTTTTGTGAGTAAATATAAGACGTTAATGGTTTAAGAAATGTTTTCAAAAACTGTTGTTTTTGAAACATTAGTTGTGGAATAACAACATTCTGCAACTTCATTTTTTTTTAAATTAAAAGATTATTAATCAATAAAGGACATGGTTATTTAAATTCAATATAATATAGTGATGCTTTTTAAGTATAATTTATAGTTATTAATATGTGTAGGTAAATAATTTTTCCGCATATTTTTTTCATAAACAAATATTTATTTAACTACCAAAAGTTATGCTGTTAACCGGGGTGATTTATTTTAAATTGCATTCTTGATTACAATTTTGTAATTTATAACAAAAGAGAAGACATACCCTGCGTTACTCATGATTTTAAATATTTGCAAATTTTTGAGATATTCTAAATAAATATTTCTCTTTAAAATTATATTGCAATATTTAGTTAAATTCCCATGAAAAGAAATATAAGAATTTATGTTCTAACTGTACAAAATTAGGTGTGAGGGCTAATTGAAGAATAAAACATCCCAGTCCCGTTTGTAAACACATATACAGAAAGTATGAAATTTGGTCAACGTACATCAAAACGATGACTCTAATTTAGTAAAACATATACCTGTACTATTTAATCTTGTTTAACAATTGGTTAAACACATTAGAAGGTGTATAAATGTAAAAATCTCTTGTCAGAATAAAACAAATGTCTTGAAAATATCAAAAATTCCAGTAATATTATATTCTAAGTATGTAAATAATGAAGCTCAGCAGATACCATAATCCCGTTTATTTATAAAATTAATTTTTCTGTCAAATTCTTTATTATTTATATCGTATAAATGGAAAAAAAGTCGTCTGCCGTATAAACACATTTTATTTAATTCTGTTATAAGTAACATGATTTAATGTTCTTCAAATACATTTTTAGACAACAACCATCTACACAATGCTATTTGTATGGAGATTTTCATTTTGTGTGCTTTATTATTATATATGATCCCAAAATCCTAAAAATTCGAAACATGGAAAATGTTACTCTTGGTGAAGTAGAAAATAACTATAGGAAATTAGAAAAAAACTTTGGATTTGCATACGGAGCAAATAAACAAACAAGCTTTCAATTTTAAATAAATAGGTTTCAATTTGAAATAAATAGGTGATTAAGATATATTTCAGTTTTATATTTCTGAAAAAAAAACTTATTTTAATTTTTTGTATTTCTCATGGTTGTTAATTTGATTTTTAAATTCATGAATTACAACTTTCCATTCTCATTTCATATATTAGTAAGAATTTGAAATAAGTGAAATTCGAATAAAATGCATACGAGAAGGAAAATATGTGTGTCATTTTGTATATTATATGTCATTGTATAATAAACTATCAATCAATTTTTACAAAATACTTATAATTACTAATCCAGTAAAATGAAATATATCATTAGACATTTTCTGAGGAAATTTTTGAGTTAATAAGTTTTGAAAACTGAGAAATTTAGTTCATAATGTTATACTTGCATTTTATTTCATCACTTGGCATAAAAACCCATATTTAAAATAAGAGTTTTAGTAAATGTTTATTACCTGACATTTGAGGGACATTTAAATAGGTTAATTTGATAATTTATACATTACAAATTAAAGTCATAAAATCGTATTATAGAAATACTAAATTCGACTTAGTGATTCAATGAAATATTAAGAAAGTGATGACAGTGAAATATTAAGAGAGTGATTTAACTGGTATGCACTTAATCTTTGGATTGACTGACCTTAAAACAACTGAAACAGCCAGTTTTGTAAGAAAAAATTATGCAGTTTTAAATATTAGTAGCATTAGTCCATAAACCCTACATTTAGGAAAACTCCTACAGAGTAATTTAAATAAACCATATTTTTAAATATATTGTAAAAAATATCCATGTATATTCTAATAAAAAATATAAAGTTTTCTATATATTGAGTTTTCATAAATTGAGTTTTTAATGATGATTTTAATATGCTAAAATATTGATAACTTTTTTTTGAGTAATTTTCAAAATAGTGACATTTAACTATTGCTTAATACTGTTATATTTATATTTTAGATACCCATTTAAGATACCATGCCCATATATAATAAGTTATAACTGGATTAACCATTTAAGATATTTTCTTTTGTTTAATTTCCTCATATAACTTACAAAAAATATTTATTTGAAGGGTATGTTTTCCATAAAATTTAAAATATATTTTATAATGTTAAAAATTTCGTTGTGCAGTTCTATTACCATTAATAAGGAAATATTTTAATATTTTTTTACTGTACTAAGAGCGAAAAAAAAAGTTCTTTTCAAATATAACTTTACCTGAATCTGATAAAGTTATCTAACAACATCAGTTGTAAAATCTTGTATGTCTCATTAATGTTTGTTTTAAAAAAATTCTTATACATTGTTAAATACTATATTTTAAAATGAAATTAAATAAATATATAATAAGTTATAATGGCAAGATGAAAGCATACTCAAGAAATAATACCTAAGGTGTTCGTTTTAGAAATGATTTCCAAATATTCGAAATTAACGAAGTAAATACTATTCCAAATAATTTTCTAAAATACAAAAATTCTGCTAAAATATACTCATAATTGTCGGTAATGACAGAAAAAAAGAATTTATACTATTACATCATCACGCAAATACGAAATAAATCAGCTTATTATTGTATTACATATGTTTTAAAATTAGACATTGAACCCGATTGATAATAAATAAATAATACAACCCGATTGATAATAAATAAAAATAATTATATCACCATCATTAAAGATACAGAAAACTTAAAATAAATTTCTAGCTTTAAAAAGTTCTTGAAACTTCTTCACTTCTGGGGCAAAATACGTTTCACCATTTGCACAATATCTCTTTCATACAATAAATGCGAAAACGTTTCGAAGCTACCTCTTATTTATCCATGTTACTTATGAAAATTGATGATTGTGTTTGGATATTTCGGCGTTTTAACTTAATTTTAAAATGATATTCACATAAATTACGAAAGTCAGGATATGCAAATATAGTTAAAACAACTTTCTTTTACAAGTTGCAGTCTCCAGTATATGAAGTGCACAACTTGGTTCAGAATACAGCCCTGGATCAGAATATAGGGCAAAACTTTCTTTTCAAGATGCAGTCTCCAGGATAGTGTTGTTGTTGAGACCCAGACCGTCCGACCTACCAGAAAGGTGTAAGGTAACTGTATGGACGGCCGGGAAGTGCCACCCAATTTAGACCGGAACCCAGTAGGGGAGGCCTCCAGGATAGTGTGTAAAATATGATGAAAAATGTAGTACTTGTTTAGAATATGTGTTAAAACAGGTCCACTATACATATATTGCTGGTTTATATTTGGAAATAAATTCACTTTCTATTGTTTTTTTTAAAATTATTATTGTAAAAATAAGACACAGGTCAAGTTTTCAAAACTTTGTGGAAGATCGGGAAAATGTTTCAGAATCGTAATAATACTCACATAATGAAAATATCTCTCAAAGTCATTACCAGAACATCGCGTTAATATGTTACCCTATATTAATTGTAATTATGTCAATACTCCTAAATTTTGAATTTCGCAAAATTGGAAATTTATATGTTCACAATTTACAATTAATTTACAATTTGGTTTAACTTACATTTTGAGTGACATGTTTTAATTGATTTGAATATTTTATTTTACAATAAAAGTAAAGAATATTTTTTAAATGTACAGGGACAAAATCTTATTTTCAAATTTATAACCATGGGAAAACAAACATTTTATAGGGAGATATGTGATAGGAAGGAAAATATGTGCAGAAACATTTCGTAATATATGTAATGTATATTACAATTTTTTGCGAATACAATGTTTTCATTCGTCTAAGTGAAAATTATCCGTCATATACTTGTGTATGTGGCTCATGAAGGGGTATTTATGACAGCTCTAAATAGAAAGTTTCAGTTGCAATTCCATTTGTGTAAGGACTGCGTACTGTAACTGATGAGACTGATATCTTTTAATTTCTAATTGACGATTTTAGATTTGTAACTTATTATTTTCATTCTTAGGTACTTTTTTTTATAACTGTTTGTATGTAGGTGCTTTTTATAAAATTCTACCTCCAATCTTTGATGTATATTATTTATTCGGCTTTGACTTTAGTATTTTGAATCTAATATTAATTTCGAAGGGATGTTGTATAATCATGTAGAATATTCATCTACTCTATACAGCCTGCCTATTTTAGCTAGAGTGCTATTTATTAGCGCAAAAAATCCATTGTATATCATAAAACAATTGCCTCTGATGTGGAAACGTAGTTTTACTTCATCGAAATGTTTTCTTGCTACTAAATACACCAAAATCAAATCTAAGTGTGATTTTTAATATGATTTACTCACTACAGTTATAACCCTACAGGTACAATATTGAATTGTAACATGGTAACAAGCCAATTACACATTCTATTTTACGTAAAAAAATATAATACGGTATATGAGTAATAAAATAACACTAGAGGCAAGTGGGATTAGTCTCTCTCAGGTGAGGACTAACAAAGAAACATGTCACTTCTACGAGGAGTATGTAATCCCTCTTTCCACTATCAGAGAGGGAGACACTCTTGATGAGGGATTAGAAACTAGGCACTATAATACCTTAATTCCTCCTGAATGTTTTCTAAGGTATGGTTCCAGTTTATTTAAATTCCTTGGAATACAGCACAAGTTAGTCCATGATTTTTTAGGGGTATGAACTAAATTTAAAATACTATTTGCCGGCGAACATTTCTCCTTCGCAAATGCTTGCCATATGTACTTTCATTATAAAATGAAAAGATTATGATAAAAAATTATGAAAAAAATGATTCGTACAAAAGATCTGTGACAAGTAGGAATTCATATAGTAATGAGATATATTATTCTATATTTTTACTATCAAGAGTGATGGAATGTGACAAATATTAATTATGTATCAACTACAATATTTTTAATTCTATATTATTAGTAGTAAATAAATTTGATAACAATTTTTTTTTTCAAATTACGTATTCAGGTATTAAAAATTATAACCTTTATGGTTAAACATCTAGAAACTAAAATCGAAACTTACCATAAGCTATAATGTCATTATTATGATATAAAGAGCATATTATTATTAAGAGCATGCATTTATTTCATTTGAATTAAAATGAAATAAATGCATGTTACATATTTACGCATGAAAAAAGGTGAGTCCATCTTTGATATAAAATTTTTCGAAATATATGTATATACTGGAATCAAATCCATAATACAATTTAAAAGTTTGACTAAATACTACATACATCACTTGAGTATTTCAAAAATTAACTTTTAAGGTTAATCAAAATAGAGAAGAAATATGTAATAAAATAACTATGAAAAAAAAAGATATTGGAAACTTACAAAAATTATATTTTAAATGTTAGATTATGCACTTTTCGTTAGGATATTTTTACATATCTTGTATTTTTTTCAAAA
This sequence comes from Amaurobius ferox, assembly GCA_951213105.1. Taxonomy (NCBI): domain Eukaryota; kingdom Metazoa; phylum Arthropoda; class Arachnida; order Araneae; family Amaurobiidae; genus Amaurobius; species Amaurobius ferox. The sequence goes on along the minus strand of OX578139.1, from coordinate 152,761,335 downwards.
AATCACCAATAATACATAATTTTCAGTATTACCAACCCAAATATTCACAGAAGAGTAACATGTAGCATGGAATTTTTGATTATTAGAATCCTTAATTTGAAAATTATATAGGAAATGTTTAACGATGACTAATATTTTAAATGTCTGGACAGTCTTTTGTGGTTGGTTTTATTATTTAATTTGCTTTTGTAAAACAGTACAGACTCAATATACTTTGTTTGAATTTGGTTGATTGTAAAATAAAATTCATAGAAAATTCCCATATATAACATTAAACCAACATATTTATTGCCTATCTATAAATAGAGAGGTGACTTTATAAAATTTTGTTAAATAGCAAGTATGCAAATTGATATGATATTTATAAGGAAAAATATCAGTTTCTGACTTTCAAAAAATATTTTTTCAGGAACAATATTTTCAGAATTTAACATTTTCAGGATTAAGTTAATGCATTACGAATCAAAATTGACCACAAATTAAGCATATAGCGATAAAAAGAGTACTTTTATACATGCAGTTTTCCAAAATTTGGAATTTTTTTAGACTTTTTTTCTCTCCGTTTATAATTTTTGGGCCTGTCCGCATGAGTGCAAAAAAAAATTTATTAGCATATTTGATTAAAATTTAATGTACATACCAAACTAATATGAATAGACAAAATCCAACATTTTTAAGATTTGAAAAATAAATTTATAATCACATTAATTTTGTCGGATTTAAAAAAGAAAACATGACAATTAATATATATTATTTTTAAGTACAATTTTTTGTAAAATATTTTAACATTCTTTAGGTTTAATATATAGAAGCATTTCATAGCTTCACTTTAATGAAAAACAAATATTTCTGGTGACTCCAATTAAAAATAATGACACTGAGAGTAAAACTCTATTATTTATTTTTTGAGTGATGACATGAAGTGTTAGTTAGTGAGTTATGTCATAAACTCTATTACTTATTCAGTTATGGCATAAGCTCTAATATTTATAGAGTTATAACACATTTTCGAAATAATATATTTAAAATTAACCAACATATGAATTTATAAAAATATTATATGTTCATATTATCTACATATATATGCTAAAGTATATAAATTTTCATTTAAATATACGAAAAATATGTTCCTTAATTCAAAATCAAGGTAATAGCATGTCATAGAAAAAGTACATGGGATTTTTAAGCTGAAAAAATACTGTCTTTAAAGAAATGTTTTTCCACTGTCATGTTCTAATTAAATTGGGTAAATAAAAACTTACCCCATGGCTGTTCATTTGTGGCTGGAGACTGAGCGCGTATCCCCGATACCGTAGTCCAGAAACTTGCGAAAAATTCCCAAAATAAAATACTGGCGGCCATAGCAAATATAAAAGACATTTCAAAGCCAAGGGTGTTATAATCCTCTTCAATTATCCTTTCATTCACTAATAATCGCGTAACACAAGACATACACACTGAAATCACATTTTCTAAAACTCCAAAAAGTTACTATACATGTTGCATTATCTAATATACTGAATCTATTAATCCTTTAAGAATTCTTAACGGCCAATTTACGCGGTACTCCTGATATTCATTATTTTCTACATATTAAAAATTTTATTGAGGGTAATGAAATTGACAGTTCTGTAAATAGAAATAATTTCTTTAGCATATATATATTTCACACAATATCTTGGAACTTCAAAACTCTAAAATTAAAAAAAATCAAGTATTAAAGCATCTCATAATATTGTTTTGAACATTGGCACACACAATACTTGAAATTCCAGTATCAACTTTAATTTTATCTCTAAAAACTTGATATAAATATATTTTTTAAGTATTCCTCAACTTTTTTCACAATCACTCTTTTGACGTTATAAAACTCCGCTGATCAGTGCAAAACTGAAAAGCTTTCGTGTAAAAAAAAATCTTCTGAAATTAGAAATTTATCATCACTTGTCGCAACTTTGATATCATTATGAAATTAATTCACTTATTGTGAATTTAATCAAATGGCGCAATATTTTTTAAATTCCAGAATTTTCTTTTCTTCTTTTAAATCACTAATTTTCCAGACGACGGCACTGTAATGCAATATAGGTAATAAATCTAACCGAGCATCCCAAAAATGAATCGAGAACTCAACTGTTTGATACGCACCGCAACAGACACTGTCTGTTTCTGATATGTGAGAATCACTTGGATCCCCCTCTTGCTGGAATCGATCTTTAAGCTTTTCTTTATGGCCGCAAGAGGGCGCAATTTTCAGGTCCGGCAAATACTTTACCTTATGCAAAGTTTGTGTTTGAAGGTATGTAAGGTATTACTTTTCCCTTTTCTCCTTAGAATATTTTTTTATTTGTTTCCTAAGTGGGGATGTTTGAAAAAATGATGGAATATTCCACTCGGTTGATTTCTTTTTTGTTTTCGTCGAATATAAAGTCGTTTTTTTATTTATCTTTTGCCTGAAATCTCCGTGGACAGTAAGTAAAAGTCGGTAATCTAATACACATTTTAGTTTTAAGTATTGCCATCCTGGCTGTTCAAATTATTCATTACCATGCATTCCATGCAAAGGTAAAATTATGTTTTGAGAATACCAAAATAAACTGATGTGGGCTGCATATGACTTCCTTACGGACTCAATCGCGTTTTTGTTTTCGTTCATAATCTATTGAGTTTAATTGCACAAGATACCTGCGATACGTTTCTTTTAAATTGCAAATTTTTTGCTGTTCAAATTTAATTTTTTCAATTTGGCAACAGGTTTTCATTTCTCACGTAAATTAAATTATCGGCATAGGTAAAAAATACCGATATATCTCAAGAAAGGTTTATCCTACTATTATTGCGGTAATTTTTTTAACCTTCAAAAATTATATATAAAAAAGTATTTAATAAAAGTATTTAACAATAATTTTAAATGTTTCTTTAATTTCATAGTTTGATGATATTTCTCGGCTATTTCGCCCCCCCCCCCGATAAAAAAGCAGGCATTTTTCCCTGAATCGTGCTCAACTCTAATCAGCACCTGAGTTACCAATTCATTACTCACAAAAGTTTGTTAAATTTTGTGGTGTAGTTCTTGAGCTAGAGTGGATGCATGCATTGTATAGACACACACAGAGAAAGACAGATACACAGAAAAATACACAAACCCATAAGCACAGATGTCCTTCTAGAATAGTGTTTCCTTGTTCTAGAGTTCGCGTGTCCTGGAGTTTTCGTGGCCTAGACTCCCATATCTGTCGACATCTCGAGTTTCAATTCCGATACGTTTCCTATACATTACTGGGAGAACAATTTCTGGTCTCACATGTATATGTGAGACCGGAAATTGTTCTCACATGAGACATTTTTATTTGTGAAATTTATGATGCCCAGAACAGCGAACAAATCGTGTAGTCTGGCTGGCACCAAGGTTTATTAGGACTTGAACCTAAAGGTCGGAAGACTATAAATTTAGGGGTGCCATACCAGAGGGTCTAAGCTGGGCCTTACTAAATGTGCAATGGCGCAATTGGGTAAGGGGTAACCAATAAGCGCCAAAAAGAAATAAAGGCGGAGTTATCCCCCCCCCCACACACACACTGAGGAAAACCACAGCATGTGACAAGAGAACGAGATCAGACATTGGAGAAGACAGTTGAATTTTGACTTAAGAGACAAGAGCAGAGCAGATATAAGACAATCATGACTTTGTGACTTAAAAATGCGATATACTAAAATGACTTAAGGAAGATGCTGGTGAACAGTTGTTCTGAGTTGACTGGTGCAGATATGTTATATGACTAGTGGATAGAACCGCCTAATAGCATGAAATAAGTGGAGTGTGTCAGTTAGCAGTATTCAATAAAGTTACGAGTGGGCATTACACTTCGAGTTGATGCAGTAACTACAGACGAGATTGACCAATTGCTGCTAACAAGGCCCAGATTGAAGGTATGTGTTCATCAATCATCCACAGGTTAATAAATACGTTAGGAATAGGGTTCAGGGTTTCACATGCTCCCCTCTCATATTCTATCTTAATAAATAATTAATAAGAAGAGTAGTTAATATATTGGAATTGAATAGGTATTTTGTGTCTTTAATAAATGTTAAGTTTAAATTGGTCTAATCTTATAATAATTAATAAATATTCTTTTCAGGACTCACACGAAAGGTAAAAATAATTGGAGGGTTTATAGCGGCACAACATAGCATTGTACGATTTAAATTAATTCCACTATATGAGAATAACGGCCATGTCAAATTAATGAATTTAAAATATAAATAATAATATTACTTAATGTATTTAAGAATTAAAAGTTCAACTTTAAGATTTTACTTTTTTTATTTCGGTTGCCACACTAAAGGTCAGAAGACTATAAATTTAGGGGTGCCATACCAGAGGGGCTGAGCTGGGCCGTGCTAAATGTGCAATGGCGCAATTGGGTAAGGGGTAACCAATAAGCGCCAAAAAGAAGTAAAGGCGGAGTTACCCCCTCCCCCACCGAGGAAAACCACAGCCTGTGACAAGAGAACGAGATCAGACATTGGAAAAGACAGTTGAATTTTGACTTTAGAGACAAGAGCAGACCAGAAATAAGACAATCATCACTTTGTGACTTAAAAATGCGATATACTAAAATGACTTAAGGAAGATGCTGGTGAACAGTTGTTCAGAGTTGACTGGTGCAGATATGTTATATGACTTGTGGATAGAACTGCCTAATAGCATGAAATAAGTGGAGTGTGTCAGTTAGCAGTATTCAATGAAGTTACGAGTGGGCATTACACTTCGAGTTGATGCGGTAACTACAGACGAGATTGACCAAGTGCTGCTAACAAGGACCGGTATGGCACCCCTAAATTTATAGTCTTCTGACCTTTAGGTCCAAGTCCTAATAAACCTTGGTGCTGGACAGACTGCACGCTTTGTTCGCTGTTCTCTCTGGGCATCATAAATTTCGCAATTAAAAGTGTATCATGTGAGAATAATTTCTGGTCTCACAATTACCATGTACTGTAAGGAAGGTAATTTTATATTAACTATACTATAATTTTACCCGTTTAAAATATTTACATCCTCAGAAAAAAATCCATTAGAATCCTCAGAAATTCTCTTATAAAATTTATTTAAATTGTTAGAATTTTAAAATTATGTTAATTGAGAGTCTATCCGATATACCAGACCATTTTCACACTCGAACGTGTATATGTGGTTTTACAGCTATTAAATATAATGCAGCAATTACGTTCTGGTAATTTCAATTGAGTGGCATTCAAAAAACAGCGTTAACATCCATATAAGTTCACGACCCTACTAACATTTTTTTTTCAGAGTGACATAAGATTTACGTCACACTGTGACTTTGGTACATCACAGGACGTCGCAGTACGTCTCGGCAATGTCATATTGAGGTCACAGCGAATTCATTTTGGTCATTTCTATGGTCGTTTGTGACGCCGCATATTAACTTGTTTGTGGCGTCGCATATAACCTTGTTTGTGACTGCACATTGTAATTGCCATTGTAATGTCGTCACATTGTTACGTGTTAAGTAAATTGTGGAAACGTCACATAATATAGTCACAATGAAGTTACAAAGTTACTAATGCGAAACGTCGCATAGAAGTCAAAAATATGATGTCACATTGTGACCCAGGTGTCACGTGACTACAACGTCACTGTCACACATGTGACGATCTTTGCTGTGAGGGGACTGACGCTGAAAACAACAGTACAAAATATGTTTTTCGATACAAATAAAGAAATTGACATGTTCTATGTCTTTAAGATTTTATTGCAAGGTACTTAAATAGTTCCGTCTATTGGCCTTCTCTGCCACATTGAGAAATAATTATAGAATATGACTTTCCGAACCAAAATCAAGTTTCCGTTTAAAGCGTAGTTTTATCTTGTGAAAATTCTGTTTTAAGCAGATTTCATTATAATACAAAATGGTTAAGAAAAATACCGTGAAATCTGTGTAAAACGAAACCTGCACGAGACTGAATGCATAATTTTATGACATGCTTAATTCAGACATATTTTATGACCCAAAGATTTCCATATTTTAATGAAATTTGTGAGAGGACGGAAACTTCTATAGCGATAATATTTTCAGGAAAATGTCATTTTGTCTTAGACAAACGGAGCATTTTTTAAGGGTCATTCTAATGCCCTTTCGAATTTTCTGTAATGAAAATCTGGATATATAAGTTTTATATTTTTATTTCAAGAAATGTTTTCTAAGAGGAACTTTATTTATTTAGTATTAATTATACCTGACGATGCTCGCGATTCAAAATATGTTCAAATTCTAAACGTATATATATTGCATATAAAATGCATCCCATTAAAATATTATTATATAATTCATACAACACATTATAATGTATAACAACATGCTTTCGCTTTACAAAGTAATCGGCATTGAAAAATCTGAAGAATAAAACATTCTTGTCGCATTTGTAAAACGATAGATAAAAATCATTTAAACATTTCATAAAAGTCATTTAGTAAATAAACTTGGAAATGCATGAATTATAAAAAAAAACTCGTTCCAAAACATTGCAGTAATCTCAGTTTCCATGGTAGTAAATGCAATAACAAAATCAAAGATATGATACCGTATTTTTATAACCATTTCTTTAATATTGATGAGGCATGTTAAATTGAATGAAAGCATTTTTCCGCATAAAAACATTGCATTTAATTCAGTTTCGGAGCAAGGTGGTATCATTTTCATTAAATGAGCTTCCGGAAAAAATCATCTGCATAATGAATAACCATGCAAAGTTTGAAAAACAAATCCGTTGAAAGAATTATTTTAATAATATATTCATAACGTGAACGATAACAGTAACAATATCTTCAAAATATAAACGGGGATATTCATGGTGACTCAGAGAATAACCATGCCAAATTTGAAGAACAAATTTGTTGAAAGAATTATTTTATTAATATATTCATAACACGAACGATAACAACAACAATATCTTCAAAATATGAACGGGGATATCCACGGTGACTCAGAGAATAACTATGCCAAATTTGAAAAACAAATCCGTTGAAAGAATCATTTTATTAATATATTCATAACATGAACAATAACGATATCTTCAAAATATGAACGGGGATATTCACGGTGACTCAGAGAATAACCATGATAAATTGGAAAAGAAAAGCCATTAAAAAAAAGCTGTAGATTTGTATACAGAACAGACATACTTTCAATTTTATATATACAGGGTGATTTCAATTTCATTGTACAAACTTTAATGGGAGATGGGGAACATTAAATCATTTTTCGTTAATAAATATAAGTCCTTAAATGTCTCACTTGGGCTATTTCAAAAATTGGCAATTTTTTGTCATTTTTCCGTAATGTGGACGTCTTACGTATAAAATGGAATATTCCGTGCATGCTGAGATAGAGGATATGCACATGGACCGCCGCAGAGCAGTGGTTATGGCGGAATAATCCCATGTGATAGTCCAGTATTCAATACTCGACGCCGCTCAAAACTATTCGCGTGTGTTTGCTAAGTATGTCCACAATACATGTGTATGGCTTAAAGTCCGTTCTTAATGTAATAAGTTATGGGAGTGATGATAAGGTGCCTGTAGTGGCCACCTTTATAAGGTTTCTGTCTAAATTGGGCGTTTCCTTCAGGGGTAGCCGAGCAAATACCTTCAGCGACATATGCTAGATGCATGTCTACCATCTTTGCTGCCGAGAACAGCCCCATGTTACATGCACAATGTCCTGCCATAAATGATAAGCGTAAAATAACTAATTGATGCATTACTCAACAACATCCTTTAACGCCTGAGGGTGACATATGTGGACATTCGTTCAATAACGACAAATGCTTGTGTTAGTGTCCCTTAACTCCCAGTAAAGATTGTATAGAGAATTTTGACTCACTCTGTATATAGGTTAACATATGATCTGTAGAAAATGGTGGAAATATAATAAATCGTATTTTTATTTAGGGATTAAAATAGTGTGTTATTAGATTTTAATCAAAGTAAACACAGTTTTCTTCAATATTGTTTATGTTTATTAAAATGTATTAAAATAAAAAAAAGAAAACTAGACTGTGCAGACTTAACAGTTTAGGTACAAAAGGTATATAAAGAAATAAACGTTTCGTATTAATTACTTATTAACAGTAACTACTTATTAATATTTACCATACTCATGTGTAATTTGGTCCATATTAATATTTAAATTTGTTTTATGCATTGCTTACTAAATATTTGTAAAATATTTTAATATTTTACAAATATTTAGTAATAGCTTGTAAATCGTGCAATTAACTATGATGAATAGGTATTCATTGAAAACATTCTTTGTGGCCATGTTTAATACATTATAAAATTGGATAAAAGCACCATGTTTCATTATTTAAAGAGGTAGTTTTCTTGATTTTACGAATAAAAAAATTTGATACATGAAATCGGTAACAATAACTTGACTAGTAAAAAGCCGGTCTTTGAATGGGCCCACGCGTATGAAGTATGATTGCTGTGAAATATTTCAAATTAAAACTTAAATTTACTTAAATATAAAACATAACTGTAAGAAATCGATTTCAATATATTTGAAAATCCTAATGCAAAAAAGCATATTATAAATTTTTTAAATATGAATATAAAGTTAAATAAATAAGAATACAGGAAAACAATGAAATCAAAGTAAAACATTAAAGCCACAAAAACGCATATCCATTTTGCGTTTTATTAACACGTTCCATAGTTGTAAAGTGTTTACGACTTTGTTCATTCTGTCTGTTTATTCGATGGCATGATAACGGACATAACAATGACTTTATCAAAATGAAATTTTAGTATGTTGTTGAGGCGTTCTGTGGGACATATGGGAATGTAAAAAAATAGTATCACCCAATTAGTTTTGGATTGAACCCGGGTTAAAAAATGAATAACATTGAATCCTATGGTATCTAATTTTTCATCCATTTTTTAAGGAGTTAAAATTCACAAATTACTTTGCAAATTTTAGAAAATATTCAAATTGTCACGTAAAAATGTGTAAAAAAAATGTCATTAAAATATGTTAAGTAGTTTTTTAAATAAAAATTGAAATAATAATTACATCCATATTATATGAAGAGATCACATGACTCATTGTATAAAAATATGTCTTCCCCTTTTTTTCGCTTACTGAAAATTGTGATTTTTAAGGAATGCTTATATTTATACTTAGTATTGCTTCCGTCCTAGAACCGCTATATTTTTGCATATTATTTGTGTTTCTAAAGTTTTTGCTTCCTCAATTGCTATATTTTTAAATTTAAATGATCGCTGAAGTTTGATTATTTCTACAACGAATCCTAATTTTAACGTATGCGGAATATAAGCAAATCAAGCTGTAAGATGAGTAAAATTGATGAATTTCCTCAAGCAAAATTATTTAGCTCTGGAGTCTGGAATATAAGTGATATGCATGAAATATTTATTAATTTTACATTGAGAAATATACGATTTCATAGCTTTTATTTTTTGATGTAGTTTTCAAGTAGAATAAATTAATGTAGTACTATGATAACTTAAAAACATCACTTCTAAATTTGTCGCATTTTAGAAATGTATAATTAAATTGCATTTCAGTTGGAAAGTGTTTAATAATCAATACTTCATGCATGATTAATATTTCATGTTATTTTATGTATCATGAGGACAAAATACAACTCTGTTACTCCACGGTATGCCCTTTATTTCGTCATGTGCATCTGGCTACCGGGTAAAAAATATGGTAGTGAGGTGTAACCATAGCCACCTTTGACAAAAATGCCTGTGTATTTCCCTCTTTTCTATAGTTACAAAGTGGAAACTTTACAAGGGATGCTTAACATCATCAAAAGATGTTAAGTAAGGTCATCTAGCGGCTACAGCTAGAACAAGATGAAGGTTTAAAAGACCGTAGACGATGTGAATTTGATATCTTGATAGATAGATAGACATATTGCTAGATAGAAATTCCAGCTTCGCTCAGGGTTATTGTAAAATTAAATTTGATTTGAATTTGCGTACAATAAGATGTAAATAAATATAAAAAAATTCTTTATAGATATCAATATGAAATTTTTAATGAATTTTTTTAATTTATAGTGCTATATACACATTATATAAACCACAGCCAATATTTGCCACATTTGATTGTGTCAACTAGCAGTGATGATTATTTTTTGATCTATTGCTCATAATAGAGTTTAATACTTTAATTTTTGCCGAAATTATATAAGTATACATACTTTTTTTGAAAAGACAACAACTTTTTAATTATTAAGAATAGGATATATTTAAAATGTTCACACTTCAAGCTAGGTATGTTGGCAGTTTAATTTGTGCCGAAGTTATACAGATATACAAACTTTTTCTGAAAAGTCTCTGCTTTAATCCATTTCTCCCAACGAATGACTTCCGAGGGAAATTCAAAAATAGTCATACAGTCTTTCATGCTACTTGACGTACAAAAAGGCACTACACAATAAACCATAGTAAAAGCTAGACATTACAATTTAATAATACAAAGAAATCAAAGTCAAAAAATTAAAAAACCAGATCAAAATCAAATAAATATAAAGAATCCTTCAAGGTAAAACATGTAGTCAAATGGAAAAACAACAACGTTATTTTACATGATAACTAGCACCACCTAGCGGTCGTTTTGAGCTAGGATTGCTACCTATGTTCGCGGAGGAAAGAACAAGAGTTTTATATAAAGGTTGCTATGCTTTAACAATGGACTATTTTATAATTAATAATTAATGTGTGGCATCGCGTCTACTTCAATATATAAACAATAAAATTAAAGACAAGATAAAAAGATAAAAATTATATAAAAAGTTCATTTAATCAAATAAAATCATCCTATAAGACATGCAAATGTTAAAAGGCCAGAGCGCTTTCGGGTATTACTATACCCTTCATCAGTGGCAATATGAAAAATTACCTTGAAAACAAGCTCATTTGTAGACCAGATCGGCAGACAAATTTGCATAAATCAGCTACGGAATAATGATAATATAAACAGGCTATTGAAAAATAATCAATTACAAAATTACAATAGTGAGTGTTATAAACGGGATATTTAAAATTTAAGCAAGTATTAAATACAAATACAAAGAAAAGGCAATGAAAAATGTCCAAATTGTAGCCAAGCATAAATTACAATAAACTAAAACATTATAGATAACTATGTAGAGGTTTGACAGTCACCGTCCAAATTGCTGCTCATGACCCAGGACGAGTCGGATTTAAAATTTGTACAGGATCAAAATTACAAATGGAATCATGGTAGATATAAATAAACAGGGTTTATAAATAATATTACGAGAGTTATTGCAACGAATTAAAAGGAAAGTTTTTTTCAGAAAAGGGCCGAAAGTTATCATTTAACTTTTGTTAAACAGTGGCTATTGATATCTGAAGTGACGCTAATCCTATATATAATTTTTACACGTTATTTGTAGGAAGTGTGGAAATACGCTCTTTAAAAATTGACGTTTCGCCGCGTTACAGTTCGTTTTAATAAATAAAATTGTGATTCTAAAAGTATGATTGCAATTTTACGTATGTGTGAGAATTTCCGTCTTCCAACCTGTTGTAATCGTCGAGTAAAATGGATAACAAAATGATGGCGAATATTGATTTCGTTTCGTTATGAACGGAGAATAGACTTCGTTTCACTCGTCCATAATTAAATGCATTTTAAAACAATACTATTATATACTGATGCTACAAATATGCAATACCATGTTTTAAAATTTAATACTTAATTTTTGGAATAATGGGACTCCGGTCGTGTTAAACGTAATATATATTTCTTTAAAACTTACATTTTTGTAACTAAACTTAAAAAATCCATTGCATGTCATTTGGAAAAATAAATGAGGCCAAAATAAAAATGTCATCTGATGCAATGGGGAATGAGAACTAAGTAAATATATTCCATATCATTGCACTGTTTTTATTATCGATAAAAGTGTTCTGCAGATTGAAAAGTATTTGAATAGACACTATCCAGATGTGGCCAAACCGTTAAAGAAAAGATGAAACTTTAAGCTACTAAATGTTAACAACAATTATTCTACGAAACTAACTATCCATAACTATATAAATATATCATAAAATTACCAATTCATATTATATCGCTAATTAATGGGTAAAATAACAGAAAAACAATGGGTAAACAAACAGGCAAGTTCAGTTAGCTGAATATGCACGTCATATTAAATTATGCACTTATTATTGATTAAATTATTGACGTATTATTGATTAAATTATTGACGTATTATTGATTAAATTATTGACGTATTATTGATTAAATTATTGACGTATTATTGATTAAATTATTGATTCCAAGATGTAATTAATGATTATTTTGTTCTTGTGTTTTACTTTCTTTTAACTCGTTGTAATAATCCCCGGAATATTATACTTTATGATTCCTTGCCATTTTGATCCCTTTTAAAAAACCTTATTTTGACCGTCGTCTTATTACGACTCCATGACTGTTAAACCAAATCTGCATACATAAATATTTAAATAACCTTTAAAGTTTTTAAAAGTTTGTCATACTACATGACTTTCGGCATTTTATATTTAATTTTAAAATTGTATGCTTGTCTTGTACTTCTTCCATAATATGACATTTCCTTTTGCCAGTTGGCCTTTTTTAATAAGTATATTTAACTTGTGTGTTGATTGCATTTGAAGCATGTACTGTAATTTGTACTGGTAAATTACCTCAGATGAAAAATGTACATATGCCTGAAAGTGCTAAGGTAAAATTATTTGTAAAATGTTTACATTATATATGCTATAAATAAACTTTTATTGAAAAAAAAACATTATTAGTAGAAATATATTTTGATCGTTTTTCATAATGGATTCCAAACATACGTATAATAATCTTTAATAATCTTTAATTTAGCAATTGACTTTTGGAAATTGAGAATTGTAAAAAAGGTACTCACATTACAACTAAAATCTATCAAGGCATGTGTTTTGAAGATCCCTTTATAAGTGAATCTTCGTCTCATTGACGTTATGCGGTACGAAACCCACGTAAAACTACTACGCACAGCACAGTCTGCAAATACTGTTTGCTTATGCAGTCATTGTAATAGTCAGAATAAACCTTCTGCTTGATGACAAGCTTGATGAAGATTGGTATCTTATAGAATAGCTTTACTAATACTTGTGTGAATGTTTTGACTGGAATCATAATAATATATGGTTAGATATAATGGATAGTCATAAGTAACTATTCATATCTTAGCCATTTTATATCTAAATTAAGCAAATTTAGTTTTAAAATGTTCCAAAACATGACTACATTTAGCTATTTTTAGTTGCTAAACGTTCCAAAAATGGCTACATTTAGCCAATTTTAGTTGTTAAACTGTCTAAAAATGACTAAATAGGTATAAAATGTTTAAATTTGCAAGCTTGCTATATACCTTCCTTCGTTTGTCCTGCTAAATTGTAATGCAATTATTCAGTATTCATCGACATAACTAAAAGTTTGTCTAATGTACTAGTAAGCCATAAGCTCAAAATTGTGTAGCAACAGGGAGACCAAAAGGACTAAATATTTCCACATCTGATCAGTATCTGGGATTTCGGCAGGTACAGTGGGACCTCCTAAATGGATAAATTTCTGTAGTAATTAATGAAAATAAAATATATTAAGTCTGGTTGTGGCCAGCTCCCAGATAATAGTGTAAATAGTGCAGCAATTTATTATGGATTTAGCGGCCAGGTCCTCAGACAGTGGTGGCCTCTCAAGTACATCTCAGGCTATAACATAGTACTCGCAATTACATATGTCTGCCATTGTGTATTAAACAAGGCGTAGTCAGCTAAGTGCAAAGCATTAACAGTGAGAAGAAATGAGAATATGTAGGTTCGTCAAACCAATAAACCTCTGGTTAATAAGATTAAAAAAGAAAATATGATATTTGTTCAGGTAACCCAGGTATCTTAATCGTTCCGGTACCCAGGCAACTTAACGTTTTGTACTCAATATGCAAATTTCATGTAGTATACATGTAAATTAAGTTTAAATATAAAAAGAGAGGTGTTATTTCAAAGAAAATGTACATTATGTATATTCTAAATACTTCACTTTCAAGTAAAATAAATGGTCTAACAGCAACTGAAATTGTTTTAAACCTAATCAGACTTTTGACTGGTAAAAAACGTGAAATATAAAATACAAAACAAAAATATGTGTTAAGCCTCATACAATTGTAGAATTTAAGAACGCCCTGATAGCGTCTGCAATATAGCTGGTATGAGTGAAATATGCATTGATTTTACAGAGAGAAGGACGATTTTTCGTGAAGTTTTAAGCATACTTGTACCTCCACGGTCTTAAGGTTTTAAATAAAATAAATGATTATAGTATTGTGATGAATGAAATTAATGGAAAAATGTTTATGAATCAAATGCTGCTTTTACAGAGAGAGCCAGACGTGTTATATTTCGATGACGTCATTTAAATAAATTTAATTTGTTTTCGATGAAGTTTTCAAATATAATAAATTATTGTAGTATTATAATAATTTTAAAAATATTACCGAGGAATGTATCGCATTCTAGAGATGTTTAAACCAGACAAATTATATTTCAATACCGTCATTTGAATGAATTTCATTTTCTTCGATGAAGTTTTAAGTTTTCAAATATAATAAATTAATGTAGTATTGTGATAATTTTTAAAATATTACCGAGGCATGTATCGCATTTCAGAGATGTTTAAATAAAATTGCATTGACGTTGGAATGTGTTTCATAATCAATGCTTTATGCATGATTGATCTTTCCGGTTTAATTTTATATTAGTTTAAGAGTAGTTCACTAGATGCAGGTGGATAATGAAAATAAATGACAATTTAAGAAGAAAACGGACGCATTTATACTGTAAAGTAAAAAGTGTAAATCATCATGTTATTTACAGAATAAAATGAATGTAGAAAGGTAAGATATAAAAATAAAATTCATCCGCATTCCATAGCTTATTTAGCACAATGATTATCTTACATAAAAACGTAATAATTGTATATATGTTTTTTTTTACATAATAAAATAATATGTTTGCCTATCTGTGTGTCTGTGTATGTTGCCTGTAGCGGAAAATCGAATCGTCGGACAGCGGAAAACATTGCTACATTAGTATTGCATGTCTCCGGATTATGCATCTCAATGAGATTTTTCCAAAAATTGCAAATTAGTATCTTAGTTAATTTATGTTCAAACATTCGAGGAATTTGAAAATTTTTTACACAAATCGGTTTCTTATTGACCTCAAAAATCTATTATCACGGGTGTTCCATCTTGGCACCAGCAGAAAGATCGGAGGACGTTCTTACTAACGATTAGCATGCTGAATATCATTCGATAATTCATTTCACTATATTTATCTATTTATTTTTAAATCCAATTGATTTTTGAATCCAATTATGTATGTTTTGGTTATCTGATTCTTATTTTGTCCCACTTGAAAAATTAGTATTAGCAGAATTCTGTTGTGTGGAAAAAACATGCCGTAATTAAAAAAAATACAAAAAAAAACCCCTCTATTTTGTGATTTTAATTAAATTTTCAAACAAAAACATAAAAATAGAGATTTTCAATTCAGCTTTCGTAAGCCCTTATGTTTTGCGGTTCGTATTGCTATACAGTGAGTATTTCAACTGACGCCACAACCTTTCCGTTGTTATGGTAAGCAGTGACATATTTATATTAAAAGCTTTCATGAGTTTTAGGGCGTCCCTAGGCAGACGATAAAAACGCACATTGGAGAGAGGGGCGCGATTGCGTCTTTTGAAAAACTTCATGAATTCCATTAACTCCTGCTTTAAATCCAGGGTATATTTTCCACTAAGCGATAATATTCTATACATAAATTATATATTTATTTATGTTTTTATATTTTACTTTTCATTCTTTACACATTTATGTCAGTTAACTTTGTAAATAGTACTTTGATTTTTCCATTTATTTTTCATCATAAAAGAACCATACCTTAGCTTGCCTTATGAAATATGAATCTGAAACGTTCCCTCACAAAACGCCACCTATTTTAAGTACAAAACACTCTTTCAAATTACAGTGTTTTACCTTTTACTATGGTACGAGGGTTAATCTCTACCATTAAACATATTGGTATTTATGAGAGGGTGGCGAAAGCAGTGATTGGTTAATATTTTATTACTGTATGCCCATCCTGTAGATAAATCGCTGCCAACGCAGCTGCTGTGAAACCTAAATTGTCTCTCTCTTCAATAAATGAAGAACTCTTCATCCTATTAATAAATGAAGTGAAATGAAGAAAAAATGTTCTTAAATAATTTTACATTCTTATAAACTTAATCGAGGAATGCTGTTAGTTTTAATTAGCATTTGTCAATCATATAATAACGTAACCCATTTAAATTAGTCAATTGTTTAATGTTTATCTTAAAGTCTAGGGCTTTATCTAGACTGAACTTTGTACTTGTGCTAAAATAAGAGTAAATGTCTTGGTAAATAAATTTATAAATAATAGGGAAAATTGGGCGGAATGTTAGTGACTGAAAAATGAATCTGTTCAAGCAGTACCACAACAACTATATTTGGCACCTGGCGCAAAGCAATTTTCAATTTCGTCTGCGCCTTTTTTCCCTACATACCGTATCAAAGGAGGCGTTCATGAGGCTCCATATTGATACGGTGGGGGGCATCATTCGCACAACCTTTACTGCGGGGCCAGATTTTTTTTGCTGGATATTAATAGATTATTAGATTCCGCAAAATAGATTAAGAGTTCGAAACATTATTTGATAAAAATATTATGCAATCTCCCCTTACAAAATGAACAATCGATCTTAACAATTTTTACATCAGCAAGCAACATCAACAGTCAACCTTACAAAATCCACTTGCATAATATGAACGGATTGAATTACCTGTGCTATAGATATGATGCAAAGTAAAATTGTACACATACATTGGTCAGAAAAATTATTTATTTTCAAAAATATTATTTAATATTTTTCTCAACTGAAATCCTGATAATTGTCAGTAGAGTTCTTATCTTTAGTTCAGGATATCGACATCATGTACTAGTTGTTGAGACCCAGACCGTCCGACCTACCAGAAAGGTGTAAGGTAACTGTTTGGACGGCCGGGTAGTGCGACCCAATTTAGACCGGAACCCAGTGGGGGAGGCATCCACAGAGACCGTACCCTCCTTCCCCTACCACCAACCTCTCGGAAGGACTTACGGACCCACATGTTTAACGTGATCGTACTCCGCGTGAACACGGCGGCAGTTTTGGCAGCGGCTGGAATCGAACCCGGGCCTACCGAGTGCAACTCCAGCGCGCTAACCAATGGGCTACCGCGCCCCGACATCATGTACTAGTATGACATTAACTTCCTTCTGATTTTATTAACACTGATATTACAAAAAGAAAAAAAACAAGAAAGATCAATTATGCATAAAGCATTGATTAAGAAGCACTTTCCAACTTCAATGCAATTTTATACAACCATCTCTAAATTGCGATACATTCCTCGCTAATATTTTTAAAATTATCACAATACTACATTAATTTACTATATTTGGAAACTTCATCGAAGAAAATGAACTTCATTCAAATGACGGCATTGAAATATTATTTGCCTGGTTTAAACATCTCTAAAATGCGATATATTCATCGGTAATATTTTTAAAATTATCATAACACTATAATAATTTATTATCTTTGAAAACTTCATTGAAAACAAATGAACTTTATTCAAATGACGTCATCGAAATATAAATCGCCTCTATATAAAAGCAGCAATTCATTCATAAACATTTTTTTCAATCGTTGCATTCATCACAATACTATAATAATTTATTTTATTTAAAAATTTGAAAAACTGTTATCTACCATATTTATTTTAAAATATGAAACTTTTCTCATATGTAAAATAATTAATCTCTTGGAAAGATATTTATTATATGATATATCTTTCTTTTCTTTCTGGAGGATATAAGGAGAGTCAGAATTTAATTTAATTTATTTTATTTAAAAATTTGAAAAACTGTTATCTACCATGTTTATTTTAAAATATGAAACTTTTCTCATATGTAAATTAATTAATCTCTTGGAAAGATATTTATTATATAATATATCTATCTTTTCTTTCTGAAGGATATAAGGAGAGTCAGAATTTAATTTAATTTGTTTTTCTCCCTATATTAAACAATTTTTATTTCAAAAACTACCCAACATATATTACTGAATTTTTCTTGTATATTTTATAGAATAATGTGAATCTCCTAACATTTTCGAAGCGATTTGTGAATTTTAAATTTGCTTAAAAAATGTTTGAAAGATTAGGTCCCTTAGGGTTCAATGTATTTCATTTTTTCAACCCGGGTACAATAAAAAACTAATTGGGTGATATTATTCATTTATATCCCCATAGGTCTCACATACCGTCTGAAAAACTTACTAAAATTCCATTTTGATAAAGTCATTTTTACGACAGTTATCGTGCTAACGGACAGACAGACAGACAGACAGAATGAACAGTCATAAACTCTTTCAACTACGTTGTAAAGTGTTAAAATATGCGCAAATAAACGAAATGACTTATCGTATGGAAAATATAATAAATATTAGGTCAAAGCCAATTATGTGACATAGAAGTTAGAAAGATAAAAATGCGGGCTTCCATCACAATTCCTAATATCCGAAGCAAATGAAGCAAAAAACAGCTCAACTAGTTACGCCTCACTAGCGTAGACCATGATTTCGCTATCATTGTTCCTGGTCAATTTACAGCAGACGATAAAATGAGTCAAAGCACAAAACTTCTTAAAGCAAGTTTCTATTTTATGCTAGAGGTATTTATTTCAATTACGTCAATGATGCAATGCACCATTATAAGCGCACGATTTTGTTTGTATGGCCTGCTCCAGTGTAGAAATTATTTTCTTATAATTTAGTAGGTAGTTTATAAATTAAAGGTCAATACTTGAAGTTATCGTCGGATTGTAACAGCATATACTCGACAAAACTTAAAATGAGATAACAAAAATATACAATAAAAATGCTAGCTTTATATTTTCTGCATAATTTCTATAATACCTCATGAAATATTCGGGCATTTCCAATTTTTGGTTAAGCCTAGCGCAAGAGAAATGTCTCCTATCCCCTGTTCAGAACCTTCCTATAACAACCACTTTTTTTTTCATTTGCCGATCTATCGACATTTGATGTTTGTTCGTCGAGATATTTCTCCACACGTATCCTATGATTTCCTCGTTAAGATACTATCCTCTGTAAGAATGGAGGAAAGAAAAAAATGGAACGTTTCTTTGCAATTGTATGTTCAGGGAGGATATAGGGCATGAGAAAATATTTCAGTTTAGAATCTTTCGGATTAATATCCACGAATCGAATTTTCTGTTTTCTAAGATACAAATAAAACAAGATTTTCGAGAGTGAATATCTTAAATCATGTTGGCTGCTTTATAGGTAAGAACACAAAACGAAGTGGAGTAATTACGATAAACTATTTATGCAAACATTCTCAAATAAAAGGTTAATGGGTTTCCTCACCATCAATACTGACAATCAACAGGTTGGAAACATAAACCGTAACAAACTGAATTTTCAATACGAAGGTAAATATAAGATACTGCACATTAGCATAAATTTAGACATTAACGATACGTCTTACGTGATTCCACAACCACATATAAGTATCTTGAATCCACAATTTCTGCCGGTTATTTCTTCAAAACTATCCATTGTTTCTGATGATGACATGACGTTTCCTGTTTTTCGGACTTGGCAATGACGGAATGACATGTGCTGCGACTATTTCCATCCCACAAACAACTCAGTACCACTCAGTGCGGAAGTGTGGATAACAACTGATAACAACAATCAGCGGTAGACAGAAATGTTTGAGATTCCACTTCAAAACGTCAAGGGCATCGCATGAGCAGAAAAATATATCCAGACTCGTAAGACCAGAGTAGGATTAAAGAAGTGAACTCAGGAACATGCAGGTCAAAGGTACATTTTACACACCGACGTGAGTTGTTGTTGAGACCCAGACCGTCCGACCTACCAGAAAGGTGTAAGGTAACTGTTTGGACGACCGCGAAGTGCCACCCAATTTAGACCGGAACCGAGTGGGGGAGGCATCCACAGGTACCGTACCCTCCTTCCCCTACCACCAACCTCTCGGAAGGACTTACGGACACACATGTTTAACGTGATCGTACTCCGCATGAACACGACAGAAAATGTGGCAGCGTGTCAAATCCTGCGCGCAAACCACCAGGCTACCGCGTCCGAAATGTACAAACAGCATGCGGTGTTCCCAGATGGTCACCCACCCAAGTACTAACCGCGCCCGATGCTGCTTGACTTCGGCGATCTAACGAGAACCGGTGTTTTCATCACGGTAGCGCCGTTGGTCCACACCGACGTGGGTGACATACTAGTTAGCAGAGGAACCCAGGAACAAAAGATGGGAGTGCCACAAAATCACGACCCCAAGAGTGCACAACACTTCCGAATAATTTATCAACAAGATGAGATGCCGCACGACAGCTTACATGCACCTCTGGCTACAATGGCAGTTCACGTCTACGGTTATCTCACGCAATCCTCATGCTTCTGCGACATGAGGCAAGTCCCTATAATAGCCAGGAACTCTGTAGAGTTCTTTAGACATGTACAGCAGTCTGTAGACATGTACAACATTCTGTAGATATCACTCTGTAGAGTGCTTTAGACTTTAAGTTACATGTTTCGCAATAGGCGAAATTTATTAATTCTCTATTATAAGAAGTTGAAAGGCTTTGTTTTACTAAAAAAGGAATTACCTCACAATACAGTAATTTTTAAATCAATGGATGCCTTGGTTGTCATTAAAGGTATATGAAATATCTTCCTTAAGTTGAATCTGAGATAAAACGCCCAATCAGACTGAAACAAAGCATATGCGTGAAAGAAAAACAATTCCTTAGTTTTATATTTTTCTTTACCAATTGATTTACAATTGGAATTTGCTAACTTTTTTGCATATAATTAACGCTTTAAAGGGACGCCAAAATGTCCTTGTATCATCAGAATCTCATTAAAAAGCACAAAAGGAAGGCTTTTCCTTTCTTTACCAACATCTATTTATTTCACTTGCTGAGCTTTAGATATTTGATATTTCGCTGCTGGATTATTTTTCCACACGTATCTCATGATTTTCTCATTAAGACACAAATCTGAAAGCAGAAAATAATAGAAAATATTTATGATAGGAAGCTGTAGATATTGTATGTTTGGTAGGGAATAGTACAGACCATAACAAACATAGTCTTGAAAGTTATGAATAATCACATCTCTTATTGTCTATAAACATACCGAATAATAAAGGTAAACATTGGCGTAAAACTAAGCAACAATTAGGCCTTTTTGTATGTATTTCTCTACGTATTGATTTTTTTTAATTTATTCTATATGCATTAGGATGTTAAAATATAATTTTCTACAAATACACATTTGAAAACTGTTGTCTTATTACTTATATCACAACTTGTTATATATTCACACATAAATATATATTGGATCTATGCCGTCTTGTGCCTTTGTAAAACTAATGCAAACAAAAACAATCAATGTGACGTTCCAGGCAGAAATTTTAATTTCCGAATCCTAGAATCAAAGTCCAGTGTAAAAGTTTGATCCTGCCAGAGACAACTGTTAAAATCAGTCATAACTTTCCTCGTACAATTTCATAAGTTAGTATTTATTTAATTATTTTAGGTTCATATATTTTCTCAAATTTGTTATACAAAGACCTGTTATTCATTTAATGGAACAATACTACAGTGCAATTGCATTCAGACTTTAAAACTTTCAATGACATCGTGTGGTATACTATCATTTAGAGTAGTACTGCTTACGATCTCAATTAATCGAAATATTCAATAACAAGTATTTCAATCTGTCATGACAGGAAAACTATCACTCTTAATAAATATGACTGTAGCTTTTGTTTATCAATGTTCAGCATCACAATTAGTCTCAAAATTGGCCTAGACGGGTTTTGCCATTTCGTCCATTACGATTAGTGAATACTAGAAACCAATTGATTTAAAATGCGATCCCACGTTCGAAAACCCCCAAATTTCAAACTATCTTTGGAAAAAATCAGGATCATAGCATTCTATAATGTTAAATAAAAACATCATATTATACGCAATTTTTTATTATAAAACAAATGATGTAGGTTTTAAATGATCATACGCTAGCTTAATCCGTTCTCGATATATTGCACTTTTTTTAAATACATTTTTATGAAATTATTAAGTGTTTAATACTTGCCAATAAATTTGACGAACTTAGCGATTAATATGGCGAGATATTTACAACTTGGTGAAATATTTAAAGTAGTGCCATAAGGATAAAAATGTAGCCACATTATCAAAACTGACCCTTAATTTAAGAAATTGACTCCGAATTGATGAAATAATAATTACCATAACTCACCTGTTTATATAGGGACCATACTGCTTAGCAGATGTTAGCAACATTTCCAGTTAAGTTATATTTGTGAAAGCGAGAAATTAATTTGGCACTTCAAAATATTTTTACATAGTGCCATCCAGAAAACGGTCACATGTTACTGTACTGTTCAACGTTAAAAAAAGTTATGCCATTGTACATCATGTGTGGTACATCATGTTTGGTACATCATTGTGTTGGATTGAAAGAAGCATAATCGTTACCATATGTTGAGAAATATAGATATTGCTCACATCAGATTTTTTTCTTTCTATATTAGCATTTCGTACGTTACCACTGTCGATTCCTACAAATTTGACAATGTCTTACAACTTTAAATTGTGTCCTATCTTGCATTGATGGCAAGTTTGTGCTTTTAACTTCTTCTATACTTGCCAAAAAGCCCAGCAAACACATGCTTGCTTTACTATAAAGGCCAAACTTTTATAGAACTCCTATGGATAAAACGCTTGAAAATGCCATAACGATTTGAGGATTACATCTAGGTGTCACTAGTGTGAGTAAAGCGTTCTTAGATTCTGTGTGACACAATGGGGGGCATAGTATGGAATATATGTATTTTCGATTATTTTTAAATTAGGATTCACTAATTATCAGAATAGATTAATCAGTCTTTAATCACAGTTGTTGGACAGAGTTCAAAATATAGGGGGATAAAAATAAATTGAAAGGTAACATAATTTTGAATACGTATGAATATTCCTTACTGTATCAGTTCTAATTTACACTGTGCTACTCATTTAGTTGTACACGATTGAAAGTTTGAATAAATATTTTAAGCCTCTAACCATAGAAATACATACAATACAGGACGCTTATCTTATCGCAGCGCCACCTAAATTATTATTTTAAATGAGATTGTCATTTTCTCAGTATGGAGTTCTAATACCTTATCTTTACCTCCATGCTACAAACATATTAATCTGAACTAGGTGGGATGCTTAAGGACTTCTATAAGAATATTGTATATAAATTAAGAAAATCAATGCAGTGTATTGAATAAAATATTTTATAAACCTTTTATGGTCTAATATAATTTGAATTAAATTAGTAATAACTTCGTTTGTCCGATTTATACTTGCGGTTTAAACGTGTGGCTTAACTACGCACTACAAGATTTACCTCCCAGCTTTCATACTTAGATTCAAGTCATGGAAATTCATCGTTCTTTTCATCTCTACCCTCGCCTCCCTCCCTCCCTCCTTTAAGCTTATTATTCAGATGGATGTTCACATTTTATGGTGGACAGCGGAATTTCCCTTCGTTAAGAAAGTTTTCTAGGAAACGAGCGAGAATAAGAATTGTATTCGAAAAGATTAGAAGAATTTGTGCATTCCAATGACAAAAGATTTATTCAGAAAAATTGTTTATGGAATGCATTACAAAAACATTTCAAATACCATTATAACAATGTGTTGGGAGAGGCTCCATTCGACTTTCTGATACAGTCATATTCTATATTGTTTAGGTCAACTTATCTCATAATTGGTACCAGAATTTAAAAAAAAACATTAAAAAAAATGTATGATATTTTATTCGAGAATAAATCTTTAAAAAGTTGTATTTTATGTTAGAATTGAAAATAAGTCTATTACATTAAACAATTGAATATATTCGTATCTTTATAAGAATTTTCTAATGCAATATAGTTTTTCAAGATCTTCTAAGAACTTCTTGATGATTTAAAAGACCGAATCTACCTCGGGACAGATCCTAACGCAGCCAGATGCTAGGCCCACTTTTAGGCGGAAAAAGTATAGGAGGAAAAAATCGGAAAAAAAATTACAGAACCTCCAGTTGACTTGAAAGGCTGTATATTTGCACACTTATAGTTTCGATTATAAGATAAACCTCTTCAAAAAGAGCTTAAAAATAGGTGTGTTAAAAATAGATGGAATATTTTTGCACACTTAAGAAGGTTGAATATTTGCACATTTAAGAAGGTTGAATATTTGCACACTTAAGAAGGTTGAATATTTGCACATTTACAATATTGACTACGGGTCAGAAATTAACTGGTCAGAAAACTACGGGTCAGAAATTAAATTATACATCTATCGTAATACGACTATTTTCAGCACTAATCACGATATATATTGTTGAACAAAATAAAACTTATTTGAAAAACATTGCATTTTAATTTTTCAAGAGTGATAGTTGGTTTTCTTCTAACAAGCTTAAATACTAGTGATTATGTATTCTACTTTAAAATATCGTCATATCCATAGAGTAGTTCAAATTATTATTTTCATGTTTCTACAACTGTTTTTGGAAGTATTACTGTTTACTATAAAAAATAATGCCATAAATATCGAATGATATGTTTTATCATGCGATTTTAAAAATAAAAATCATAATGTATTCCCACAAAACATTTCTTAGTTATTCAAGTTCGATCCTGGGTTTTCAAGTCTACACAACTGAAACGTGCATATTGCATGCATACACTACACATTGACAATTTTCAAAACTGTTTAACTCAGGAAGACTTAACAATTACTTTACCATCAAAACCTTGTATTTTGAAAGATTTGGGGAAATACTACTTTCTATACATTATTTAATTTTATATTTTTAAAGATATTTTTACGTGGTCAATTAAATATACATTTTATTTTAACCCTATTACTTTCCTTATATACATAATGTATAAGGAAAGTATTGTGACGTGGTCGAAAATGCGAATTCGAGTTTTCGACGGGAGAGCACGTTTCAAGCATCCCTGATCACGAATCAAACATTTTTGAAGTAATGTCTGTGTGTGTGTGTGTGTGTGTGTCAGCGAGTCTGTGGAGACTATAACTGACGAACGAATGGACCGATTCAAACCAAATTTAGTACAAAAATCACAATCCATAGACACTGGAAGCCTATTGTTTTTATACGCAATTGTACGTTCAGAACCCTCCTAAATTTTCGAATGAAATTTTGAAAAAACCGTAAAAAAATCAAAACCACTAATAAAGTTACGCAAATAGACATTTCTTATGTATTTTTCATTAGAAAGCGATTGACATAAATTTTAGAACGCTAACATGAACCGTTCTTGAGATATTGTACATTTTTCAAAAAAATTATCAAAAAGTCATATAAAATAAAAAATATATATTTCCTATTGAGAAACATGTTCACTTTTCATATGTAATACCATGCGATAAATTGGGTGACATCATTCTCGTGGATCTAGCTCGTTCCATTTATGAAAAAATATACTTTGAATAATACTTTTGTATTTGAACGCCAATAGTCATTTATCTGCTGTAAGAATAACTTATTTCTTAGTGCATAACGCTTGGCGAGACTTTGGCGACGAATTTGGCGGAATGCCGCCAACTTGGCGACTTTTTGAAATGTTGCCAACTTGGCGACTTTTTGAAGTGTTGCCAAATTAACGAAAATCTCGCCAAATGGATTAAAATAACGCTAAATCAATGAAAATGACGACTAATTTTCGAAAATTCAATATCTTGGAAAGAATATTAGTATCTACTATAAGAAAAACCTATTTTTTTTACTGTAAAAGTAGTAAATTCATTACATTATATAAGGAAAGTCATGTGTTGCCCACATCAGATTTTTTTTTAATATATTCAGTCGTACTTCTCTCTAACAAACAATAATTATAAAACATCGTTTTATTTTTTTTCCTGATAGTTTTAATTGCTTTAAAGAATTCATTATTAGCGGCATTATCCATTAATTTGTAAATTACTATTTTATTAAAAATGTTATTGAACTTTATTGAAAATATCACAATTCATAAGGTTAATTTATTAATGCTGTTAGCCGCCTGAGTGAGTGAGATAGATTACTTAGAATATTTAACATCTAGCGTTACTGTCCCATAGCAACACCAAATATTACAAAGATTTTTAAGCCACTATAAATGCCTCATAGAAAGTGCGTTTTCCCATCGAATAATAAATTATTTTTCTTCGGCTGCTCTCAACATTAAATTTTCAGTTAAAATTAATGAATTAATAATATGGAATAAATTTGTTACTATGCACATTTTTAATTTACATGTGAATCTGTGTTATCAATACTTGACACTAACAGCATTTTTTTTCACAGTGACGTAAGATGTACGTCACACTGTGACTTTGGGACGTCACATGACGTCGCAGTACATCTCGGCAATGTCATATTGAGGTCACAGCGAAGTCATTTTGGTCATTTTCATGGTCGTCTGGGACGTCCATATTAACTTATTTGTGACGTCATATTGTAATTGCTATTGTAATGTCGTCACATTGTTACGTGTTAATTAAATTGTGGAAACGTCACAGAATATAGTCACAATGAAGTTACAAAGTTACTAATATGTAACGTCGCATAGAAGTCACAAATATGATGTCACATTGTGATCCAGGTGTCACGTGACTACAATATCACTGTCACACTTGTGACGATCTTTGCTGTGAGGGATAAAAAAAACGTGGCTAGCTTTCACGAATACCGTTTGTAAATATTTACAGATGTAACATTTTTATGGCTAAATTTAGCTTTATTAGATGCTATAAGTCACAGATAAAATTCCTAACTCTAGTATTGAAAAGGCTTATTAAAATATACCATATAAAGCACATATATTTAATATTTAAGATGCACCATATGTCATATGACATGGCCATAAAGTAATGTAAAATATTTCCCACTATCCACCTGCCTGCAGCTTTTACGCTACTAATATACCCAAACATAACCTCTAACGATCTGTTAAATTTTTACGAAGCATAATTACTATACGACTCTTTAACGAAATGTAAAATTCTTTTAAATGTCAGACTCTCTATGAAAACGAACCTATTCCATGAACAGATAAACACGTTTTATTTCGAATCAAATAATTAATAACGTCCACAAAACCACAGAGATTATGGGAGAAATAAGACTTTATTTTCCCGAGATATTGGATTTTTCGAATCGAGACATAATCTAAAAATACTAAAATTGGCGATATTTCGAGTAATGTGTCACTAAGAAGCGAGTTTGTCGCCAAATATATCGCCAACACAAACATGCAGGGAGAGAGGATTTTCTTTTATATTGTATCAGCTGAAAATACAAAACAATGCTTGTTAATTTCTGTTCAGTTTAAATGGTGTTTCAAATTGCCGAATAATTATTAAAAGCACCAGTAAACGTAACTAATAATAATATATAAATTATATTCAGTAGCGTTGCTAGAGAACACTTTCGGGGGAGAGGGTTTGTAACCAAATATTTTTCCCATTTCTCCAAATATCATTTCTACGAATTTTGTATTTTTACGAGTTCCTAAGTTGGTTAATCCTCCTTGGCGATGCCACTGTCTATCTTACGAGGTAACAAAGTAACTGTCAGATGCATTAACCCCTTAACAATTTCTTTTTCTGCCATATTGTGTCCAAATTGTGTCCAAAGCTGAGCACATTTTTGATAAACAATTTTGTATTCACTCCTCCCGCGTAAACGAAAAAACCGGTGTACGCATGTTTTGCATTCCAATCTTTACTGGACTACTAGAACCATCTATTAGAAACATTGCAAACGAAAAAAAAAAGTTAAAAAGCCGGGCAAATCATTGGATTGGCGTAGAAAAATGAGATGCCCGAGTGCCGTACGGGTAAAGCAGAAAAGTGACCTTTTGCAGTCCCCAGCGGTGTTCGGGCAAAACTGTTAAGATGTTAATGGATTTTTGCGAGTTCCAAGGTGGGGTAATCCCCCTTTAGTCATGGCACTGTCTATCTTACTAGATCACAAAGCAATTGCCAGATACATTAATGGTTTTTAAGAGTTCCTAGGTGGGCTAATCCTCCATGGCGATGCCACTCTATATCTTACGAAATAACAAATCAACTGTCAGATACATTAATGGATTTTTACGAGTTCCTGGGTGAGCTAATCTCCCCTTGGTGATGACACTGTCTATCTTACGAAATAACAAATCAACTGTCAGATACATTAATGGATTTTTACGAGTTCCTGGGTGAGCTATTCTCCCCTTGGTGATGACACTGTCTATCTTACGAAATAACAAATCAACTATCAGATACATTAATGGATTTAACCGAGTTCCTGGGTGAGCTATTCTCCCCTTGGTGATGACACAGTCTATCTTACGAAATAACAAATCAACTGTCAGATACATTAATGGATTTTTACGAGTTCCTGGGTGAGCTATTCTCCCCTTGGTGATGACACTGTCTATCTTACGAAATAACAAATCAACTGTCAGATACATTAATGGATTTAACCGAGTTCCTGGGTGAACTAATCCCTCCTTGGTGATGCCACTGTCTGGCTTACGAGATCACAAAGCAATTGTCAGATACAATAATCGTTTTTTAAGAGTTCCTAGGTGGACTAATCCCCTGCCGATACCACTATCTATTTTACGAGATTACAAAACAATTGTCAGCTGCATTAACTAAGAAATAAAGGGTAAAATTATTCATAAAAGCAATGAATTAGATTCTCAAGACACTGACGTATTAAGAACTCCCTTTTATTCGTATAACTCTGACAACTTCTAACAGAAAGATTGCCATCTAATATATCCTCTGTGGCAAGTTCTGATAAAAATTACATAACTCGTTATGTTCTCAGGCAGTCTACAAAATATGAGAAGTTTCCAAAACTTGCCAAAAGGTGCTAGTCCTCAATATATCGCCAAACTTATCACCATGTGATCTAGCGAATTTAAATATTAATACTTATAGTATGTAAACCTTGTTTTTACTGAGATAGGCAGTATACCGTGAAGATATTTTATATATTGGTAAAAATGTTTAGTTTACATCTCTCTCCCTCCTGTATAATACAATTCTACTTTCATACTTGAGTAACTTAAATTCAAGTTCTGGAAATTCATAATTCTTTCCATCTTTTGTCGCGACCCACCCCTCTTTCAGTTTATTATTCAGATGAATATGCAGATTTTACTGTGGACAACGAAATGTTTCCTCGTTAAGAGAATTTGCTTCGGGAGTGGGCGAATAAAATTTGCGTCTTAGAAGATTAATATGATTCTTGAAGTCCAAATGACATAAGAAAAATGTAAAAATTTTCTTTTTCGTTAAAAGTTGTTCTAAAGACATGGATAAAGAATTGCTTAAACTTCAAAACGTTGAAAATGGAATTCGACAGAAATCACATATTTCTATAACGGTCCGTTACGTAAATTAAATTAGTAGGAAATTCCAATTAACCATTAGTTAAAATCGATTAACGGTAATGATCAGATGTGTTAATCTGTAATTGACTCTAGTCCATATTTTTATATATAATATAGTTAATCACCATTGGATTTACTTTACGTTCAACATTTATGCAAATAGTAACCAGAGTAAGAAAAACATCTTCTTTTTATAATTTTAGTTTGTAAGTTGTTAAACAATGTGAAAATGCTTTTTGTTATAGTTGTTACAAAAATACGTGAAAACTAGTTAACTTGCAACACGTTATTAAAGCTGATGAATAAAATGCATTCGGCTCATTTGTATTAATACATCCACTACTTATGAATTGAAAAAGCTGTTTGCATCTTTGACAAGCATTTTTGAGTAGTATTGTTTGTGGAATGTAGGAAAATAGCATTTGGAGAAGAATATACAATTTCGAATTATACAGATTCTATAAACGTCCTGATTTAATCAAATACATTAAAATTTACAAAATGAAATGAGGTAGACATTTCACACGATGAATAGCAACAGAAGACCAAAGGATATGTTTATGTCCACACCAATCGGTAAAAGACCTAAAGAAAGACCCAAGTTAAGATAGATCGATTGTTAGGAAAAGTACTTCGAGGTGTTAAATTTAAAAAAATGGAAAAGCATTACTGCAAAAGGGACCACTTGAAATGACTTTTTGAGAAATGGCAATAACTACAGTGGGCTGTTAAACATTGTTGATGATGAATATTGCTATGATGAATATTTATCACATGCATGAAATTAGTTTCGGCCAATTAGGAAATGATACTACGAAATTTTAGATTAAAAAATAAAAAATCCTTGTTTGGCATTAGAAAATGTATTCAAATTCTTGTTTCTACATCATGAGTCTATAAAATGCCCTATCTATATTTGATTTTGTCCTAAATTTATCATGTGAATACCTCACAGAGACAACCGGACACTGACACATTTCCAAAACTTTTTAAATACGTTCTAGACCTCTTAAAACGTACTTTTCTGTCAAAATCTTCAATTATAAATTTTAGAGAAAGCAAAATCTTGACACAATAAAACCTTAAACATTGTACAAGTCTGAGAATAAATAGTTCTTGAAATCGTTGAAACACAAAACAGTTTCAGTGATGACGATCGTTCGCTTTGTTTTTGTATTGTAATGACTTCAGCCTTTGAGCCATTTATGACTTCAAACAATAACTGCCAGAAGGTGGCAAAAAACTTTGTGAGTGCCACAAATGAATACAGTCAGACAGTCGCCAGTGAATGACATTTAGTTCAAATAAATTTATGTAGGTGTAATAAATAATTATCATACGCATCCTACGGTCACCTAGTCTCTTAAAACCTTAGGGTGTTACGTCTAGTGTATCTGCGGCAACTAACAACTTCTTCACGCAGGCGTACTGGACTCAAGAGGGAGAAATAGAAAATGAGCCAGTAGAGCAAAGTTTCCATACAATAAATAAAAAGATAATTGAAAATAATTTGATAAAAAGTTAGTGAATTGAAGTGTTTGTAAGAGGTTGGTGGGCAAAGATGACCTGGCAACGATGATTCCTTTATATGATCCTACATTGCTTTACAGGAACATCCACAACAGGAATTAATTTTTCTCTCAGGAGGAAATCACGTTTGGCAATATCAGCTCATTATAAATAACAATTCGTCTTCACACTCGAATGCAGGTTAAATTGAAAATGAATCCAAACTTTAAAGTGAAAAAGTTAGTGAAAGCTATATATTTAGTGAAATAAATAATTATGCAAGGAAAATCAAAGGTATCTTCCATAAGTATTCTATAATTAATGTTTATCTTTTTTCGGCTGTTCTGTTATAGGTAGATTCCGGACTACAGAAAATGTGGGCTATATGTCGGACATTTGCTTTGTACACTCTATTACGAATACTTTACCAATTAATTAATTACAATTATTTAATCAAACTTAGTTATTAATTACTAGTTATAGTAGCTCTATCTTAATAATTAATTTTCCCCCACAAATTCAATATTTAATTAACTCACGCAACCAGAGTTTATTTAATAATGGCATAAGTGTTTTATATTTTTATAACTCATAAATTGAAATCTTGAAATACTTATTCGTTTTATTATGCTTTTAAATGTTGAGTTTGGTTAAACAAATAATATTATTTTACTTACACACTTGAGCAATTTCGATTCGAGTTATGTCTTTGATGTGAACATCAAAATACTTTTCCTTTAAGATAAATTTCTTGATGAGTGGATAAATAAGAATTATGGTTCAGAAGATTAAAAATAATTATGCAGTCTTACGCGAGAAAATATAAGTATATATTTTTGTTTAGAGTTATATTTTAGAAATGAGTTTCACATTTAAAATTAAGAAGAAATACAGCAGACATATTATGCTATATTATGGTATATGCAATATCTGTGTAATACTACTGTACAAATAATGTACTGAAAATGAACATGTTTTAAGCACTCCTAAACCCATTTCAAACGCTATTAGAAATAAGTACATTAGTATGTATGCTTGCGTATGTCGTGTATTTTATATGTATGAGACATCATTGCTCGAGCAAGAATGTATCTATCAGTTTGAAATTTTATGTACAGTAGTATTATAATAGAATAACTATGCATTTTTTCTAATCAAAATGATTCGAAAACCCAGAATTTTAAAGCCATTATTTCTAATGTCAAAACAATATTTTAAAAATATTAATAATAGTGTATGATATAAAATGAGAGGTTAAACGATACTATTTATTTTAAAGTAATGCATAATAATAGGCATCACAATTTTCGACGCGACTAAACTGTTGTAGTGTTTAAAAAATTACGAAATTGAGAGCGAGAGAGAGAGAGAGAGAGAGAGAGGGAGGTAGAAGAATTAGCTATGAAATATAATATATAGGTTGATTAAAAGAAGATGGGCCCACCTTTACGAAGTGGTAGTATACACAAAACCAAACATTTTTCGTTATAGTTTACTGGGCCGAAAATGAAACGTAAAGGCGTTACAGGGCGCATACTTGTTGGGAAGCGGCCTCTTCGCATGCTTAAAAGCGTCATTCTGATTGTTATTTTCTAATTGAGGAAGAAAACCACGTATGCAAATTTAATCTGGGGAAGATGAAACCGTATGCTGATTTTTGTAACACCGAATATATCAGTTTACAGCAGTTATTCGAAACTCCAACTTTTGAGACGCCGATCGCCCGATCAGAGTGTCTTAACATCTTTTTGTGGGGATACCTCAAGAGTCTCGTCTATGACACTCGCCTTGAATCCGAAGAGGAACTCATTACTAGAATGTCGGGCGCTACTGCCGACGTGCGCGACATGCCTAGTCTGTTCGAGAGAGTTAGCCAATCCCTCCATCGCTGCTGTAAGACGTGCATTCAGGTTGACTGTCGCTCTTTTGAGTCATTACTGAAATTATTTTTTATTAAATGTCATTTTATAACTTTTAAGTCATTTTTGTGTTTTCACTTCACTTTTGGTGATTAAGCGGCCATTGGCGCATTAACGTTTCATTTTTGACCCGACAAACTATGACGAGGAATGCTTCGCTTAGTGTATACCACCACCCCGTAAAGTTTGGCCCATCTCTTTTTAATCACCCCGTATATATACACTCTTTGGCAAAATAAACGAACCACCATGAATTAAGTGCTGTTTTTATTGAAATTAAATATGCGTACAGCTTATACACAGATAATAAAATGATTACAAAATCAAGGTCGCAGGACCCATCAATGGTTAGCAATTGTACATTGAATTTCCATATCAGTAATTGGTGATACCCCCCTTGACGGCAATGCATGCTTGTATAGTCTAGGTAAGGAGTAATAAAGTTTCTGAATGTCATCCTGCGATACATTCTGCCAGGCATTCCTCAATTGTTGCTCCATATCTGCTACATTTCGGGGTGCCCGAATCTGGCGGCCTATCATGTCCCACACATGCTCGATTAGCAAAAGGTCTGGTGAACTTGCTGACCAAGGAAAAGTATCAACAGCACGGAGACAGTTCACAGATATGCGAGCCGTGTGTGGCGTGGCATTATCTTGTTGGGAAATGGCCCCAGAATGACGTTCCAAGAAGGGTAACGAAAATTCGGTTATTCTGTATACAGCACGCATTTCAGATATTTCACTAGAAATAATTGGGCATATATACATGCCAATATAGGCTATTAATGGCCATCTAAAGTTGGATATCGAAAGTTGGATATCTAAGATTGATTCAATATTTTCAAAATAGGCACATTTTCACACTGACCAAATATGGGGTCAATATCGGCACACAATATTGGACCTGCTGTTAGGAAATTATCGCAAAACCACGGTCTACACTCTACAGGTAGTGATAGTTGATGAGTGGCTTTTATAATTTCTATTACATTTTTAATACTCTCCAACATTGTTGTTAAGTGTTTATGACTTTGTTTCTTCTGTCATGCTGTTTATCTGTCTGTTCGATCGCACGCTGTTAAAATGAAATTTTAGTATGCTGTTGAGATGATCTGTGGGACATATGGGGATGATACAAAATAATATATCCCAATTAGTTTCGGAGTTAATATGGATTGAAAAATCGAAATGCATTGAACCCTATGGGACATAATTTTTTAAATACTTTTAATCGGCGTTAAAATTCACAAATTGTTTCAAAAATTTTTAATCAATGTTAAAATTCACAAATTGTTTCAAAAATTTTAGAAAATATTCAAAATTTCACATAAAATGTGTAAAAAAAAATCAGCAAAATATGTTTAGTAGTTTTTTAAATAAAAATTGAGATAATAATTACACCTATATTATATGAAGTGATCATGTGACTCATTTTAAATCAAAATATGGCATCCATTTTTCCCCGATGTAAAAATCGTGATGAAGATCTTTTAAATTTATATTTAGTGTTGCATCCGTCGTAAAACCGCTTTATTTTTGCATATTATTTGTGTATCTAAATTATGTGCCAAAGCAATTACAATATTTTTTATTTTAAATTATTAGTAAACTTTGATTGTTCCTACAACGAAATCAAATTTCTATAGCATGCATAATGTAGACAAATCAATAGATTGTAAGATTCGTTGTATAAGAATTGCTGAAATTTTTTCGCTCAAAATTATTTAGATTTGGAGTTTTGAATATAAGTGGTATGAATGAAATAGTCATTGATTTTACACAGAACAGCATATTATTTATAACTTTGAATTTGTAAGTTTCCAAGTAAAATAAGTTATTGTAGAGCTGTGTCTCTCTATATTAAAAAAAAGTTGATGCCGCTGCCGCCGCCGCTGTTTGACAAATATCTCGTTTCTCGAGATTCCTTGCGTCGTATCACAAAAACGATTGCATATAAAAATATGAAATTTGGTACACTTGTAGAAAAGACTTTAGGGGGAATACGCTGAAATAAACCGTTTCTTGATATATATTGTAGTTTAAGAAACATTTAATGTCAAAGACAAAATATTTGAACTGCGAGTTCGCGTCCTGAATAGACTAACAATAGCCAGACCAGGAATTTTTGCAGGCAGATACCTACCTACATGGGTGAATTTTTGCATGCAGATACCTACATGGGTGAATTTTTGCAGGACGGAGCGCCTTTTTTTATTTCGATGCAGTTTTTGAGGTATTTTACTTTTTATGAACTTCTGAAGGGACATTTTTTTTTCGTATAGGCACGTCTAGTGATTCCCCTGTCTTGTATCGTAAAAACTATGGCATACAAAAATATGAAATATAGTACATTTGTAGGGAAATAATGGGGTAACACGATGAAATAAACCGTACTTACGAGCCGTTTTTACGGGCGAAGATTTAATTGGTCGAATCGATTAGCTTCTTTCTGATTGGTTTCTGACAGAAATATTACAAAATGGGCGAGGCCTGAGTTATTCAAGCAATAAAAACGTTAAAAGCATACATATTTATTTCTAAACATGACTAAAACGTCAGTAGTGCACTTGGGAAAACGCGAAATATTGACAATAATATGACTTATAGCTTATTCTGGCAAACAAACAGAGCGTTTCCCAACCATTGTTATCAGGAACATCAGGATTTCATTGTTATATTGCAGAGCATATAAATATTTTATTGTTATAAATATATCTATATTGTATCGTAAAAACTACATGTATTATGAAACTGTATTACGAATAAGCAACAAAACCTACAGTTAATAAATTTTGCCGCTTCTTCCGTGTTGAGGATGTAAGAAAATTTTGTAAAATAGAAATTGACGGATCAACTTGCATTTTTAAGTTTTAATGAAAACATAACAAGGACGATATACATTGTACAACACAGAATGTATTTTGTAATTTGGGAAATAAATCCCGCCGTTATAAGATGGGGAAAGGTCCCCGTTTGAAGATACAACCTCGTCGTTTGCAAGCTATTCAAGCTCTGTTAACACATACAAAGTTCTCTGCTGCGTCACTTCTTGTAGCACGATGCGAAGGCGAAATTATTGCACATGCTCAGACATTTCTAATACAGTAAGCTATCGTTCTTAATTGAAGGCGGCACGAAAAGCTTTGCGATGCAGGCTCAGCGAGCGTCAAAAAGTATAAAACGAAGTTTCCCAACTCTCGAAGCGATATTCGGAGTTGGCGAGCGTAGCGATTTGGGGGCTGAGTTTAGTGACCTTGTTCGCGAAGTTAAGGTAGCTTATGATCGTCAGCTAATAATGAGACGAAGACCCTGGTGACATCACGGCTGCAGCGAGATGAGATTAATGGGTGGCAGTCAATGGAGAGCGGAGTCCCAGGGTTTTGCGAGCTTCAGCGAGCTTGGGACACAAATGCGGCCGTGTGCTCAGTCCGAATTGAAATAGCCCGCGAAGCTAGCTCTAGGACATGTGAATATCAGTTAACAAGGGACTGAAAAACATACAGTTATAAAACTTTGCCGTTTCGTCCTAATGCATTAAGCTATCGTTCTTAATATCAGACGACACGAAAGGCTGCGTGACGCAGGTTCAGCGAGCGCCAGAAAGTAGAAGACGAAGCCTCCTAACACACGAAACGATATTTTGAGTTGGCGAACGTAGAGATTAAGGGGATGAGCTTGGTGACATTGTTCGCGAAGTTAAGGGAGTTGGGAAGCATCTGCGAATAATGACACGACGCCCCCACGTGTACATCACGCCTGCGAGTAGCTGTGGTTAATGAGTTTCAGTCAATGGAGGGCAGGATCCAGGAGCAAACATGGAACACTTAGGCGATTGTGTGCGCCGTCTGAATTGGAAAAGCTCGCCGAGCTTACTCTAGGACTTGTGAATGTCAGTTAACAGAGGATGGCCCCTAACGGTCGCTTATACGCCTCGGTAGCAAGATACACGAAAATGCTCGCTTAGCCAGCGTCAGCTGGTTGGAAGCGAAGTCTCACGACTCACGAATCCAGTTAAAGGAGTTAATGAGCGGCATCCGATGGAGGGCAGAGCCCCGGTGTTAAGTGAATGCCAACGATTATAAGCCGAAGCCTTCCTACTCGTGAGTCGAGTTACGGGGGTTAATGAGCTGCAGCCAATGAAGAACGGAGTCCCCGGAATACTGCGAACGTCAGAGAGCATGGGACACATAGGCATTCGTATGCGATGTCCATATTGGAAGAGCTAGCGAAGCGTGTTCTAGGGCTGGTGAGCGCCAGTTAACAAGGACGGTATTCATTGCGTACCCAGTGCTCGAGAAGCCAGTTAAGGGGGTTGCCGAGCGGGGAGCGGAGTCTATAGTAATTTACAAAATATCAGTGCTGAATGCATCATATTTTAGAGATGCTTCAATAAAATTACATTTCAGTTGGAATGTGTTTCATAATCAATGCTTTATGCATGATTGATCTTTCTTGTTTAAATTTTATGCGGTTTTTAAATGTAGCGTAACTGCTTGCTGCATAATGCCATCCTACTTTTATGCCTGAATAACTTTAATCCAAGTTATGAAAATTCACC
Source organism: Amaurobius ferox (assembly GCA_951213105.1). Classification (NCBI taxonomy): domain Eukaryota; kingdom Metazoa; phylum Arthropoda; class Arachnida; order Araneae; family Amaurobiidae; genus Amaurobius; species Amaurobius ferox. Next base: position 152,723,599 of record OX578139.1, on the reverse strand, counting down.
GTTCTTTCCATCTCCTCTTTCGGACTTCCACCCATTTAAGCTTATCATTCAGACTGATGCGCACATTTTACGGTAGACAGAGAAATGTTCTCTAATAATATTTTCTCAAAATCTTGTGTACGAATGAGGATTGTATTCGGAAAGTATTAAAGTGATAAATATATATATATATATACAAGTATATATATATATATATATATATATATATACAAGTATATATATATATATATATAAGAAAAGGCATTAACAATTAGCTCAAGCTAGAAGATCAAGACACGTAGAACAATCAGTGGAAACTACATAAAAAATGATGGTTAATTCGGAATTACACACTCCTCAGGACAGCCGTATAATCCGAATTAAAACCGAAAGAATAGCCAGTTTCTGACAATGGCAATAATATTTAACTATAGACCCCAGTGGAAATGTATATATTATATATATATTATATATATATATATTATATATATTATATATATATTATATATATATTATATATATATATATATATATATATATATATATATATATATATATATATATAGAGAAAGGAAAGGCATAAATTTAAAAAAAAATTATGTGTAAAGTATTAGAATATGTTTTTATACCATGCAATTAAATTTTTATTTTTATTTTTTTTAATTGCACTTAAAAAACTGTATATATGTTTAGGAACATTCTATACTTTTTAATACCTGACATTTTTTTAACGTGAAAAAACCGTATTGGAATCAACAGAATGAGATATTCGAGATAATGTTACTAGCGTCTTCCAAGCCATTGTCTTCATGGAGAAAGAACTCATTACACATACCATAAAATTGCATTTACACACCAGTAACTCTCAACGCTGCGAAATTACCTTTATAGGCAAGTCGAGGATATTTGATGATTGGACGAGTGATTGATTTGGCAAAAGAACTGGTAACTTTACAATTTTGTTGGAGAATAAGAGAATATCAGAAATAGCCTATAAGTGATGTAATCAAATAATGTTTGAGAAAATGCATGGTGTCTTATTTTAAATCCAATATTAGGTTTATGCTACGATATATGTGTTATAATTTGTCAGCATAAATATCTATAATATTTAGTAGTGCACGACTCTGCATAGTGCTGCTATTTCAAATAATTTACAAAAATACCTGTAGTCAATAAAGATTGATTTTTCCGCAATGTATTTGTTAATAACATTCATACCCGGATTTATCCCTTAAAGCATTGGATTTCATCCCACACCTCCCAGGCCGAATGCAGCAACTGATATGTCGCATCTGAAATGTCGCATCTGATATGTCGTATCTGATTTGTAGCATCTATATGTAGCATCTGATATGTCGCAGATCGCCAGGAAACGCTCAAATTTGTGTTTGTAAGAAATGTTCTTTTATTCCACGACTATACATATTTTGCTTTTACAAGAAAAATACTTTTATGCAATTTTTTTCCAAACGAATCGTTATATACTACATTTAAGAAACCCGCGTAAATGAAAGTTTCAATGTACATGTGAGATCAGGAAGCAATCATGCAATTTTGATATGCAAGGTGAAACAAAGAGCATACTTTTAGTTACTGTGACATTAATTTGAGAGTATGTGATAATATACTTTGACGGTCATGGCTCCAATAAATTCACGTCACACAAATTGCAGGTGTGGTTGGGTTAAAGATCTCCTAGGGCCAAGATTTATAACAGGCTTCAGTGGAGACTTATAACAAGCTTCAGTGGAACCAATGATGCGAAGATGCGACGAATATAAGGGCAATTTTATTCAAGATGCGAGGCGAGCGGTCATGAAAAGATTGAAATGAAAATTCACACAGTGTGGTTCATATGGTAGAATGCATATCCAAAAGCGATGCGAGTCATGATTATACAGAATGATAACGCAAAACTCCAGAGAGTCGTGATTTTAAGCAGTGTAGCGTTTCGTTATTTTGAATATAGAAAAAGAAAAAGCTGACTCCAAACGTCAGAAAAAGAAGCGGCAAAATCTTCAGTTATGCTGAGCAGCAGATACAAAAAGCAGAGATATGTGCCACGTTCTAACGACTTGGTCTCACACGATGCTTTTCCCCCTCCTTAAGCGCTTATGAAATTTAATATAACTTTCATCATACCAATAATAGGTGTGAATAAATAACAATTTATTTTAAAAAGTTATATATGTGGATTTTAATGTGTAGTGTTTAAATTAATGATAATTTTAAGGAACTCGTACAGAAAGGAAATTGTGGATTATTGCGGTCACAATAAAAATATACTAATGCTACGATGCAATACGACCTCCATTAATTAAGATTAATAATTTAATGCTCAAAATATAATTATATTCATAAACGAAATAAACTTCAATTAAATGTTTCATATCTACCACCACAGTACAATTTTCAAAACACAAATGTAATATGCATAATTAGAATTTCCAAAATTTTCCCAACACGTCTCTAACATCTCCTTGTTGTTTACAGTAATTTAATGCAGCAAAAGGAGCATAGTCGTATTTGATTTCATTAAAGAAATAGTAAAATGTGGTTATCGGTAATGCAGGGAATTATATTTCGCAATCACCATATTTCTCAAACATTTCAGTGGTATCCTGTCTTTCATAAGAAATATCTAAAGCAACTGTGTGTTGTGCTTTAAACCTAAAAACTGTGTGTCGTTAAAAAACTTTAAAACCTTAGTAACCTTTAAAACTCTGTGTCGTTAAATAAATTTTTAGGGGAAAAATTTTAAAAGTACAGGGTTTCCATAAAATAATGTGAGGTGTTAGCTAGTAATGTATTGGACGAAACCTAACAATAGTCGGTAGGTGTACACAGTGGAACATACGGTTTTGATTTCTAAAGAAAAATTAGTTCCGAAAGTCGCTTTCAGGGGGGGGGGGGGTGGCTCTGTTAACAGAGTAAAATGCACTTATTTGCATAATCGCGTTCCGTGTAGCGATCATGTGGATAAAAGGAAAAGCTAGGATAATTCTCATCCTTCGGAGGCTGTCTGTCTAGTACCTTTCGATGGCTCGTGCTTTACATCACCGCGGTTTTGTTAGTCATGCTGTATTATCAGCGGAACGAGAATGCCAATGCTGCTCTTCCTGAATTTCGGCGGTTGAAGAAGTTACGACGAGGACCGATGAGCTTAACAAACTTAAGAAACATGATTCAACCATATGAAAATACCGGTGGCAAATGTCGTGCAACACAGGCAGTTAGTTCTTGGAACATCAGAATGATGGTCATGTTGAACCTCATTTGTAATTAACAGTAAAAGTTGCCATGCATTGGTAACAAAATTGATGTATACTCTTTCATTTGGCACTTACTGATTCATTATTCACACTGCTACAGTTTTACAGCGCCAAAATTTCCTCTGGAGACGACTTTTGGAACTTTTTTTTTTCGAAATCGAAACCGCATGTTCCACATTGTGCGCCCACCGAACTGTATTACGTTTCGCCCAATACATTACTCGTTAGAGGGCTTTAAACACCTGACGTGATTTTATTGCCACCCAGTATTTAATCAATTGAACCAATTTGAGACCTGATTCCCTATCAGTGTATCCATTGCAGTGAAGGGTTTTAAAAACACTTGTCCATATGTTTTACACTTTTTTATTTCTCCAGTAAATCTGAATCTCCAGTTTTTCTGGATCGGATATGTTATTTCGCTGTAGAAATATTTTGTTTGTTACCAGAAGTGTTGGAATTCAGATGAGTAAAATTTATTCTTATCTACATGGGCATTATAAAAAGCAAGAAATTGTAGCCATATAGTCATAATAACATGGCCATTTTGTTGTTATTGTTACTCATTAAGAAGGAACCGCCGAGTGTGTAGCTGAAGCGATAGAACTTTAAGTAGACTGGAGTTGTTAAAATTTTCAGGTTAAGTATTTAATGATACAAGCTGTAATGGTAGATATTTGAGTACATACAATCAAATTAAAATATATATATATATATATATATAAGGTAAGTGACCCAAATATGGGCATTGCTGTAAAAAATACACAGATATTCATCAATTATCTTCAAAAGGCCAACAGATAAAAGGCTTTAAATTATCGAGCTGTAAGACTGGTGAAAACTCTTTTTTCAGAAAAAAGTACCCAAGCTTAAAGCAGCTGGCAAGTCCAAACGAGCAGCTAAGCCGAAACCAGCACCCAAGCCTAAACCCAAGACAAATGTAATATCGAGTGTTGCAATTCAGCCGTTCTGCAGTGGAGGATCCATCTCAAAAATGTCCTGCTATTGTGTACTGTGTAGTCAAGAAAAACACTTAGACATGATACAGTGTAATACGTGCCGTGTTTGGGTACATGAAGAATGTTGTGGTCTTACAAATAAGAAAAAATTTTATATTTTTGTAAGTCCATCTTGTGCCGACTCTGATTAAAGTTTTACGTTGATTTAAGGTTTTTTTCAGCATACTTTTTAAGGATGCCCATATTAGGTGCAAAGGTTCCAAATATGAGCATAGGTTCCCAACATGGACACTGTCCATTATTAGCACATATCTGATGTTTTTAACTCAATTATCATTTTTCCCCTGTTACCCCCTGCAAGGAGAATACATCCACCAATTTTCAAATTTTCATCTGCTAAAACAAACATTATAATAATTAAAATGCTTAGGTGTGCCCATATTTGGGTCACTTACGTTATATATATATATATATATATATATACATAAATAACGATGAGTGGATTTCAATAGGAAATCCACTCATCGTCGAACTCATGTCGCAATCCACCCCTACCATTTTATGAAAGACATATGGTCACCCCCATTCTATACTTTCCATTTATATCTTTATATATATATATATATATATATATATATATATATATATGTGTGTGTGTGTGTGTGTGTGTGCATGTCGAACGAGATTTTGTCTCCAAAATTAGGCGTTGTAAAATGTAACAAACTGAATTCACATCCGTGACATTGCTCTCTAATCACGATTATCGTCATCCACTATTAAAAGTCTAGACACGGGGACGCTAAGGTTGGAACGATTCGGTTATTCTGTAAATAACACGCATTTCAGATATTTCACTAGAAATAATTTTTGGAACTATAGGAGGCATTCTTACGTTCTTTATATTTTATTACGTACATTTTAGGGGACAATTTCCCTTTTACCTCTTTTATCTTCTAGATATGTTTCTTAGAAATTAATGGCAAATACGTGATTACTGATGTTAAAAGAGAACCTAAAATGCTGAACAGAAAACTTTCAGCTTTATCATTATCGATGAACGGCAATTACCACAAATACCGTTAAAGGGTTGTGATGTAAGAGCAATTGCGTGCTCCTACATCATTCTTGACATACGCAAACTCCTACTTTGGGTCAAAATTTTCCTTTCACTGTCTTTTATTTATAAAAATACGTCCGTGGTTTAAAATACTTACTTTTCCAGTTAGGGCTGAAACGTTTTCCTATTGTACCGTTAAATTCTAGGACTTCTGAACATATTGTGATTTTTACTTCATTTATCAAAATCCTTATATTTTCAGTATGAGCAATTTATTACTTGAGAAACGGGGGGCAGGTAATTTTAAGATTCCAAGTGGTTGAATATCTCTCCAACGTTTAAAATCTGATTTGGGATCAAATTTCTCTTTTGTCATATTTTCACTTGGAATGTTGTACTGTGGTAATAACGTAGTCATATGTGTCTCACCGGAGAGTTAAAATATTACATGTTAGAAATTTCCATGAATTTCGGGTTGTACAAAATTTTCGAACCTTACATAATTTATGCACTTCAGATCTTAGTAAAAATCAAAAGTATTCAATTGATGGCTATTGTTGCAGTTATTTTCGTTGAGATTTAAGCCTTGTGGACGGTACCTACAATCTGCGCTAAAAGTTGATATTTCAATAATATATATATATATAAGTGTGTGTGTTTATATGCGGATGTGTGCTTAATTGCGCATATAGGTAAATATGTGTTGACAGATGCGTGCGTGTGTATGTGTTTGCTTGCATGTATGCGTGTTCCTAAATGTTTATATATGCGGCGCATGAACGTCTAACTAACTCAAATGGGATTAATTGCTCATAACATGTATAAGATAACTGTTTTAAACTTCAATTCGAAACCTTAAAATTTAATTCCAGTAATGGGGTGAAACAATTACTGGGAAAACGACAAAAATTGACATTTAAACTTTCATTAATGTTTATTATGATTTCAATATGACATATTTTGTCAGTCATCGAAGGTAATAGAATATCCTGCTATTAAGTGCGAAATTATAAATTAATTAACATTTTATAGTCAGCATCGAAACTTTGAAACACGTATTTTATCTGACGTTAAAAAGGGCATGACAGTATACTCATCAAATATACGTATTGGCTGCCCGTTTCGATGACGGTTATATTTTTATAACTCAAAAATTAATCTAACTGAGCATAATTTCTGCAAAACTATGATGCAATTCAGATTAATATTACACATACATTTATTCTCCCGGTAGTACATTTAATTGCTCTAAACCCTCGGGTGTGTCGTAAGATCAGCGGTCTTCAAAATATCATTTGACTAAAAGTGTTATAATTATACACGGATATTCTCATTTTTCACTGATATCAGTGAACTTTAATTACCTTTTATTCAGTGATGTTTCACCATTGCCTAATATCTATGTACCAGGGCACATTATTTAACATTTGCACAAGTTTTGAAACTTGACTCAAACATGATTCTAAATAGCGAATTCAATGTTTATATTTAATTTTATTTATATACGTTCCTCAAATAACGCAAATTAATACACATTTAACCGATTTTATGGCCAACATGATATTTACAAATTCGTGTCATAGTGTTTTATTTTGTCTTGACAATCAATTTATTGTTCACCATTATATTGTTACTACGTACTTTCTGGGATCGTGTGTGTGCGCTCAGGATGCAAGAATAAGACCAAATTTCTGGATAACTAACACGTTTATTAACAAGGGCAGCGTAAACAGGAACAATATAAAGTAAAACATCAGTTAAATGCTTCACTAATTTCAAAAAATAATTGATACCATTCTCAAAACATTGGCAAAATCCATAGTTCAATATAGCTCGTATAACGTCAACTGCTCTCCGACTGAGTGATATTTCCTTTTATAGACTCTCCATATGAACTTCAGGAAATCTCTCATAACACGTAGAATATTGGTAATTTCAACGTGTTTTTCAAACCTTTGTGAAGTCGCCAAATGTCACCACATTGACTATAAATTTCCAAATACGACAACCCCCCTCCTGTCTTCATCATCTGGCAACCCTAGATGCACGTCATGGGAAAGAATCCCTGAAGGGTGTTTTCTCCGTATGATCTTCGATAAAGACGAGTAAAAGGTGAAAAGAGACACTAAAGCGTTTTACAAGTTGATAACAATATTAAAAATTTTATGAAGAATTGAACTCATGGTCACATGTGTATAGTACGTAGAATATTGGTAATTTTAAAGTGTTTTTCAAACCTTTGGGGAGTCGCCAAATGTCACCAAATTGACTATAAATTTCCAAATATAACAACCCTCCTCTGGTCTTCAGCATCTGGCAACCCTAGATGCAAGTCATAGGAAAGGATGCCTAAAGGGTGTTTTCACAATATATTTTCTCAGTATTGTTTTCGAAAAAGACGAGTGAAAGGTGGAAAAGAGATTCTGAAGCGTTTTAAAAGTTCGTAACACTATCAAAAATTTTATGAAGATTTGAACTCATGGTCACATATGTATATCCAAAGGACATATGTAAACACATCCTATCACTCCTGTAATAATATAAGAAAACACCCTCTAGAGACCTGGTCTTTTGGATTTATAACCAATGGTGCAATGAATGTTGTAAAGTTCAGAGAAATGGTTTAAATATTTGTTAAGTTCGAAATCTCAACATTTCTGTTACTACACTAGTATATGAATGCCTTCATATTTAAAAAATATTCCTGTCAATTTCATAATATAAAAATAGGTTATTTCTTTATAGCCAAAGGACACAAAACTTGAATAAATTCTACTGCACTGCAAATAAATTGAGAAATGAATATTTTTTATTTCATATATCTTTGCACAGTTGTTTCTAAAGAATAATATATTAAAACTGAGACACGTTTTAAAAGTGAAAATGCACTGACTTCTCAAAATTAATCCTTCACTTACTTTACATGTGCAGTTCTGTATGAAAGTTTTGTATGCATTGCATGTTATTTTCAGAGTTTAGCTTTTATGAATTCAGAACGAAAATCTCGAAAATGAATGTATCTCTTTATTCACAAGAATTTATGCTAAACAGAGGTACACACACATTTTGAATTGTAGTGTTAGAATCTTTGTTAAGAAAGATTTAAAATGCTGCTGAAAGTGGGGCATTGTGAAACAGTATGTCCTCAGTAAATAAAAATGTACGTTTTATCGCAGAAAGGGAAAAGCCTATATGGCAAGTATGGCGAAAACAAAAGAGGATTTTTTTAGATAGGTGAGGGATGCAGTTATATCATCATAAATAAAAACAATTTTGACGAATTTATCGTGAAATACTCCTCGCACGTTTCAGTAAATTCACATTCTATGGTTTACGATCAATAATGTATGTTTATTTTACAGATATTTTTAAAAACAAATTTAATGTTTGAAAATATTTATTTATTTTACGAATTCGATAAGGACGGCGTCGACTGGTCCGTTTCCATTTTTACCAGTTTATGAAATTCATCTATTTAGAATTCTAAGTTCTTGTTAGTTATTTCGTTTCTGACGTTTCTGCGTATTCAAATTAGGAAATTATATTTTTTATATGTCTTATAATTATTTTAGACAATTTGCTGAGAATTCGCAAACAACTTTTACTGTGTGTGTATTGTGTCAATTGTATAAAATTTTATCATAAAATCAAAGATTTCTTATTGAAAATTCCTTTGTGTAATTCTTTCATAAACCTTTGTGTCTTCAAAATTTGTACTTTTGTCTACTTGTTTATTCGAATCACACTTAAATCTAAAATTTATTTTGGTAATTTGTGCACGTAAGAATATGGAATAACGGATATAAATGGAGTTGTAAAACTACAAATTGATGTCCCTTGCTGGCCAAAGTCCTTTATTCAATATAAATATCAAATAGCAATTTTAAGTGGATCTAAAGTATATCAGTTTTCAATTCATATCCACTAATAAAAGTAGTTTTTGTAGCTATATATGCTTTTACATTACTATTGTTTGTCCCTAGCTTTGGACAATCTGACTATGAAATTTGAATACATCTCACGTAATTAGGTAAACATATGCGCGTTTAAAACTTCGAAGATTACGCTTAATTTATATTCTGAAATACTGTATTTGCATCAGGATTATAAGAAAAGGCAATATACACCAAAATGATAAAGGCCCATAATCTGAAACTTAATAAATATGGATTAGAAATTAATGTTCACAAGTTGTGTATAATCAGATGTAACGTCAGAATAACTCAAAAGAGGTGAAATGGGACACGCCCCATCGACTGTCGAAAGAAGAGAGTGACTAACAATTGGAATATTTCTGTCTTCATTCAACTCCCTAATTGAGCAAAATACCTTAAGTCATTATCATTAGGGAATAATCAATGGAGTTAACCTCTCCAATGTTAACAATGGTGAATCAATAGTTAAACACCTTAAAGAGCTAACAAAGACATAAAAGAATGTAATGATAAGGGAATCCATTTCTCCGCTCACATTTTTATCGGCGTAAGAATCTTCGATTAGAGAAAATTGATTATATTTCAGTAGCTGCACGTTACTTACTGAAATTTCGTGAAATAGAATGACGTGTTTATTAAACTATTTGTTATGTTTTTATGCATGATGTATTTTTCTTCTAACCAGACCTTCAGGCTTGTTTGAAATTGTAACGTAACATACATGGGGTGTAAATCATAAAATATAATGTGTTTGACTTGTTTATGGCCAGATTCAAATCCTGTAGCCCGGTTCATGTGGATCTTGGTTCGTCATTTTAAATTAATAATATAAACACCTTGATTTATCTGTCTGTTTATCTATATATCTATTTATTCGTGTATGCTAAAATATCTTTGAAAGCATATACGAATCTACTATAAGAGAAAATACATTGGGTAATCATTTTATATTTGGACGCCATTAGTCGTTTAGCTACTATAAGAATAACCTATTTCTCCATCCATAACGCTTGGCGAAATGTTGGCGTTGAAATTTACAGAATATCGCCAACTTGGCGAGATTTTTTAAATTTCTCCAAATTGGTGAAAATACCCCTAAATTGGTAAAAATGTCGCCAAATTGATAAAAATTACGCTAAATCAATGAAGATGGCTACTAATTGATGAAAATTCAATATCATGGAAAGAATATAGGAATCGACTATAAGAATAACATTTCTTTCCATCTGTAACGCTAGGCGAAATTCTGGTGATGAAGTTTGACGGCATATTGCCACCTTGATGAGTATTTTTTAAATTCTTCTAAATTGACAAAATTGTCGCCAAATTGATAACATTGACTCTAAATCAATGAAAATGACGACTAATTGCTGCAAATTCATTGTCTTGCAAAGAACATAACTAACGATTATATGAATAACCCATTTTTCCGCCAGTCCATAACGCTTGGCGAAAAATTTGACGAGATGTTGCAAACTTGGCGACTTTTTTAAATAATGCCAGATTGACGAAAATATCGCCATATGAATAAAAATTTCACCAAATTCATAAAAGTGACGCTAAATAGAAAGAAATGCTTTGCAACTTTTTAATTTCGTCAGATAACGGGCATATTTTCTAGTTAGTTAAAATATTTGATCAAAATTAAATCTTTTAATATATTTGATTTACGTAGTTTTAAGTTAAATATTATATTTTACATAACAAAAGATTTGCTCACAATACAAATCTGAAACAAATAATCATTGAACATATCAGTACTTTATCATTGTGAATCATTAATTGTGAATCATTAGAAGAGTACTTTAATATTGCTGGAATATAGACATATTATGTTGCTGTTGAGACCAAGACCGTCCGATCTACCAGAAAGGTGTTGAAGACCCAGACCGTCCGACTCGTCCTGAGGACTTGAGCATCTATTTGGACGGCCGGGAGAGTACCAGAAAGGTGTAAGGTAACTGTTTGGACGGCCGGGAAGTGCCACCCAATTTAGACCGTAACCCAGTGGGGGAGACATCCACTGGGACCGTACCCTCCTTCTCCTACCACCAACCACTTGGAAGGACTTACGGACCCACATGTTTAACGTGATCGTACTCTGCAAGAACACGGCGGCAGTTGTGGCAGCGTTGAAATCCAGCGTCCAAACCACCGGGCTACCGCGCCCGAAATGTACCATCAGAATGCGATGTTCCCAGATGGTCATCCACCCAAGTACTAACCGCGCCCGATGCTGTCTGACTTTGGTGATCTAACGAGAGACATATTATGTGAAAAATTCTCGAAAACGTATACATATGTCCATTAATTTCACTTACCTAAAGGATGGAACTGTGCATCAGAATAAAATACTACATACCTATAAAGAAAGAAAATATATCTCATTAACTGATAGGTCCAATAAATCATTTAAATCATTTGAGAAAACTGATCGTTAACTTAAAAAATATGTTGCGTTTAAAGGCAATATGCATTTCATATTCATTCGTATTTATTGCAGTATGCATCTATAATATGAAATGTATTTTACAATTCTGTTTGTTTATATGTATTTGATGTACAGTTAACAGGGACCTAAACCATACTGTGCATAAATTACAAAAGATCTTTCAAATAACCGAAATGCTATTTATCTGTTGAAGCTACATCTTTCTATTTTCGGAATACGTGTTAAGTGGCATTTTTCCTAATGATAAATCAATAATCGCTGCTTTCCCGACGTTCTTTCCTTCTTTTTAAGGTCTTTACGTTTCGAATGGCGTACGAGTTGCTCGTAAAATTCACATTGACTGTAAAGTATTCAGAAAGAGCCCCACAATTTTACTTTAAGCACACATTTTAAAGCACTGTTTCATTTAATTGTTTTGAATTTTAAGGTTTTCTTATGCAATAAGGTTGAAATATTGTTACAGTTTTTACACAAATAAAATATATTTATTAGTATATTCAATTATCTACCAGTAAATTAAGTAAAAGCTATTAAATATAAATTAATAAAACTTAGTAAAATAAGTGCATAATTATGCAAAAAAGTAATATTTTTTTAGGATAATTTAATACAAAAACAACAGAAATTAAAGGTAATATTGTAGAATATTAAATTGATAGATAAGTTTATGAATCTATAGTGGACGTGCGACATAAAAATGTAATTGGCCAACTTTGCCCAAAATTGGATGTATGAACTATAAAAAATGTTCAGGTGGCCTACAATTTTTGTCCCATGAAGACAGCTTGTTCTTATAATCTAATGCTTCCAATAAAAATCTTGAATGGTAAAATGTACATTATATAGATCATTTTGAACAATAATTTGTTTCAGAATTCAATACGCCATGCCCCCCAAAATCGGGCGCACACAGTAAAGATTTCTTTTGTTCCTTAATACATAATAAATTAACATGAACATGAAGTTTAATAAATTTCTATATATTTGTTTGCACTTGGAGGAATATTAAATGGCGTATTACAAATGATAACAACAGAAACACATTTACCAAAATATTTATATTTAACTTGCTTGCTTATCTCAATCAACTGCAAAAATGAATCTACAAATATTCTGTTTAAATATAAAACCATATATAAATTGTATAAACATGTTTTATATATACTAAACATATTGAATCAATTCACCTAAACGGTGTTTGCAGAAATGAATTAATATTATCAGATCTATGCTAGAGTAAAAAAATAAATTAAATCACAACAACTTTCAAAGTATCACAACAGCGTAATAAGCCATTTTCTGAAAATCTAGACAATAAAACTAACGGGAATTTTGCCGAGAAAACTAGGATACAAATACATTTCAGGTGAAGTTATCCAAATTAAATTATTCTATGAGCATAAGGTGGAGGAATACACAATAATATTATATTTCTTATTTTGTTCTACCCCAATATAATTTCGTAAGGTGATGATGTACCAAAAACATAAGAAATGATTCAAGTGTTCGATTTAAAAAAAAATAATTTTAATATTTTTTATAAATAATTTATTTTAATAATTTTTATAAACAATTGCAAAGATTGCCACTTATTTTAGCAATGCCAGCAATTAAAAAAAAATTATATATTCACACATTTTTGTTACCAAAAATTTCGATTAAAACGTCTAAGTGCAATAATTTAACAAAGTATTAATGTACACAAACAATAATGTTGCGAACGCGCAATATTCCCTCATTGACGCCTCCTGTTTCGTCTGTCTTAAAAGCAAGACTAAGAAAGCGCAGTCTAGAGCTCCTCTACTACCTATATAGAGAAGCCTTAGCGCAGTCCATGACGTCAGTTTGACGTGAAGATGACGTGAACCAGGATTTCCCAGTTAGAAGAAGAGTTGCCAAATTGGAAATTTATCTCCAATTTGGCGATATTTTATGACTTCCCGAATCATTCATAAGCTATTATTATTTGAGATATAGAGAATTCCAGAAGTTTCTACGGAGAGGTTAAAAATGGACTCATCCCTCCGTTGCAGGGGAGTTGGCGGGCGAATTGGCCTGACACGAGCTACATTGGACTGTGGTCTTTGTTAATGTTTTGAGAATAGTAGCTGTTGTTATTCTTTTCGTCATTATTTTGATAATAATATTACTTATTCTGCCAAATTAGTGGATCATTTAAGTGTTGTTTGATTGTATATTGTTCCTGTTTACTTTGTGCTTGTGAACAAACATACGTTATCCAGAAACTTGAACTCATTCTTGTATCCTGCGTATACACTCACGAATGCAGGGGATACGTTCGTTAACAATCATTTAATAGTGCCAAGAAGTATATAAGTCCACCAAAAATATTCAATATTCTCCTTTGCTAAAACAATTCCCCAAAAGTATGAACATTTTTACACGGAAAGCATATTTTGTGTTTTATTAAGCAAGATAGCTTAGAAGCATATTTGAAATTTTTCCTATAAATGAAAATAATGGATTTAAAGCTTAACACTTTATAATAAAATACAGTACTGTGGCAATTAATTGAGAAATGTCATTTTTTTCGTTTTATCACACGTAAGCTTAGGAAGAAGCACTCCAAATTAGCTCAGAGTTCAAATTGCAGTTATTATCAAAGTAGCAGGTGTTCGTATGCACCTGGTAAGTAGCAGGTGTTCAAATTCCTCGTCCAGGTGGCAGGTGTTCCGCAGTGGTAGTTTCTCAGTTGTTGCGGGGGTCATTAGCGTCATGGATATCAGCGCGGAAACACGTGCTAATGTGATTGCGCTTAGAGAACACACATCTAAGACGTTCGAGGAAATAGGTAAAATATGTGGAGTGAGTACAGCAAGTGTCGGGAGGATCTGGAAACGGTTTCAGGAAACAGGAAATGCTGGAACCAACCGTTCTGAAAGATGCGGCCGATAAAGATCAACTTCGGCTCGTGACGACAAAACTTTACATCGAATGAGTGTTAAAAATCCTCGATTAAACAGTTTTGTCCTGTCCAACTCCATGGCGGCAGCTGGTGTTGATATTGCACCTTCAACAGTGCGGTACAGGCTGTTAGAACGCGGGCGGAGAGCACGTCAACCGTACAAGAAGCAGCTTCTGACGCTTCGCATGAAGAAAAAAGGTTGGAATGGGCACGGAAATACAAAACATGGACTGGGAGAAGGTTTTCTTTTCTGACGAAACACATTTTGTGGTTCAGGGATTTAGATCCATGTACGTGGGAAGGAGCCAAGGAGAACCTCTCAATTAGCACCACATTAATCAAGCATCCGCCAGAAAGATGTTTTGGGGTTGTTTCAGCGTTTTGGGAACAGAATCTCTTGTTCTCGTAGATGGAATGATGAACAGTGTCAGTTACGAAGTCATATTGAACCGAAAAGTGCTTCCAAACATGGCTAAACTGTGGCCGAACGGAGATTGAGTTTTCCAACAAAACCGCGCGCCATGTCACACTTCGAACCGAATCAAAAATGTCTGCTCAAAAAATATATTACCGTACTGGATTGGCCCGGGAATTCACCAGACTTGAATCCCATAGAAAATTTGTGGACTATTGTCAAAAAACGGCTTCACAAATTTGAGTGTACGACGATGGACAAGCTAATTTCGGCCGTTATTGACATATGGTTCAGAGACGTTGAAATTAAAATTACATGGGCTAGTCTAGTACATTCCATGCCGAAACGTGTCTCTGATGTTATAAAGTCTCGGGGAGGTCATGTCACTTATTAGTTTTAAATGCATCCATAGAAAATTTGAATAAAACTGAATTTTATAAAAAAAAAAAACTGCATTTCTCAATTAATTGCCACAGTACTGTATATTCATTTGATCACGTTAATAAGGTGTTAAAATCTCATTTAACCCAAAGCACTTTCGGACGTCAGACGTCCATCATCAGTGGCTATTGCGAGAAAAGGGCAAGATACGTAGACTCATATATTCACTCAAAAACCGTGAGCAAAATCTACATACCGATTGTTAGATTCCATAAGGTAACATTTTTGAATGAAAAATGTTTAAATATATAATACACACAATAGATAACAACTTTAGAAGTCAAGCAATCATTAGATGTCTAAAAATTCAGACAAAGATTTAACTTTAAAAGAGTTTAAAGATTTAACTTTAAAGATTTAGATTTAAATGTCCCATGAAACTGAGGTTTCGAGCAAGGTCTAAATTAGAAATGCAGTCCCAATAAATATAAATATAGATTCAAAAATCAATATAATACGTAGATTACTGAAATTAACAGAAACGTTCGATCTAAAACCGGGAGTTATCATTAATAACAATTTCCAATAAAGCAGTGGAATTTTTTTTAATATCACACACATGTTCGGATGCTAACAGTGCGTCCAGTACTGCCAATACAAAATGTATAATTATTTTAAGGGAACGAAGTAGGAACATTATTTAACCTGTTATTTTTATTTTTTAACCTATCGGTAAGGATACAGCTAAACAAAGGGGTAACGGTAAAATGAGTAGAATGGAATTTAAGTTCGAGACAAAATTGTAACAGAGTATGAAAAATCATATGATGGTTGGAAAGACTTTGGCAAACGGTCGGAAGACAGGCAAGCGAAGTTTGGAATAAATAAATTTAGAACCGACAATAGAGATAATTTGATAAATAATCTCAAATGAGTAAGCAGCTTCATAGCCAGAATTTAAAAAATGTTAATTTCGTTACCTAAATCATTTATAGAAGAACAGACATTAAAAGCACGATTAAAATAGGCAACAACAGTAGGCGACTAAAATATCCTCGATTCCATGGGAGATAAATCTGTGTCTATACTTTCACATATTTAATTTTGTTATTTGACTTCTAAATGTGTTATTTGTAATTTTATTCCTACTATTTGAATTTCATATTTAAATGCTTTTCATTCCAAACATTTTTCTTGCGCAATCTGACAATCCGTATGCAAATTTTGTTCGCAGCTTTTGGCTCAATATAAGAGCCTATTATTAAACGAGATAGCTTTGCATATTTGGAAATTTTTCATAAATGAAAATAATGGTTTTAAAGTTTAACGCTTTATAATAAAATATATTTATTTGATCACATTAATAAAGAGTTAAACTAGTGTCTTTTCCACTTTATCGCAATTGCCACTGATGATTTACGTCTGACGTCCGAAAGCGCTTTAGCTTTAATGTGGCTTTAACGTCTAATTAATTTGATCAAATAAAAAAGTTTTTATTATAAAGTGTTATTCTGTAAAATTCGATGTTTCAGATGTTTACATACTTTTTCAGACGCCATACATTTTAGAAAATAATGAATTTTGCTTTTATTGCTAGAAAAAAACATTGAAAACATTTAAACATTGAAAAGCATAGCTCAGGATAAATTAAAAAATAAACATTAAACCTTTATATATTAAAAGCTTTTGTGCTCTAAAAAACTGCAGCTGGTGTTATTAGTAATTAGCGAATTGAAAAACTATTTCCGGATATGGAAAGATAAGTGCTTAAGGAAACTAAATATTAAAATATCTCAAAAACAATCTAACATATCTCAAAAACAAATCTGGGTGTTCGCCCATCTTAAAAATGAATTAGTTAAATAATTTTCAAATAAAAATAATATCTAAACAAATTTCGTTTACTAAAACTAACATTTCATTTAATTGCAATTCATCTTGACTTTATTATTTTTTATACATTAGACGAATCCTCAATTGCTTTGAGTGCAATATCTTAACAATGAAATTTACTATCGTTCTGTGAATTCACTTCCACCCAGCAATGCAGGCGCGTATTCATTGGGGAATGCAACAGAGTTGTGATTTGAATGAAGAGAACGAAAGTAAATTTCATTGTTAAGATATTGCACTCAAAGCATTTGAGGATTCGTCTAATGTATAAAAAATAATAAAGTCAAGATGAATTGCAATTAAATGAAATGTAGTGAAGACTCACAGATCTTTTACAAATACTATTTACAGTTCCTATAGTAAGTGGTAAGAAAGCACATGATGGCTTTTCTTTGTTTCTTAAGCGATGCTTATTTATACTAAATATCATAGTTATTTAGATGTCACATCTGCTATTTAGGTGTGTGCTGAAAACGGTTTTTTTTCGGTTATTTGTAATATTCGTTAAAATGTTTCGTGGAATGATAAAAGTAGGGTTCCTTGATGATTAAGTTATTTTATAGTTTTCTTCATTAGATTATTATGTCTTACTAAGATTTGTTCCTATACTTGGTAATTAAATTATAATATATGGGGATCCTTAATGAAGAATCTGAAAATATTTAATACTTTGCATTATTATCGTACGATCACATGCAACTAACTTGCATTATTTCTATTCTACTAAATATTTATTTGTTCATATGAACCATGTTTTTACATACTAATTTCTGACGTTTAGCATACATTATTTTACCCCTTGTTAAAATACATATGTAAGTTATATAATTTAAAATTTAATCGATCGTATTACCTAATGTACTTGTAAAATATACTTAATAAATAAAATAGTCTTGAACTACTATATCTTATATGCTCGCTATATATATATATACATATATATATATATATATATATATATATATATATATATATATATATATATATATATATATATATATATATATATATATATATATATATATATATATATATATATGTATATATATATATATATATATATATACAGGGTGTACCATAAACATTGACCTCGGCCTTTATTCCTTAAATATTGATCTTAGCCACATGTAATAAATTACAGAATTGAATATAAAGAGGTACAGAATTTTAAGAAATGGATTAAAAATTTTAGGGGATTAAATTTGAAGAAATGCAAAATTTAAATTTTTATACGGCCCCCGTACAAGAACATTTCCAATGAGTAAAAATTGCCCCATACGCTAATACGACGATGTACAAAATTTCAGCATTTTATCATAAAAAGTGCCAGCGATATGTTTTCACAAAGTTGGTGAGGGATTAATCCCAGTGTTTACAGCAAGAGTGCAAATAACGCAAAGCAGAAATGCCTCATAGACAAATAATATCTGCCTCTTATCTTTAATGGATCTTGGTCATGGATGGAAAACATTTTGAACAAGCTTTATAATAACAAGCTTTGTGTAAGGTTATTATTTCTACACAGTGTAGATACTTTTGTATCAATAAATATAATTTTTTTTATTTATTTATGTAATCATTGTTTTCATTCGTAATTTATGTATGACCCCTGAAACACGATCTGCCGACATGATATTTCCCCACTGATAACCCATGTCGATGCATCGAAAAGTGATTTAAGTCAGCATTTTTGTCTTTTCCTATCTCTGGGACTTTTTATGATAAAATGTTAAAATTTTGTACATCACCTTATTAGTATATGGGGAACATTTTACTCATTGGAAATGATTTTTTACGGGGCCGTATAAAAATTTTAATTTTGTATTTCTTAAAATTTAATTTCCTTGTAAATTTTAATCGATTTCATAAAATTATGTACCTCTTTTAAAGACCTTTGTATTTTATTATATATGTCTAAGATGAATATTTAAGGAATAACAGCCGAGGTCAATGTTTTGGGATATCCCGTATATATATATATATATCCACACACACATATATATATATATGTATATAATTAGCGGGATGTGTCTCCAGCTCGCTACGCTTCACCTCTTAGTCGCTGCGCTCTCTTCATAGCTGTCTCTGCTAGAAATTCTACATTTAAAAATCTATTTTTCTATCCCTACCTATTTTCCGCAGGAGGTAAAAGCAGGGATTTCTCATCGTGTTACCCTATTATTTCTCTGTAAATATACACATTTCATATTTCTGTATGATAAAGTTATTGCAGTATTAGACTGAGAAATCGCCGGACGTGCCGTTACGAAAAAAAGTGTTCTTCAGAAGTGCATAAAAAGGACAATATTTCAAAAACTACATCGAAATTAGAAAAAAGGGCTCCATGCTGCAAAAATTCACTCATGTAGATACCTGCCTGCAAAAATTCGCGGAAATTTTTGGTTGAACGGAGCTCTTTTTCAATATTGATGTAGTTTTACAAGAGAGTTTACTTTTTATGAACTTTTGAATTAAAAATATTTTTTCGTAACAGTACTTCCATCAATTTTCTTTATCTCGTACAGCAAAAACTATAGCATACAAAAATATGAATTTTGGTATATTTGTAGAGAAATAATAGGGTCACAGGGTAAAATAAAGCATTTACTGATTTAAACTTTAGTTGCACTTAAAATAGCTTGCGAGCGAGCTCTGAGAGTAGGAGGCCAAGATTCTCAACTCGTGAAGCGAGTAATGGGGATTGACGAAGTGTAGTGAGCAGTCGGTGGAGCTCCCTAGTTACACAAGAAATTATAACTTATGTAACAATATTGAAAATAGTTTTTTTTTTCAAATTTACTTTAGAAAATCGGTAGAAGGTCGACGTGGTGGCCGAACGGTCAAGGTGAGCGTTTCCAGCGACTGATCGGCCGCCACGTTGGGGGTTCGAGTCCCACGTAAGACATGGATGTTGTGTGTTGGGGGCGCAATGTGTTCCGTCCCCCTCTGGTGCGCCTGGGGCAACGTCCCTGAACGGCTAAATGGTTCACGATTTCGGCCGCACATGGAGCAAAAAGACGTAAGTCTAGTGCCTGGCCATTGGGGGGGGGGGGGTATCGGTAGAAGAGGTAATTTGAACATTCTATAACTTTGAAAATCAATAAAGCATTTACCGATTGCAATATTTGTACCAAATGCTGTTTAAAACGCCCTATTCGTTTGTGAGATACCACATCCACAGACACGCGGACATACACATGAACATACATACATACATACGTACATACACACTATAATACATATACGCATAATGACATAGACACATACTGACATACATATACAAACACTAACATAAATACACATGCACTGGCATAAATAACACACAGAATAACACATCATTTATAAATAGCACATCATTTATTAAATAATACATCCTTTATAAAACATTCTATGCAAGTTCAGGAATGCTTGAAACATGCTATTTCGTCGAAAATATGAATTATAATTTTCGACGCTGTTATTATACTTTTTTCTATGTTCTTTACTATGTATACAAAAATATGAAAATTTTGAAAATGAGATAATTTTCTATCGCATACATATACATTTTAAAATATTGAAGATAATATATTTTATTTTTGATATATAATTTATAAATATACGAAAAGATAATTGTTTAAATAAGAATACTAATAATACTGTTAATATATTTCATTTCCTAATAAACTCAATTTATTTATCTTAAAGCATTTTTTCATTAAACAATTTGAAAATATAACATAGCATATGTATTTAACAATTCCAGTATTCTTTAAATTTACTGAATTTTCCTAGTTAAATCCACTTTCCATTCATTAGTAAAATTTAATTTCAATTCACGTGATCCTTCTCCTGGATATTTAGCAGCATAATCGTCTAGGAATTCAATCCAGTTGTGGTTCGAATGTAATGAAATTGTTGAGCAAATTATTTTATTTTGCTGTTCTCTCAGCTTTTACAATTTATATTGCAGAAAGAAAGTAAGGAAATATAACTTTTATTTTTTTTCTAAACTATATGCTTGCGAGGATCTCAGATGAAGTTTGTGTCAAACATTAAGTTTAAATGTTTGTTCAAATGTTTCAATATTTATATTAGAGGTTTAATAAAATGTCTTAAATATATTAAAGTGAGTATCAACATCTTGTGCTAATACTGGGGTTAGTTTATCGTATTAGTAAGTCTTTTTTTTCAAAATTGGGTAAATGTATTTTCATTGTTAGATTTCAAAGAATATAAAATCATTTATTTCTACTTGTTCTGCCTGTTTTCTTACCACCTGGGTTTCTCTCAGTTCATTCCTAAATAATAATATTTGGGAATCACATCCAAAATATAAAATTTAAAAAGTAAATAAAACTCTATAATTAAAGTATTTATGTAATCACACAAAAATATTTACAAACATTAAAAGCCCCAGAACTTTCTGATGCAAAACGGCATATGCTAAAAAAAATATACATTGGCTTTTATACCCTGCCAAAAGCATCGTACAAAATCTTCATAAAATTAACTATTAGATTAAACACCAGAAATAAAATACAAAATGACAAATATATAAATTCAAAAATTCAAACAATGATTTAATTCTCAAGGATTCGAGAGTGAGATGCCATGAAAAACTGAAGTTTCGAACTTACAATTACAAATGGAGTCCAGATAAATAAAAATAAATAAGGATTAAAATAGCAAGATATTAGATGAATTAAGAAAAGTTAAAAGAAAGGTTTTATCAAAACTTGGGGCAAAATTATTATTAAGAACACATTGGGATAGAACAATGGAAAGCTTATTGTTTTTGATATCACGCGCATGTTCGGATAATCTAATGCCAAGAATATGTGTAGTACTATCAATTTAAAATTTATAACTATTATCAGGGGAAATAAGAGGACAACATACACCCCTGTCGGATTCAAAATATTACTTCATACATATCGGTAGGTACAGAAATAAACATTGGAGTAACAGTAGAATGGGCAGGTTTAAATTTAAATTCGCTGCAAACTATGCTCCTGAGAGAAAATACGATCCTAATGAGCTGCTGATTTGCTTTCAAAGTCGCTTGGTATGTTAATATATATTTTGACTTCTTTTAGTGTGATCAAATAGCTTCTATTCTTCTAAACCGTTTTATCTATTTTTTTATATTTCGTTCTTAAATGTATAGTATTCTTTTATTCTTCCGTGGTGTTTACGTTTTATTTTATATTCCTGCTTCTAGTTTTCCTAGCTCCTTGGTTTTACCTCTTTAATTTTCCTTTGAGGTAATAGCAAAATCTCCCCTACTTTCAGTAGTACGTGCTATTCTATAGCAGCTACTTGAGTAGATGATGTTGTTGATGTTGAAACCCAGACCGTCCGACCTACCAGAAAAGGTGTAAGGTAACTGTTTGGACGGTCGGGAAGTGCCACCCAATTTGGACCGGAACCCAGTGGGGGAGGCATCCACAGGGACCGTACCCTCCTTCCCCTACCACCAACCTCTCGGAAGGACTTTCGGACCCACATGTTTAACGTGATCGTACTCCGCATGAACACGGCGGCAGTTTTGGCAGTGGCTGAAATCGAACCCGGGCCTACCGAGTGCAACTCCAGCGCGCTAACCACAGGGCTACCGCGCCCCTGAGTAGATGATGTTGAGTACTTGATTATCCTGAGTTTATAATATTGAAAACTGTTGAGTCTTCAGTTTTGTATGATGTATCAAGATTTTATATCAACTCAGTTCTTGCAACAGGCGTTTTCAAGCAGTTTTTTTTATTTTTTATAAGTTATTTTAACTCGAGAAAGATTCGGAAATTGTGATGTGGTCGCAAGTATAAAAATTGAGAACCCTGGCTTACTCCTACCCTCTTTCAATTCAATACGGAGCGTGTGCACTTCACTACAGCACCCATTTCCATAAAGTTGAAACTTCTGGTTGAGTATAAGACTTAGTTTCATCTTAAAATACCAACAGTACAGAATCGGGATTTCAAACTGAACTTCGTGGATTGTTTCCAGTTATAGCACTACCTACGATTCTTCATGTATTTAACAGAAGTGTTAAAGGATTTCTATATTTTATGAGTAGTTTTAGCTCGAGAAAAATTTGGAAATTTTAGTATGGCCGCAATCCTTTGAATTGCCTCAATATTCATTTCTAGCTTCATATTTTTCCTACAACATCTTATATGCAAGTATATATTTTTTTAAGAAATACATATTAAAACAACCTGAAAAATAACAATGAAATTGAAATAATATTTTATGAATACTAGACGGATACCTGTGAACGTGTATCAACGTGTGTATCAACGGTCTCGCAATAAGCAACAGCTGAATATTGTCATTTTTTTAATAATTCGCGTTTCACATTTATTCGGTAAATAGAATAATTTAGTGTGCGGAACCCCCTACAGAAGAAAATATTGTAAATTCTAAATTGCGCACGTCTTCCTTTAGTCGAAAATACTATCTACCAGTATACCAAATTAAGGTATCTATCTCATCCCGAAGCATACTATTTTATCATCTCCCCTTTCGAACGTCTTTCTGTGGAGCACACCCATAAATGAACATTTTTGAAAAACTATGTTTGCCTTGGGTTTCTTATTAGATGATTGGCCCATATACCAAATATCAAGCCTCTATCACATTTAAAAGGAATCGTGTCTCATTTATTCCAAAAATCGAACATATTGGTGTTCGGCACATCCTAAAGTTGCAAATATTGGAAATCTGAAATAGCACATTTTCTTCCTTTAAAACTATCTATCAGTACGTCAAATTTGATGTCTCTATCCAATCGTGAAGCATTTTTTTCTGTCACTTCGTATTTTGAACGTTTTTCTGTGTTGCACCCCCTTAAATAATCATTTTTAAAAAACCGTAATTGTCTTAGTTTTTTTTTATATCAAATGATCACCCCATACATTAAATTTCAAGCCTGTATCATATTGTAAAGGAGGCGTTTTTCATGTGTTCTTTAAATCGAACACTTTAGTGTGCGGCAGCCCCTACAATAGCAAATGTCGGGAAACTGAAATTGCACTCTTTCTTCCTTCCTAACTATCTACACGTATATCAAATTTGAAGTCTCTATCTCATCGCGAAGCATGCTTTTTCTATCATTTCATGTTTCGAATGATTTTCTGTGGAGAACCCACCCCCTTAAGTATACATTTTTGAAAAACTCCATTCTTCTTGGGCTTTCTATTAAGTGATTCACCCATATACCAAATATTAAGCCTCTATCACGTTCTAAAAGGAGTTTTTCTACTTCACAAAGGAGTTTTACAACTGCGGCACCCCCTAAAGTTGAAAATATTGGAAAACTGAAATTGTACACTTTCTTCCTTCCAAACTATCTACCAGTACACCAAATTTCAAATATCCCTCTTATCCCAAATTATGCTTTCTTATCAATTCACCTTTCGAACGTTTTCCTCTGGACCACCCCCTTAAACGGACGTTTTTTGAAAAACTATAATCGTCTTGGGTGTTTTTATCAAATGATTATTCAATATCCCAAATTTCAAGCCTCTATCAAATTTTAAAGGATCCGTTCTCATTTATTCGTTAAATCGAACATTTTGGTATACGGCTTCCCTTAGTAGAAAATATTGGAAATCTGAAATTACACACATTCTTTCTTCCAAACGATTTACCCTTACTCCGAATTTGATTTCTCTATTTTATGGCAACGTATGCTTCACTATTATTTCACTTTTCGAACGCTTTGGTATGGAGCAACCCTCTAGAGAGAGTTTTAAAAAAAATCGATTTTTCCATTGGGTTTTATCGAACAATCGAGCCGTGTACCAAATTGCAAGTCTATATCTATTCGGGAAGTGCCTAAAAGAAGCGTGACAAACGGGCACTTGGCAATTAGTATATATAGATACATATTTATTAGCTTTCTCTAATTTTCCGATGAGAAGTTGTATGTCGTCAATGTTGATGTCCTTCAATATTATGAAGTTTTAAGAGAAAGATAAAAATATAATATGGATATCGCATTACCTTATCTGTATAATGCAAGACATTTAATACATTCACAGTGAAAAACTTATGTATAATATCAACGGAGTAATTTTTTTAACATTCAATGGTACATTTGGCTCTGTTTCGGATGACAGCAAGTAAAACTATTTTGAATTACCTAATTAAATTATATTTTGCGCAATTCTATACTGACAATTATGAATATTGATGTCATCCGCAATAAACAATATATCACACATTAAAATATTTCAATAATTCTTCAATTTAGCGTCATTTCCATTAATTTAGAATCATTTTAGCAATTTTGACTATATTTTTGAAAATATGGGGCCACATATCGCCAAGTTGTTGTTGTTGTTGTTGAAACCCAGACGTCCGACCTACCAGAAAGGTGTAAGGTAACTTCTATGACGGTCGGGAAGTGCCACCCAATTTAGACCGGAACCCAGTGAGGGAGGCATCCACAGAAACCGTACCCTCCTTCCCCTACCACCAACCTCTCGGAAGGACTTTCGGACCCACATGTTTAACGTGATCGTACTCCGCATGAACATGGCGGCAGTTTTGGCAGTGGCTGGAATCGAACCCGGGCCAACCGAGTGCAACTCCAGCGCGCTAACCAATGGGCTACCGCGCCCTATATCGCCAAGTTGTGCAATATTTCGCTGATATGAGTCGCGAAGTTTGGCAAATTTATCACCAATTATTACCCACACAGACGGAGAGATGAGCATTTCGAATATATAAATGACTATTGGTAAATAAGTCAACGTAAAAAGACAAAGCTATTACACAAGTATCTTCTATCGTAGTGTTCTTGTTACCAATACTACTCGCTCTAGCCAAGGGCTAGACAAGATCCATGTGTCATGTCGCAGTTCTGCGCGCCATGAGCCTTTCGTGTTTTTCTGTAAGAAAAACACCTTTCTTTCCTTCCGTGCCTGTGCTGTATTTCGGTAGGCCTTGTCTGGATTCATTTTGCATTAAAAACTGTGTTTCGTCGTGAAACAGTTGGCGCGAGCCAGGAATTCTGTCTCGCCTGGTTGTGTGACGTGTGGTCTGAGGAGAAGGCTGTTGCCGGGCGCGCTTGCCTGCCAATCAGGAAGCGGCGAGGAGGAGAACTTTTTGCTGGACTCTTGAGACCCGGGGATTCAACTTGGAAGTTTGACTTGGAGCGGTCGCATCGGAAAATTTGTCTTAACTTTTAAGACAAAGGTTTTGGCCAAAATGGCTAATTTTCCTTGAATGGAGATATTTTGTTTCTGTTGAAACCACGATCCATTCCCGGAGCTGTATGAAGAAGTACCTGGAGAAGATTCGATGTTCTTTAACGTTTTTCTAAATTCTTTTTTTTTATTCCAGGATGATATCTCGTGGATCTATTTTGCCTCCTAAGTTTTTTAAACCGGAAGGATGAACGTCATGGAAATATCTGGCATAAAGCCCTGTTGATTTTTGTGATGACTTGGACCCTCCTTTTTCTGGAAATTAATTCGGTTTCTTCAAGTAATGCATATCGAACTTGAACTTTTCTGTGAAATTTTGGTTTTAAATCTACGGAACAGGTAATCCCTTTTGTAATCGGAACCAGAAGTTCCAACTGAAACCTTTGGCACGAATTATTACAACGCAGGCACTCTAAACATATTTAATTTTGAATTATAATGGCTTTGCTGAATTTTATGAAAGGTAAAATAGAATTGTATTGTGAGTCATGATTTAAGTAGTAATATTATGTTTGATTTAATAATTAGTGATTGAATATTCTGAGCAGAGCATAAATTGAAATAATGATTGTTAATGATAAAGGAAGCTCTGAATTATTTGGAATGATAATTTAAGTAAATAAATGTTGAGAAAAATGCTAATGATTAAAATAAATTGAATTGTTTAATTTGAAATGTGCCTTCCTTTTTGTATTCCCTCATGTTCTTTGCTCACTGAATACCATCTAGAATATAATTCTTCTAGACTGGGAAAACCTCATCTAAATAACATTGCCTGGGTTAAGTTAAATATGACAATTACCACTATTTTTATTTTTGCTGCAAATTTTACGATCACTGGCCTTGTGTGTAGCGGAATCGGTACTCGCAGGTTGGTTCTGAAACCGCTACCACAAATTGGCGCCGTTCCTTTCCCAGAGAGTATCAGTGAGAAATGTATTTAATTTTTATGAAGGAATGCAAGAAAAGATTTATTTGATTTGTGTGCATAAAATAAGTATTGCAGTATCTTTTGTAATCAAAGTAAGTGGAAATTTCGTTTTTGGTGCAAAATTAATTGAATCGCAAATGGGCAAGAAGGTATTTTTCTTGAATATTGTTATAAATTGAATATAAAAGTGCAAAAAGCACAAAAGCCCATATGCACCTGATTATTATTTGTTTATTTGATTATTGATGCATATATATTCTTGATTCATGTATGACACACACATAAGCATTTACAAAATTTTATTCTATATGATATTTATAAGTGATTTAAAAATTTTTGAAAACACAAATTTTGAAAAGTAAATGCAAAACAAATCATTTTTTCTGCTGACATATGCACATATATACAATTGTCCAAAATTCAGATTAATGAACAAAAATTAAAAAGAAACATACGAATTGTGCTTCTCTGTGACATAAATAAGTGAAAGAAAGTGAAAGTATCTTCGAGATAAACTGTGCTTAAGTGATACAAACTGTGTTAAAATGCCTCGAAACAGTAAGAATTCTCGTGCAAGTAGGAGTTGAGACTCCTCTGCACAACCGAAAATAGTTGACCGTGTGCCTTCGGTGTCTCCGCCACGACTTTCTCCAAATTCTGGCAGATCAGCCTCTGCAGTCAGAGACTCAAACAAATTGAAAGTTGGGATCGGATCACAGTTTCTTGGATCCATTCCAGGCTTTGCTGGCAACACGAATGAGTCGTTTAGTGAATTTTTGGAAAAATTCCTATTAGTAGCTAACCATGCGGAATGGTCAAATCGTGATAAAATTTTTGTTTTGAAGGTAAAGTTAACTGGTCGGGCTGAAAGACTTGTGAAATCCATTCCTAAGCTCAATCATTGCGTGAATTTCACAGAATTAGTGAATGCACTCAAAGACAATTTTACAAAAAAAGCTGACGTTGCCAAGAATGTTGCTTCGTTTGTGAACTGTAAACAGATGTTGAATGAGTCTGTTAGAGACTTTGCGAACCGTATTGAAGCAGAATCCTACATTGCTTTTCCACAAGATGCTGAGTCGGACAATGAGGACTCCCTGAGAACTGCAATTTTACTGAATTCTTTTAAAAAAGGATTAAAAATTTCTATTCGAAAAGCAGTACTCTCCGCAAATCCTCAAACATTCGAAGCTGCTAAAAATGTCGCTATACTCGAAGAAGAAGTGCAAAATGAAGAACTGGAAGAAATGACGGAAGACATAAATACCTTGAGAACTGAAAGTGACCCTAAAACAGAAATTGAAGAACTGAAGAGGGAATTAAAATTAAAGAAAAAGAATATGACGATTTAAGAAGTAAATTTCAGAAGAACTCTGAAAAAAGAAAGAAAAGACTGAATGTGATAAGAGAAGATTTAGATAGAAGCAATTCCAGTTTTGAAGAACCATTCACGAATACGCCCTCTACAAGCAGATGCAATGAAACTGAGTTGATAGAAGAAGAAGATTGGGAAGATATTCCAGTAAAGAAGAAACACAAACCATCAACATCCTTCAAAACTTCTACACTATCTAGAAGAACTGACAATAGAAACCGTTTCGGTCAAAGAAGAACTCCGGTTGCCACACAGGAAGAAGAGTGGTATGTTAAAAGTCCATATCGAAATTATTCTCCAAGAAAGAACTTTCAAACTTTTAGAAGACCTTTTCGAAATTTTCAAAGAAGAAATTTTTCAAATTTTAGAATTTCTTTTGACAACTATAAATCTTACAATCTTAATAATTCTGGATATAGAAGAAATAACAGATATTTCAACAATAGATTTGGTAATAGAAGACAATTTAGAAGACAGAATTTCAATAGACTAAATTTTCAATCTCCAAATTTTAATAGATCAAATTCTGAATTGAGTTTCATGACTGAAATTGACGCACCTTGCCACAAAAACTTTCCAATAGTTTCTGTTTTGTCGAAGATGTTAAATTAAATGCTTTAATTGACACAGGAAATTCTATAAACATTATCTACAGTGATGCCTTACAGAAAATCAATCCTCGAAAAGTGCAAACAAAACATACATCTACTATTTTGAGAGGTATCGGTGATCAGTCTTGGCCCGCTATTCAGATCTACAGTGTCGTTGTCTTGAGAAGGCGATGACGTCTCGTTTTCTCGCTCAAAATTTTCTTCAAAATTATTTTACACTTACAGGTTCCTAAAATTATTTGTAAATTTTTGTATTTTTGTGTTTTTGAGTGAGAGAAAAATTTTCCTCACTATTTTCGGAAATTTTTGACTCCCAGGGAGGGGGAGCTGTCATGTCGCAGTTCTGCGCGCCATGAGCCTTTCGTGTTTTTCTGTGAGAAAAACACCTTTCTTTCCTTCCGTGCCTGTGCTGTATTTCGGTAGGCCTTGTCTGGATTCATTTTGCATTAAAAACTGTGTTTCGTCGTGAAACCGTTGGCGCGAGCCAGGAGTTCTGTCTCGCCTGGTTGTGTGACGTGTGGTCTGAGGAGAAGGCTGTTGCCCGGCGCGCTTGCCTGCCAATCAGGAAGCGGCGTGGAGGAGAACTTTTTGCTGGACTCTTGAGACCCGGGGATTCGACTTGGAAGTTTGGCTTGGAGCGGTCGCATCGGAAAATTTGTCTTAACTTTTAAGACAAAGGTTTTGGCCAAAATGGCTAATTTTCCTTGAATGGAGATATTTTGTTTCTGTTGAAACCACGATCCATTCCCGGAGCTGTATGAAGAAGTACCTGGAGAAGATTCGATGTTCTTTAACGTTTTTCTAAATTCTTTTTTTTTATTCCAGGATGATATCTCGTGGATCTATTTTGCCTCCTAAGTTTTTTGAACCGGAAGGATGAACGTCTTGGAAATATCTGGCATAAAGCCCTGTTGATTTTTGTGATGACTTGGACCCTCCTTTTTCTGGAAATTAATTCTGTTTCTTCAAGTAATGCATATCGAACTTGAACTTTTCTGTGAAATTTTGGTTTTAAATCTACGGAACAGGTAATCCCTTTTGTAATCGGAACCAGAAGTTCCAACTGAAATCTTTGGCACGAATTATTACAACGCAGGCACTCTAAACATATTTAATTTTGAATTATAATGGCTTTGCTGAATTTTATGAAAGGTAAAATAGAATTGTATTGTGAGTCATGATTTAAGTAGTAATATTATGTTTGATTTAATAATTAGTGATTGAATATTCTGAGCAGAGCATAAATTGAAATAATGATTGTTAATGATAAAGGAAGCTCTGAATTATTTGGAATGATAATTTAAGTAAATAAATGTTGAGAAAAATGCTAATGATTAAAATAAATTGAATTGTTTAATTTGAAATGTGCCTTCCTTTTTGTATTCCCTCATGTTCTTTGCTCACTGAATACCATCTAGAATATAATTCTTCTAGACTGGGAAAACCTCATCTAAATAACATTGCCTGGGTTAAGTTAAATATGACAATTACCACTATTTTTGTTTTTGCTGCAAATTTTACGATCACTGGCCTTGTGTGTAGCGGAATCGGTACTCGCAGGTTGGTTCTGAAACCGCTACCACAAATTGGCGCCGTTCCTTTCCCAGAGAGTATCAGTGAGAAATGTATTTAATTTTTATGAAGGAATGCAAGAAAAGATTTATTTGATTTGTGTGCATAAAATAAGTATTGCAGTATCTTTTGTAATCAAAGTAAGTGGAAATTTCGTTTTTGGTGCAAAATTAATTGAATCGTAAATGGGCAAGAAGGTATTTTTCTTGAATATTGTTATAAATTGAATATAAAAGTGCAAAAAGCACAAAAGCCCATATGCACCTGATTATTATTTGTTTATTTGATTATTGATGCATATATATTCTTGATTCATGTATGACACACACATAAGCATTTACAAAATTTTATTCTATATGATATTTATAAGTGATTTAAAAATTTTTGAAAACACAAATTTTGAAAAGTAAATGCAAAACAAATCATTTTTTCTGCTGACATATGCACATATATACAATTGTCCAAAATTCAGATTAATGAACAAAAATTAAAAAGAAACATACGAATTGTGCTTCTCTGTGACATAAATAAGTGAAAGAAAGTGAAAGTATCTTCGAGATAAACTGTGCTTAAGTAATACAAACTGTGTTAAAATGCCTCGAAACAGTAAGAATTCTCGTGCAAGTAGGAGTTGAGACTCCTCTGCACAACCGAAAATAGTTGACCGTGTGCCTTCGGTGTCTCCGCCACGACTTTCTCCAAATTCTGGCAGATCAGCCTCTGCAGTCAGAGACTCAAACAAATTGAAAGTTGGGATCGGATCACAGTTTCTTGGATCCATTCCAGGCTTTGCTGGCAACACGAATGAGTCGTTTAGTGAATTTTTGGAAAAATTCCTATTAGTAGCTAACCATGCGGAATGGTCAAATCGTGATAAAATTTTTGTTTTGAAGGTAAAGTTAACTGGTCGGGCTGAAAGACTTGTGAAATCCATTCCTAAGCTCAATCATTGCGTGAATTTCACAGAATTAGTGAATGCACTCAAAGACAATTTTACAAAAAAAGCTGACGTTGCCAAGAATGTTGCTTCGTTTGTGAACTGTAAACAGATGTTGAATGAGTCTGTTAGAGACTTTGCGAACCGTATTGAAGCAGAATCCTACATTGCTTTTCCACAAGATGCTGAGTCGGACAATGAGGACTCCCTGAGAACTGCAATTTTACTGAATTCTTTTAAAAAAGGATTAAAAATTTCTATTCGAAAAGCAGTACTCTCCGCAAATCCTCAAACATTCGAAGCTGCTAAAAATGTCGCTATACTCGAAGAAGAAGTGCAAAATGAAGAACTGGAAGAAATGACGGAAGACATAAATACCTTGAGAACTGAAAGTGACCCTAAAACAGAAATTGAAGAACTGAAGAGGGAATTAAAATTAAAGAAAAAGAATATGACGATTTAAGAAGTAAATTTCAGAAGAACTCTGAAAAAAGAAAGAAAAGACTGAATGTGATAAGAGAAGATTTAGATAGAAGCAATTCCAGTTTTGAAGAACCATTCACGAATACGCCCTCTACAAGCAGATGCAATGAAACTGAGTTGATAGAAGAAGAAGATTGGGAAGATATTCCAGTAAAGAAGAAACACAAACCATCAACATCCTTCAAAACTTCTACACTATCTAGAAGAACTGACAATAGAAACCGTTTCGGTCAAAGAAGAACTCCGGTTGCCACACAGGAAGAAGAGTGGTATGTTAAAAGTCCATATCGAAATTATTCTCCAAGAAAGAACTTTCAAACTTTTAGAAGACCTTTTCGAAATTTTCAAAGAAGAAATTTTTCAAATTTTAGAATTTCTTTTGACAACTATAAATCTTACAATCTTAATAATTCTGGATATAGAAGAAATAACAGATATTTCAACAATAGATTTGGTAATAGAAGACAATTTAGAAGACAGAATTTCAATAGACTAAATTTTCAATCTCCAAATTTTAATAGATCAAATTCTGAATTGAGTTTCATGACTGAAATTGACGCACCTTGCCACAAAAACTTTCCAATAGTTTCTGTTTTGTCGAAGATGTTAAATTAAATGCTTTAATTGACACAGGAAATTCTATAAACATTATCTACAGTGATGCCTTACAGAAAATCAATCCTCGAAAAGTGCAAACAAAACATACATCTACTATTTTGAGAGGTATCGGTGATCAGTCTTGGCCCGCTATTCAGATCTACAGTGTCGTTGTCTTGAGAAGGCGATGACGTCTCGTTTTCTCGCTCAAAATTTTCTTCAAAATTATTTTACACTTACAGGTTCCTAAAATTATTTGTAAATTTTTGTATTTTTGTGTTTTTGAGTGAGAGAAAAATTTTCCTCACTATTTTCGGAAATTTTTGACTCCCAGGGAGGGGGAGCTGTCATGTCGCAGTTCTGCGCGCCATGAGCCTTTCGTGTTTTTCTGTGAGAAAAACACCTTTCTTTCCTTCCGTGCCTGTGCTGTATTTCGGTAGGCCTTGTCTGGATTCATTTTGCATTAAAAACTGTGTTTCGTCGTGAAACCGTTGGCGCGAGCCAGGAGTTCTGTCTCGCCTGGTTGTGTGACGTGTGGTCTGAGGAGAAGGCTGTTGCCCGGCGCGCTTGCCTGCCAATCAGGAAGCGGCGTGGAGGAGAACTTTTTGCTGGACTCTTGAGACCCGGGGATTCGACTTGGAAGTTTGGCTTGGAGCGGTCGCATCGGAAAATTTGTCTTAACTTTTAAGACAAAGGTTTTGGCCAAAATGGCTAATTTTCCTTGAATGGAGATATTTTGTTTCTGTTGAAACCACGATCCATTCCCGGAGCTGTATGAAGAAGTACCTGGAGAAGATTCGATGTTCTTTAACGTTTTTCTAAATTCTTTTTTTTTATTCCAGGATGATATCTCGTGGATCTATTTTGCCTCCTAAGTTTTTTGAACCGGAAGGATGAACGTCTTGGAAATATCTGGCATAAAGCCCTGTTGATTTTTGTGATGACTTGGACCCTCCTTTTTCTGGAAATTAATTCTGTTTCTTCAAGTAATGCATATCGAACTTGAACTTTTCTGTGAAATTTTGGTTTTAAATCTACGGAACAGGTAATCCCTTTTGTAATCGGAACCAGAAGTTCCAACTGAAATCTTTGGCACGAATTATTACAACGCAGGCACTCTAAACATATTTAATTTTGAATTATAATGGCTTTGCTGAATTTTATGAAAGGTAAAATAGAATTGTATTGTGAGTCATGATTTAAGTAGTAATATTATGTTTGATTTAATAATTAGTGATTGAATATTCTGAGCAGAGCATAAATTGAAATAATGATTGTTAATGATAAAGGAAGCTCTGAATTATTTGGAATGATAATTTAAGTAAATAAATGTTGAGAAAAATGCTAATGATTAAAATAAATTGAATTGTTTAATTTGAAATGTGCCTTCCTTTTTGTATTCCCTCATGTTCTTTGCTCACTGAATACCATCTAGAATATAATTCTTCTAGACTGGGAAAACCTCATCTAAATAACATTGCCTGGGTTAAGTTAAATATGACAATTACCACTATTTTTGTTTTTGCTGCAAATTTTACGATCACTGGCCTTGTGTGTAGCGGAATCGGTACTCGCAGGTTGGTTCTGAAACCGCTACCACACATGAGTCCATATATCAAGACATCATGAATCAATAAGGGACTCCCGAAAACATACTCTTTAGATAACCCCAAACAGTACAAGAGATGACAGGAGCAGGAGGCATGTTTATCCTTTACGTTACGGCTCCAAGAATCCAGTTTTTCAACTCCAGAACGACAAAATAACTGAAAATTCCACCCCTCTAAATAAACACCTTCAATGACCTTATCTTTTGTTCGTAACTCGTTCCCCCTTCAGTTAGGAGAAACTTGAAGGAATGGCTGCAGGCATTCTCCAAGGCACTCAACTGGATACAATAGGCGCTCTCCTCCTTTCCCAGAAAAATGGGGGTGAAAAAGACTGGTACAGCAGTTGAACTAACGCCGTTCTAGAAGAAGAGATTTTCAGTGGTACAACTGTTGTACCGCTGTAAGGAAAATGTTAATATTACACTTGGAGCAAACGGTATGAACATTGTACCTTTGTTCAAATTTAAGACACTTCAAATGTTCACTTGCAAACCTGGAAATAATTATCTGTAGATTTCTGTCGCACATAGAAATAAGAGCACCATCTTGTCTACATCTAATACACAAGACGAGAACTCCATATATGGATATTTGAACTCTTCGTTATTGGGAAGATTTCAAGAAAAGTTAATGAATTATTGGAATTCATATGAATAATTGTTCTATTTTTTGTCAATGCATTAGCAGCCTCTTTACCACAGAGTCGCGCATGGTAAGGGAGTCACTGCAAATACATTTCCTGATTTAAAGAAATTTGTTTTAGATTATTCAAGAGTGCAATGTGCTCAAATGATGAATGGAATTATGAGTGTCGGTCAGCACCATTGAAGAGGATTTGTTGACTAAATGATCTCATGTTTTGGAGGAGCCAATTCAGGACCAGTGACGCAGGAAAGAACGAAGAAAGGCATTGGACGAGAGAACAAAGTTCAGTGGAACCTCTCATTTACGGTCACTTTCCGGACAGAAAAATTTGTCCGTAAACGAGGGGTGACCGCAACAGAGAGGTTCGTTCTAAATTATGGATCAAATATTACACATTAATCGTTTTTAACCCGGGTGCCCCCTCTTCTTTATTCCGGCCACTCAAACTGCTGCTCGTGCACTAGGGCGAGTCGGGTTGTCTGGGTTTTCGACATTAATCGTTTTAAAAAACCTCATATTGAAACATACCTATTTTTGAGAACATAACTGACAAACACGTAGCCGAAATTTGATTTTGGGGCGGGGGGGGGGGAAGAGCGAGGTTGAACATTGTTTTTGATACTATACCTGATTAGATTCTTACCTTGTACCTTTTCAGTGTTAAAATTTTCTTTCATCGGGGGGTTAACTCCGTCCCGCCCCCAGCTGCGATCTTCGTGACGAACGTGCACATTTGTTTCATAAAAACAATTAAATTCACAACATGTAAGCTCATATGCAAAAAACGTACAGTAGTATACATTGAATTTATTTACTTTCGGGGAAAGAACTGATCAATTGATGTTTGGTGGGTTTTAGCCACCAGTCTTTCTCCTTCGAAGTGTATTCGAGCCTTAATAAGGCATTTATAACTGACCGTAAAGACGGGGTGACCATATCTCAGGGGTGACCGCTCAGAGGGGTTTGACTGTATATTACAAGAAATCATCACTGACGAAGGTCGGAGGGGGTGCAGCTTCACATTTTGACGAGAATCCAGAAGGCGGAAGTCTGACTTTATCCTCAAGAAACATCCATGCCTTATTCGGGATTCGAACCCGAGCCCACAAGACAGCAGCCGAAGACGATATCCACATCACCGCCTGGGCAGCTTGAAGAGGGTTTAAAGGCCGTTAATTCAGAAACATCAAAATATGTTTCTCAATTAATGACCTTTAAACCCTATTCACTGGCCATTACCTCCAGTTTAAATACTGAACAGTAGGGGGTTTGGGTTTCTGGCATTAATATTAAAAGAAGATGGAGCCTTGAAGATAACTTCACAACCTCAGTGGTCGTGTCCATCTCTAATCTTCTATCGTGAATGGAACGACATACATCCACGAGTATTAAAACAAGCGTCGCATAATATTGCAAGACATGTTCACATATTTAATATTTTTTTTTTAATTTTATGTAATATGCTTGATAAATTTATTAGAAAACCGTCTAACAATTTGAGAATGGTTCATGCTAGCCTTTTAAAGTTTGCGGTATTCGTTTTCTAATTAAACATTACATATGAAATGATAAATTACGCAACATTATTTAATGTTTTGCATTTTTAATGATTTTTTCTACATTTCATTTTAAAATTGCGTTTAAAATCAATAGGCTCTCACTATTTCCCGAATGTGGAATTTACACTCAATTTCGTTAAAAACGCTTCATGCGCTCGTGAGATATCGTTTCCACAGACTCACCGACACACATTAACATGCACATGCACACACATACACACACACAGACATCACTTCAGAAACGATCGATTCGAGCTCCTCTATGCTTAAAATAAGTCCTTTAGATAAAATTGCGAATGCGAATTTTCGACCTCGTCACAATACTTTCCCTGTATATTACATCATGTATACAGACAAAGTAACACACACACACACACACACACACACACACACACATATATATATATATATATATATATATTTATTTTAACGATGACAATGTCTAAACACGCACATACACAACATATTCTCACCAGTAACATTTATTTCCGGAGCAAACATTTGTTTTCCACTTTCCATCATTTTTCATGTTCAGTTGGGAATAGAACCAATTCGTGATTTAAATTTAATAACAATCATGAGAGACAAGACATATTTTTTACTTCTCTTTAAGCAGGAGAAATCATACCTTTGCAAACATACACTAATTGCTTTATTCTAAGATGACGGTTATTATAAATGTACTTTAATTGGTTGTTGAAAAGTTCTGATATTTCTATTAAAAGTTTAAAACGGGCTTATTATTTAAAGAATGAAATGATGCAGATGTATTTTATTCCTTATACTAATATACTTATTATTTTTCTTTGTCTGTAAATATTTAAGATAAATACTACTTTTTCATATAATTTAAGTATACTTTATTTACTTTTCGATAACACTTAGCTTAAATGAAATGCATAACAGAAATTTTGAAATCGTCAATCATATTATATCTGTTGTCTTTGAGCTTCATTCTGTTATACGTCAAAATTATAACATAAATATCAACATATATTCTTGTAGTATTAAATCTGTTATCTTTTAAGAATATATTTTATATTTTTATTATTAAATGGATATGGCTATATTAGGTTGTTATATGCTGTATTTTAGATAATAAATATTACATTTGTTATAATAACATTTCATAAAATAATGATGTTCTTCTATAAAAGGGAATTATCATTAATGGACTGTCATTATTATTGTACGCACCAATTTTTAAAACTTTACAACTTGGTTGAAAATGTTTATGACTTCGCACATTCTGTCTGTCTGTCCGTTCGCACGATAATTGGCGTATAAATGACATTTTTAAAATGAAATTTTAGTACGTTGTTCAGACGGTCTGTGAGAAATATGGTTATGTAAATGAATAATATTACCCAATTAGTTTTGGATTGAACCCGTGTTGAAAAAATGAAATACACTGGGGGGATACATACTATGGGACCTAATTTTTCAAAAAAAAAATAAGCAAATTTAAAATTCACAAATTGCTTTGAAATCTTTAGAAAATATTCAAATTATCCCATAAAAATATAAAAAAATAAGCAAAATATGGCTGATAGTTTTTAAAATAAAAATTAAAATATCAGTTACACCTTAAAGAGATCACGTGGCCCACTTCAAAATAAAATATGGCATCCATCTTATGTCAAAATTGTGGTTTTCAAAGTTGTTTTTAATTAATATGTAGTGTGGCATAGGTCCTAAAACTGCTTTATTTTTGCTTAATTTCTGTGCATCTATATTCTGAAACAACGCAATTACAATATTTTTGAGGTTAAATGATCATCCAAATTTGATTATTTCTGCAACGAAGCTTAATTTTAACGTATGCAGATTGTAAACACATCTAGATGTAAGATGAGTTGTATAAGAATTGCTGAACTTTTTAATGGAAAATTATTTAACTCTATGGAGTCTGGAATATAACTGATATGAATGAAACATTAATTGATTTTAAATAGAGAAGCAGACGATTTTGTATTGCTTTTTTCGATGAAGTTTTAAACATGGAGTTAGAAAGTGCTTTTAACTTCATGGTTTTATGTTTTTAAGTAAAATAAATTATTGTAGTAATATGATACATTTAAAATATCGCAATTGAATGAAAGGAATGAAATAAAAATTTATGAGTGAAATATACACTATTATTATATAGAGAAGCAGGCGATTTATATTTCTATGGCGCCATTTGAATAAAGTTCATTTTTTCTCGATGAAGTTTTAAGTTTTCAAATATAATAAATTATTGAAGCATTCTGATAATTTTTAAAATATCACCGTTGAATGTATCGAATTTTAGAGATGTTTAAATAAAATTGTATGGAAAGTGTTTCATAGTCAATGCTTTATGCATGATTGATCTTTCTTGTTTAATTCATTCAATCAATTAACACATCCTTCATAATAGATCCATGTGTTTAATGAAATTCCTACAATATAGCTATTAATTAAAACATAATAAGAAAATTTCATATAGTTTTCAGCATCAATTAGGAAAAAGCTTTCACGTAAATTTTAATTCGAATATTTAATGGCATGCAGCAGTAGCTTTAGCAACATACTTAAAAATCGCGGAATACTAATTTATGTAATTGACGTTCATAAATGGTAAAATTGTTGAAGAAATAGCTGCTGGCTTCAAGTAAGCGCAGTTATTTCTGCAGCCCAAACGAATTAACCTATGGAGAATAATAAGTATATACCATTGATTATACCAAGTTGTTTCAGCATAGCTGAGCTCACATTTCGAGCCTTAATAATTGGTTTTAGACGCATATTTCCAATTAGAAAGTTTCTAAAAATTATATACGATATTTTTTAACAGATTTTATTTCGCCTAGTTGGTGGTATTTTCATAAAAATTCTAAAGCATATATGACTCCTTAAGCAAGAAAAAATGTTCACTATAAAATAAACGCGTTGTACAGTAAAGGCAACATGCATAAAAGTAATTAAATAAATACATAAAAACGCTACAATTAACTGCAGCATTTGACAGGTCATTGCTTATTGCAAATTTGGGAATTTTCCCCTTACAAATCTGGGGTCAGCTGCTAGTAAAATTTAAGCAGTAGTCAGCTGAAAGTAAAATTTAAGCAGCAGTCAGCTGAAATTAAAATTTAAGCAGCAGTCAGATGAAAGTAAAATTTAAGCAGCAGTCAGCAGCAGGTAAAATTTAAGCAGCAGTCAGCTACAAGTAAAATTTAAGCAGCAGTCAGCTGCAAGTAAAATTTAAGCAGCAGTCAGCTGCAAGTAAAATTTAAGCAGCAGTCAACTGCAAGTAAACGGTACAATGAAAAGTCCGATTTCAGTTTCCAGTTGCCTTCAGTACGAGTCAGACAGAGTGGAGGTAACACAAAATTCCAATTACCCCATTTTAGCTTATATTGGAAGGTTTTTTTTGCATTATTTTTATTGTAAATCTATCCATGAAGAATGCAGATATTTATACAAGGTTTTTTCTTGAGTTGTTACTTTACGGCGAATTGTATTTTCTAATTGAACTCCTTTGCTCAAGAGACTGAATAAGTATTTCAGAGCCGTTTTTACTTAAATATATCACTCACTGAGAAAAAATATATATAAAAATTTTTGCATTTAATATTAACGATCTCTCAAATTGGGGGTATGTGTCTAAAACTAGTTACCAAAGCTCGAAAAGCCAGGTCAACAATCATGAAACAACTTGTATACCTGCTCTTTTAAATTATTCAATAATATATCATTTGGCTTTCCAACATTCTTAATCTGAATTTGTGAAGTTAAAATATAGGCGCAGCTAAACAATCCTTCCGATTAAGTGTGTCTTCTGAAGAGAAGCTTGTTTAGACATGGTTGATTTCGCCAAGGTGCGATGACTTGGCTTGCGCAAGTGGCGATGCACAGAGAATGTAGTCTGTGTCGTGGACGATGCCAAGAAAGTTCTGGTGAAATGAGCTTCCTCTCAGTTGATTGGGAAATGCGTATTTTTAAAGTTTAAATAAAGTATATAATATATGTTTGTGTTGTGCATAAAGTAGTTCTGTGTTCTGGATCCAGCACAGTATCACACGACATCTGTATTTTAAAGTATGAAATGTACTTTTGTTGTACCTTTATTCTGATAGTGTTGAATCCATTTGGCAATGACATAATTTAGTATTAGAATTGTTTTCTGTATTGTATTAGTTTTCTTAAAGTACGATTTATAGTAAAATTTCTTTATGTCGCTATAGTATAAAATATTAGAAATATACCGCAATAAATTTCACTTATTCTACAATTTGAAAAAATAAAAAATATAATTCATATTACAGAAAATGTGTTCCATAATATAAGATAAATTTGTATTATATGATACATTCATTAGTCACATTTCAGATATGTATTAATTGGCTAACTATTTTTTGCGCAAACAATACCATTAATTAGATGCGAAATAGAAAGTTATTTAAGTTCATTACGTTTTCGTGCACTTGTAGCTACTAATTTCAGACAATTTCTTTAAATACACCCATTTTCAGGTGATATTCCAGAAAATAACACAATAAATCAATAATAAATGACAAAAATAATGCAATGGAATTACCTGTGTGGAATAGTAATTAATCAAACCATGATGCATTGTGATTGTTCCGCAATGACGAAAACAGCAATCAATCATTCTGATATAATGATTCGGCATTGTCCAAAAATACGTTGTCATCTGCAGGGGTTTTATCATTTTTCATAAAGACTAAGTCGGATATAATGGATAATGAGATCACTCTTATGATAAGACTCTCAATGCGAATATCTGACAAAGTAAAATTTACATGGTGATATTTCGTTCTAACGAATTTTATGGAACCACAGATTTCATTCCCTATTTCGCGATATCGTTTAATTTTGTTTCTTCTCATATAATACGTGAATAAAGTCGAAAATCGAAACCCGATTTTTTTACCCATTTACATATTTTGAGCACTATAGAATACCAAACCACTATTTCAGCCTGGTATCTCTATGCGTGCCTGCCGTTGTGACCGTGTCTTTTTTGCATACCCTATAGTTCAAAAACTAATTAATGGGATTTCTCAAAAGTGTGTTGTTAAATCACATCTGGCTTACCCCGATGGTGATTAGATTTTGGATGATGATTATATTTGATGATTAGCTATTCGAAGAAAAAAAACCTGCGCGGGTTTTTTTCAAAATACTCAGCAAAAATCACCCACAATCTGACACAAAATACAAATCATGCTGACATGCATTATCTAAATGCTTCTTCTAGACGAATTTTTCAAAGATAAAAGTATAAGGTCAACAGCTATACTGTCGAATGAACCGTTTAAGATATTTCAAATTTGTAACATTTTTGACATGCCAACACTTGAAAATACTCCCTGTTCATAACGTTGTATATACGTTCTAAAATACGTCGAAAACGAAAATTTAATTAAATAAAATGCAAATTTGGTGCTATTTAAAATAAATATATGCGTAATTTTATGTAATGAAACTGGATTTAATGTATTACAGAAGAAGAAAAGTTAAATGAATTTGCGTTTGTAGGAGTCATATGCTACTCACATCCCATATTTTTTAACTTGATCAGAATATTAAATTTCGTTTTCGTATTGTGTTTTTTCTATTTTGAGAAAATCGACTAAAAGACTCCAAATTTTAATGGTATTTCACTACGCATTTGAAACAATTTACAGAGAATTTGGTTTTAAGTATTAATGATTCGTTATTTTAATCTTTATAATAAGATATATGATAATTATCCCCCAAAGAAGAAAATGCTCAAAACTACACTGACTTTCCAACTACAAAGGCGTATACAGATCTATAGAAATTTGAAAAGAAAATTTATTGTTTAGCAAAATTGATACTATTTCGCAAATTCTATAATTGCAACACTAGGTACTAAACAACACGTTTCGACATATGGCAGGGATATGTACGTAATACAAAACGACTCAACAAACATTTTATATTACTTTCTGCTAAGTTTTCACAATTTAGTTAACACGTGGCCATTTTTCCGATTAATGTCTCTAAAACACATACTTGTCACCTAGGTCTTGCGCATAAGAAATAATTAACTACTGTAATAATTAAATCCAGCTGATTCAAAAGTTCAAATTTTTAAATAAACTGTTTTTAGATCGATTTATCCGGATAACGATAATACGGTTAATCAATATAATCAAATTAGGACTCGCTGAAATCCCACATAACCAGATATTAGTTATTTGCTCCAGATAACCACGTACAGGAAATTCCTCACTGCGCTCCACATTAACCATGATTAATATTTCTTAAAATTTGCATCGAATCAAATTATAATATCCTACACTAAAAATAGAAGAACAGCTAAGAACACATTTCTAAATATCGAAATATCTATCCTTCTCATTTATAAACAAATCCATTCTTTTTCCATACTTACTGATTCTATGTAAAGTATATTAACCTTATTATCCTCACATGCAGCATTAAAAGGACGATTTTAGCCGAGCTCACGTAGCGCACTTAATCTAATAATCATTAAAAGATTAAAGACTTGTAAATTATTACCACGCATTGTTATTTCCTTTTTATCTTGTATCTTCTATCGTTTGCCAACCATACGATAAATCAACGAAGCTTTCATAAATAATTTGTTGTTAAATTAGTGGACTATATTTATGAGGATTACATTAGTCCATTAAAAAAACTGCGTAGGATTTATATTGCGTTGTTAGAAGTTTAATATTTAGTTCGATGGATAAGATTTATTTATTTTATAAAACATATAATTGTCATGTTTGAAGACATTTGTTGTGGATTAGCATTGTAAATGAAAAAAAATGGAGGTAAAAATCTAATATAATAAATAAATAATAATAATACAGATATTTCATTGATATAATAAAAATATAATAAACGTATTTTATATTAATATAATAAAAATATTTTATTGATATAATTAAAATATAATAAACATATTTTATTAATATAATAATAATGTTATAAAATATTGTATTGATACGTTATATAATAAAAAATTAAATACAATAAAAATATAATAAAATTATTTTATTGATACGTAATACATAAATATATATTTGTATATATAGATACGTTTTAATATGTTAATAAATATATTTTGCAGTTTACAATAGGTTATACTTCAGATACATAAGCAGTTATTGCACTTATTGGAAATGTCCTGATTGATTTTTAATTATTCGCGCTGTTTTATATCCAACAACAAACTGCCTAAAATTATTTATACTCTACCGAAGATATAAAATTTACTTAAAGCAAAATAGTAATTCTTGAAATCTGAATAATAACCAAAAGCTTAAGTCATATTTAAAAATATTTAATTAAATAAGCACCTTTCAAAATCAAATTTATTTAAAAATTATATTATTTATATTTTCAAACTCTATTTAAAATAAGTCTAAGAGTTATTATACAAAATTATCAATTATTTTTTTCATTAAAACTTCATTTAAAGTTTTGGGGAAAATCTTGCCAGATATAATA
This sequence comes from Amaurobius ferox, assembly GCA_951213105.1. Taxonomy (NCBI): domain Eukaryota; kingdom Metazoa; phylum Arthropoda; class Arachnida; order Araneae; family Amaurobiidae; genus Amaurobius; species Amaurobius ferox. Next base: position 152,679,319 of record OX578139.1, on the reverse strand, counting down.
ACAAAGAAATTTGAAAACGTCAAACACAGCATCCGGTATTTAAAATAGATTTCTGCAAAGGTGTTTTACATAGTCGTAATATCTTAACTCTTGTGAAAATTATATCTGATATATATTTATTTATTATCCAGGACGTCCAGTTTACTTAAAGAGTGTACAGCAGTTACAAGATACGAAGGAAAATATATATTGTCCTTTGTTGTTCTGGTGAACTACAATTTACTAAAATACATCAAATTTTAAGAATAAACAAACCTTTGTCAGATTCAATATTTTATGAAAACGTACGAAAAATACATGCTGGGACTTCATTAAATAGAAAGAATCGTCGTTGTTAAGAACAAAAATTCAACGCATTCTTGAATTTAACTCTGAACTTCTCCCTGATTTACTCTCACATGTTAACTGAACTATACTGAACTGTGCATGCGTCTAAACTGAACCAATAAAACAGATCTCCATATTCGCGTTCCATACCTCATTCTCACCTGGAATGCAAACTGAAAATAATGCCACATTTTACTCCTGTTCTGGTTTATCGAAATTTAAAATGGCATACTTTGATCTGATGAAACACATCTCTTATTGGCTTATCTATTTTATATGTTTTAAGCTTTGCATCCTACAGATAATTTGGAGACCGATGAGTGCTGATTTATTTTGGAATGTCGTAATTTTTGTCACATGAAACTGTCTGGGTTTTTATTTATTTATTTAATTATAATTTTTTGTTGGGGGGGGGGGACAAAAAGTCTAGTCAAATATTCAGAGCACTTGAAATTAATCTATACAGTTTTGTAGCATCTGGGTAATCCTTGTTTCCAATTCTCGTAAACTCAAATATTCAAGAATGCTAAAATTATTGCTTATTTAAGCATCTCAATGTCCACAGTGTCTGAGAAAGATCTTTATTATTCTAAACATTGATAATAAATATACGCAAAGGTGAAATGAAATGCAGTTTGCGGCAAAAGAATGAAGAAATCTAACAGTTTTGCAATACCTTCAATATAGCTCTAAGTGAGCTCCTTCAGTAGCCCGAAGAATGTCCAGTCTGTACTCGATTTCTCGCCAAGTGTTTTTTAACATTTGGTGCGTAACAGTGAGCGTTGCTGATTGTATCTTTTCCTTTAAAATTTAAATATGAGAAGCATGTGCTTGGTAAACAATGTATTTGACATATCCCCACAAAAAGAAATCCAGTGGAGTTATGTCGGACGATTGCGGATGTCTAGGTATTTGTGCTCCCCGACCGATTCATCGTACGGGAAACACTGTATCAAGTAATACACGTACATGAAGTGTCCAGCGAGGAGGAGCACCGTCCTGTTGAAAAAACAAACATTTGACTGTAAATGTGCCAATTGGGGAATAACGTACAACTCAAGAACATCCCTGTACGCATCGCAGTTAATCGTTTTCTCCACAAAGAAGAATGGACCTAAACTGTCAGATTTCCCCATTCTTTTGCCGCAAACTGCATTTCATTTCACCTTTCCGAATTTTTGTTATATTAATGTTTAGAATAATAAAGACCTTTCTCGGACACGGTGTATATACTATTTAAATTAGTGTTTTCATTGTTATAGTTATGAAGTAAAAATACAGTATGAGTGAAAGAAAACAACGGACAAATTTCTAGTGTCGTTTTTAATTAATAAATTAATTTATTTACTTAAATTTTATTTAATTTTTAATTAAATTTAAATATAATAATTTTATATATATATAATTTTTAATATATATATATTTTTAATATTTTATTATAATATTTTATTTATTATATATTATATTATAATAATATTTATATATATATATATATATATATATATATATATATAATAATAATAATAATATATATATATATATATATATAGTAATATAAATATTTATATATAAAATAAATATAAATATTTTAAATATATATTAAATATATAAATAAATAATAAAAAATTATATATAAATAATATTATATATATATATATATAATCAATTATTATATATATAAACAAAATATAAATAAAATAATATATATATATATAATAATATAATATATAATAAATAATATATAAAAATATTAAATATATTAATAATAATATATATATATAAATAATATAATATATAATTAATAAATAAATAATATATAATAATAAATATATATAAATAATATTATAATATTATATTATAATATATAATATAATAAAAATATATATTTTTAATATTTTTATAAAATTTAATAAAAATTATAAAAGAAAAAATTAAAGACAAAAATATATTAAAACTAAAAGTCAACGGGAAACGAGATCATCAAGACATTTCTCTGTTTCTAATTCAGCGAATAGCAACTTAATTCCATAAATGATTGAGATTCATTGTAATGAAGTATTTTTTATAGTAAAAATTATATTATATATTCGTGCTAAATACCTTGTTTAAATTCTCATTCTGGAAGGGATTTGCAAGGATTAGCATATTCTTATCCTAGATTTTGCTGCTTTATGGCAGTGATATTGTTATGAAAAAAGACACAATTTATGTAAGTGGATTAACTTCGTTACTTTCATTTGTCTTCGTTTATAAATTACTCCATTTCTCTTAAATAAATATGTTTATTTGATTACATTAAATACCTGATTAAGCAAAACAAAGAATATTATCACGCAATTGTGAAATAGATCATATCATTTTTGCTAGTACATATTTGTGTATTTAATTCTAAGAAATTGCTAAGCATATTTGTTTCCTTTGTCACCACACTGTCATTGACTATACAAATATACTTATCATTTCTAGCACTTTCCTTCGATATAATTTGCTTTTAAACTGCTTACACCAAAGCGGCGAAGGTTTGATGAATATCATTATCTTCATATCTCTGCAGTTGATGGCAAGTAATAATCAATGCAGTTATTGTATTTGGAACCTCATTTACATACTTGAGACTGATGATGCATTCGTATTCACAAGACTTGAATATCACTCCTGTAATTTTACTATTCACTATAAATCAAATCGTTCGATCTAGAATGCTTATTACTCATTTATATTCTATAAATTAGTGGTATTTAAAAGTATTTAAAATATTTCCAAAATATCCTTGATTACAGGAACACATCATATATTACTCATTGTAAGGATATACCACAGCTGGTTATTTATATGAATACTTTAGGTAAAAACGTAATTTCTGCTCCACTTATAAGAATATTGAAGAACGTTTTTATTAATAATGTAAGATTTATTATCTTGCATCAGTGTGATTATCTTTGAATATGTATATATAGATGACAAGCCATGGTGAATCATGTTGTCCATAAACAGCACACTCATTTCCAGCAATATTTCATCGCAAGATATCATCCATGGAATTAGCCGGCCACCCCTAGTTCAAATAACGTTAATGTTGGTAGAGAGCCAAGATTTTAAATGATTTGCTCTTTTTATAGATATATTTAAATTTGGTTTTCGGAACGAATATGCACTCAGATACATAGCTACCCTCTCAAGACGTCATTTAGAGTTCAACATGTTACCACTGTCATTAAAATCATGGCACATTTCTCGATTAAATTTGCATAAATGTTCTTTAAATGCATGTTTGTTTTCTAATAGACCGTAATATGACAAAATAGACGTAGTACATTTCTTAAATGATACCACAGAGCACCAATAAAACATTTACGTTATATACCGATCGTGTATTAGATTTAATTGAGAACCATGTTAACGAAACCTTAATTAATAGTAAAAATTGCTATTATATATAATTGCTATTTAGACACAAAATCATGCATTTCTTCACTTTGTATTCCGTAACGGATTTAAATGATTCCAACATTTCCGTTTAGTGCAATTTGAATGTCGAGCCACATACATCTTTATTTAAACGACTCCATCACGCAAAATATGAATTAAATCGTTTTATTTATGGATCGTTTGTTTCATTAGTGTATCGTAATTCTTATATATTTCTAAACTATCCATTATGTCACATTTAACATTTGATTCCGTATATTATAATTTTACAACAACATAGTCTTCCAAAAATATTCAGTATTATATGCATTTAATAGCTTACAATAAAGTAACACGTGACTAATGAATCTCATTAGTCTTATAAATATGCAGTTGATGATCAGTTATTGATGCACATTTTTTACTTCTTTAGCGACCAGCCTCATTTGCAAAGTTAAAGATATTTTACTCCCTTATTCATAAGACGGGTCTGGAAATTTCTCTAATCTGTGATCAATCATTTAACTATATATAAATTGTTCACTACGTATTTTAATCGATTAAATTGGATATGCTTTACATGGTTTTCGTTACTATTTGATTCTCATAAGAGTCCGAACCATAAGATAATTATGTAAAATACCTCAATTTAAGTGAATGTTTTACGGCAAAACTTTTTAAAATTTCATTTTTAAATAATAAATATCATATATTTAATAAGAAATATTATATTAATAAATTTATATGTTTAAATCCAAAAGCGACATACTATTTAAAGATACACTCCAAATGAAATATTTTTCGAGAAATAATTACCTCAGTAAAGTAATAAATACAAAGTATAAGCATTTTATTAACCTGCCTAACGGCATATAACTAAAGCATACATTCTTTGACGAGAAATAAAAGATTCTGCTGAATCTACATGTGGCATTGTATGCCGCAGCAGAAAAATCATTGATTTCATTAACGTTTATCTTTGAAATTATATCTATTTATGTACACACAATTCATATTACATACATTGTTACACTAACTCTCACTAATTAATTCAAGATACTCGTTCTTTGACTTATTACTTTCCTTATATACATAATGTATAAGGAAAGTATTGTGACGGGGTCGAAAATTCGAATTCGAGTTTTCGACGGGAAAGCACGTTTCAAGCATCTCTGATCACGAATCGAACATTTTTGAGGTGATGTATGTGTGTGTGTGTGTGTGTGTCAGTGAAACTGTGGAGACGATGTCTCACGAATGAATGGAGCGATTCGAATGAAATTGGTACAAAAATCACAATCCATGAATACTGGCATCCTATTGTTTTACAACACAATCGAATGTTTAGAACCCTTCTAAATTTTCGAGTGAAATTTTGAAAAAATCATTAAAAATTCAAAATCTTTAATAAAGTTACGCAAATAGACATTTCTTATATAACGTTTCCTTACAAAACGACTGACATAAATTTTAGAACGCTAGCATGAATCGTTCTCGAGATATTGTACATTTTTCAAATAAATTTATCAAAAAACCCCATAAATTAAAAAAAAATATTAACTGTTAAGAAACATGTTCACTTTTCATATGTAATATCATGCGATAAATTGGGTGACATCATTCTTGTGGATCTAACTCGTTCCATTCACGAGAAAAGATAACGTCAATAGTCATTTATCTACTGTAAGAATTACTACTTTCCTCCGTCCATAACGTCCATCTTTTCTCCGTCCATAACGCTTGGCGAGATTTTGGCGAAGAATTTAGCGGAGTGTCGTCAACGAGATTTTAAAATGTTGCCAAATTAACCGAAATCTCGCCAAATGGATAAAAATGACGCTCAATCAATGAAAATAACGACTAATTCAAGAAAATTCAATATATTTGAAAGAATATAAGTATCTACTATAAGAATAACGTTTTTTAACTGTAAAAATAGTAAATCCATTGCATTATATAAGGAAAGTCCTGTGTTTCTCACATCGGATTTTTTACAGAAGTGATCCAGTAGGTTCGAACTTGAGACCTTAGCTATGACCGAAACATTGCTAAGATCACAACATTGCGAGGAGTTACACCCGAACATTTGCAAAATAGTTGGTTGGTACATACCCTTTTCCCTAACAGCATTTTTTTTCACAGTGACGTAAGATTAACGTCATACTGTGACTTTGGGACGTCACAGGACGTCGCAGTACGTCTCGGCAATGTTATCTTGAGGTCACAGCGAAGTCATATTGGTCATTTTCATGGTCGTTTGTGACGTCGATATTAACTTGTTTGTGACGTCACATTGTAATTGTCATCGTAATGTCGTCACATTGTTACGTGTTAATTAAATTGTGGAAACGGTCACAGAATATAGTCACAATGAAGTTACAAAGTTACTAACACGTAACGTCGCATAAAAGTCACAAATATGATGTTACATTGTGATCCAGATGTCACGTGACTACAACGCCACTGTCACGAATGTGACGATCTTTGCTGTGAAGATTGTACAGTTGCACTGCATCAATGCACATGGCTTTGATTGGGGACACGACACAAATCATAAGTTGATATATAAGTGAAAATCTTATTAATCTCCCTTATTTAGGAGCATTTTACTTTCGTGGCGCCACTAACATTTTCTAATTGCTGTCGCCACATAAAAGACGATCTGAAATTGTATTATTCTATCTCATATCTGCATTCAAAGTCCAAAACATCGAGACAATTTTTTGTGGAATCTCTCGCCTCACTTTTCTTCTTCAGCAAATATAATATCTTGTGTATGTGCCTAATGTTTTCACCAAGGAGGAAAAGCATTGAACTGCTACACTAGTGACATTTTAAAAGTTATAGCTTGCTACACAACCTACGTGTTTCCCATATCTTGGTGCATGAATGTAAATAACAATTGAGTTGTTTGTAAAATGTGTCTTTTAATCATAGCTGTCTGATTCAGAATATGCGTTATAATATATTTCTCTGAGTGCTACGATTGTTTTCTCTTCTGTTAATATATGCATAGCACGTAATCCGAACACGCAGAAATTAATGTCTCTAACACGTATCGCTTTTCATATGTATGTCTTTAGTTAAAAAAAATCTGATGTGGGCAGCACATGACTTTCCCTGCAGACTTATATCCTCGTTCTCTTTATTTTAATTAAATTTATTTCACTTGTAATTCAATTTTCGTTCTCATTCGGTAACCGGACTTATTTTCAAAAGTGGCGTAGAGGAAATACGAAAAACTAAAATATCTCGAGAACGGCTGGTCCTAATGTAATGGGGTTGGTCTAATTCTTTTCGTCTTTAAAAACTACGTATTAAATCATCATTTAATGGATATATTTGAGTACACCCAGTTCTTTAGTTTAGATTTGGACGATTTTTGCTGGCCATTTTGCAAAAAAAGGCAGGTCATTTTTTTCCGAATCGTACCAAAATCTTATCAGCACCAGAGTAACCGATAAGTGACTCATCTACTGAATTTTGTGAAATTCGGTCCATTAGTTTTTTAGCTACAGTGGATACAAGCTTTTGCGGGCCATTTCACAAAAAAGGCGGGTTCTTTTATTCCGAATCGTACCCAAAACTAATCAGCACCAGCCCCGGCCACAAGTGACTTACCTACAAAATTTTGTGAAATTCGGTCCATTAGTTTTTTAGTTAGAGTGGATAGAAAATCTGCACAGACAGACACAGAGACAGACACACAGACAGACACACAGACAGACACACACACAGACAGACAGACAGACACACACACACAGACGTCACGCTAAAAATGGTTTTTTCGTATTCTAGAGGTCTCGAAACGTGTAGATCCGTCGAAAACTCGAGTTGCGATTTTCGGCATGATTCCAATACTTTCCCTATACATTACCATGTATTGCAGGGAAAGTAAAAAATTACATATGTTTTTACACATTTTTACAAAAAAATAACCTGCCTTTTTTTGCAAAATGATCCGCAAAAATCATCAAAATCTAAACTAAAGTACTACGTATGCTCAAATATTGTCATTAAATGCTTGTTTAATACGTAATTTTTAGAGAAGAAAAGAATAAGACCAACCCCATTATACTAGGACTAGCCGTTCTCGAGATATTTTAGTTTTTCGTATTTTTCCTACATCATTTTTGAAAATAAGTCCAGTTTTCGAATGAGAACGAAAATTGAATTAAAAATGAATTAAATTTAATTTAAATAAATAGAACGGGAATATAAGTCTGCAGGGAAAGTCATGTGCTGCCCACATCAGATTTTTACTTTCCCTGCAATACATGGTAATGTATAGGGAAAGTATTGGAATCGTGCCGAAAATCACAACTGGAGTTTTCGACGGATCTACACGTTTCGAGACCTCTAGAATACGAAAAAACCATTTTTAGCGTGACGTCTGTGTGTGTGTCTGTCTGTCTGTATGTATGTCTGTGTGTCTGTCTGTCTGTCTGTCTGTGTGTCTGTCTGTGCAGATTTTGTATCCACTCTAACTAAAAAACTAATTATCCGAATTTCACAAAATTTTGTAGGTAAGTCACTTGTGGGCGGGGCTAATGCTGATTAGTTTTGGGTACGATTCGGAATAAAAGAACCCGCCTTTTTTGTGAAATGGCCCGCAAAAGCTTGTATCCACTCTAACTGAAAAACTAATGAACTGAATTTCACAAAATTTGGTGGATAAGTCGCTTGTAGGCCAATCTGGTGCTGATTAGATTTTGGTACGATTCGGAAAAAAATAACCTGCATTTTTTTGCAAAATGGCCCGCAAAAATCGTCAAAATCTAAACTAAAGAACTAGGTATACTCAAATATATCCATTAAATGCTCGTTTAATACGTAATTTTTAACGATGAAAATAATACGACCAACCCCATTACACTAGGGCTAGCCGTTCTCGAGATATTTTAGTTTTTCGTATTTTCTCTACACCACCTTTGAAAATAAGTCCGGTTACCGAATGAGAACGGAAATTGAATTAAAAGTGAAATTAATTTAATTAAAATAAAGAGAACGTGGATATAAGTCTGCAGGGAAAGTCATGTGCTGCCCACATCAGATTTTTACTTTCCCTGCAATACATGGTAATGTATAGGGAAAGTATTGGAAACGTATTAAAAATCGCAACTCGAGTTTTCAACGGATCTGCCGAAAATCGCAACTCGTGTTTTCGACGGATCTACACGTCTGTGCAGATTTTGTATCCACTCTAATTAAAAAACGAATGAGCCCAATTTCACAAAATTTGGTAGGTAAATCACTTGTGGGAGAGTCTGGTGCTGATTAGTTTTGGGTATGATTCGGGATAAAAGATCCCGCCTTTTTTTGCGAAAAGTCCCGCAAAAGTTTGTATCCATTCTAACTGAAAAACTAAAGGACCGAATTTCACAAAATTCAGTAGATGACTCACTTGTGGTTCACCCTGGTGCTGATTAGATTTTGGTACGAATCGGAAAAAAATAACCCGCTTTTTTTGCAAAATGGCCCGCAAAAATCGTCAAAATCTAAACTAAAGAACTACGTATGCTCAAATATATCCATTAAATGCTCGTTTAATACGTAATTTTCAACAAAGAAAAGAATAAGACCAACCTTATTTCACCTAGGACTAGCCGTTCTCGGGATATTTTTGTTTTTCGTATTTTCTCTACGCCACCTTTGAAAATAAGTCCGGATACCGAATGAGGAAGAAAATTGAATTAAAAGTGAAATAAATTTAATTAAAATAAAGAGAATGTGGATATAAGTCTGCAGTGAAAGTCATGTGCTGCCCACATCAGTATTTTACTTTCCATGCAATACATGGTAATGTATAAGGAAAGTATTGGAATCGTATTAAAAATCGCAACTCGAGTTTTCAACGGATCTACACGTTTCGAGACCTCTAGAATACGAAAAAACTATTTTTAGCGTGACGTCTGCGTGTATGTCTGTCTGTTTGTCAGTCTGTGTGTCTGTCTGTGTGTCTGTCTGTGCAATGTATGTATCCACTCTAACTATAAAACTAATGGACCAAATTTCACAAAATTTGGTATATAAGTCACTTGTGTGAGTCCCTGATGTTGATTAGTTTTTGGTAGGATTTGTGAAAACAGAACCCGCCTTTTTCTGCGGAATGGCCCCATAAAAATTTCATGTATCCATTCTAGCTAAAATACTAATTGACCAAATTTCACAAAATTTGGTAGATAAGTTACTTGTAGGATGATCTGGTGCTGATTAGATTTTGGTACGATTCGAAAAAGAACAAACTGCCTTTTTTTACGAAATGGCCCGCAAAAATCGTCAAAATCTAAAATAAAAAAACTACGTATGCTCAAATATATCCATTAAATACTTGTTTTATACGTAATTTTTAACGAAGAACAGAATAAGACCAACTCCATTACACTAGGACTAGCCGTTCTCAAGATATTTTAGTTTTCTCGTATTTTCTCTACGCCACCTTTGAAAATAGATTCAGTTACCAAATGAGAACGAAAATTGAATTAAAAGTGAATTACATTTAAATAAAATAAAGAGAACGTGGATATAAGTCTGCAGCGAAAGTCATGTGCTGCCCACATCAGATTTATATTGTTAAAATAAGTATTTTTCTCATATTTGTATCTGTGGCCTACTGTAGGATGAAGTAATCCAAATTGCGTTTTGGTTTGAGTTACAGTACTTTTAAGTTTACGGTAAGCTGAAGTACAGCATATTCGAATCTACATACTGTTCGATGATCGGGAAAGTTCAAACCTTATGATACTTACATTTCACTTGCAAAGCTGAAGAATATAACTAGAATGGCACTGCTGATACAACTTTTATCAGTATTTGTCTTCTACGTTCGTCGTTTGCTCCTGATGATGATTTATTCTCATTGGATAATGCTCTTCATTTTTTAAATTGTCCTTTTTCGTCTGCGGTGTTGTGTTGTCGTTTTCATGATCAAAATGTTAATTATGCTCGGGAAGGGGGTCCATGCAATCAGATTTATTAGATAGTACATGATCTAATAAATCTAAAGATAGACCTAATGCGTATGCTTATGAACCTTTCAGTACTATGTTATTGAGATGAGTAAGGACTTTTATAGGAAAATCATGTATATCAATAAAAACAAAAATTAAGAATATTATTGATAATAGCATCAGGGTAAAATAAAAATTACATGCAGAATATATAATTTCAATGTAATTTTTAAAACAATTATCCGTTTATAATGTTTTCTATTTAATTTTTGCAAAATATTTTTTAAATAATTGAAGAGCTTCCTTTATTCCTAGCACCCCAGAAATCTAAAGCCCTTCCTGACGGTCATAAATTATAATGTCCTTATCATATTTCACATGATTTGCTCAATTTCTTTAAAACGTATTGTGACAATAGACACCATTGAAAATTTCTGGATAATATTTATGAATGTTTGAAATGGGTAAATATATTTAAATCAGAGGCTTGTCACATTTTTAATCTCATCACAATACCTGCACAAACTATGTTTTAGAAGAAAATTAGTAATCACATTTTCCTGTATTTACTGAGTTGAACAGTGTATAGTTAAACCCTCGCATCACTGGAAAATACTAATAGAAAGGGACAACGAAGTAAATATTTTTAACATATTTGAATAGGAATGTTAAAGTTTTGTCATCGCTTACATTGTTTTACCGTATTCAATGTTTTGTTAATAATAAAATGCGGAAAATGATATTTGTATCAATATCTAAAGTACCGCTATGTATAAAATAAAAGATAGTACTTAAAAAAGTTGTGTAATTACTTGCAGTTCCATGCATGCGCGCTATATTCCTCAACTCTGGGGAGATATTTAGCTATATTAATTTCCACACGATTTTAGTAACGCCATGAATGTTTCCAGGGCTTTGCTTTTGAATATATACAAAAAAGTAAATGTTGACATAGATTGACAATAATGCGAAATGGAATATATTTATTTGTTGGGGAATCGAAACCGTTTGTTTTTCGAACACCATACAGTTTTTCAAAGTATTTACAACATTATGTATTTCATACGAATTACGTTTCAAATTAAAATCAATTTTTGGAAACCCAAATGAAAAATGCAAAAGCAAAAAAGTACACTTCCCAGTTTTTGAAATTATCATTAAGTAAAAAGATTTATGGAAATGTTCCAAAGTTCATTTAACTGTACCAGTAAAGTAATAACATAAAATTTTATTCACATCGCATGCGTGTAGAATAATTTATCATCATCCACATCATTATTATTTAAAAAAAAATAATTTCTCCCAGTTGAATCAAAAGGGAACGATGGACATTAAAACGTAACTCGAACAATTTAGACCTATAAAGAACATGGAACAATAAAATGTAATCCATGTAATTATGATGTGCAGGATCACGAAGTTTTCCTCAGTGTTTTCAATGAATTTTAAAGTTTTTAGATAAGTCCAAAAATAATTATTTATGACATTGTTTTATAAATTAAATGTAGTCAAACAGTTTTTATATACCAATAATTAAATATAAATCAAAATTTTTTTATAAAATAATTATTAATCCTAGTAGGGATTACCTAAGTAGTCCAATGCTAAACCGAAAATGTTTGACATTACATTGGAAATATTTCCTACGCAATACCAATATTGGTTAAAATTTTCATTAAAATATTATGCCAATGTTGGTTAATATTTTCATTACAATATTATGTCATTATTGGCGTTACATTGGAAATATTGGCGAAATATCGTCCCGATATTTTAAGCCAATATTGAGCCAATTCCGGAAAAATTTCTACTTTTTCATATTGGTCCAATATTGGAACCAATAATAAGCCGATATTGGCCCAATATTGGATTGCTACTACTGAAGCATCTGGTATTTCAAGCCGTGAAACGTAAAAATGAATTGCGTTTTGTACAACATACAATTGTATTCTCTCAACAGACGGTTTTTGTTCCTATTACACAGTAAAAAAATCTGATGTGGGCAGCACATGACTTTCCTTATATAATGCAATGAATTTACTACCTTTACAGTTAAAAAAAATGTTATTCTTATAGTAGATACTTATATTCTTTCCAAGATATTGCATTTTCTTCAATGAGTCGTCATTTTCATTGATTTAGCGTCATTTTTATTCATTTGGCGATATTTTCGTTAATTTGGCAACATTTCAAAAAGTCTTTAAGTTGGCGACATTCGTCGCTAAAAATTCGTCACTAAAATCTCGCCAAGCGTTATAGACGGAGAAATAAGTTTCTCTTATAGCATATAAATGACTATTGGCTTTCAAATACAAAAATATTACTCAAAGTACCTTTTCTCATGAGAGGAACGAGCTAGATCCACGAGAATGATGCCACCCAATTTATCGCATGATATTACATATGAAAAGTGAACATGTTTCTCAACAGATAATATTTTTTTTTAATTTATGGGATATTTTGATAAATTTATTTGAAAAATGTGCAATATCTCGAGAGCGGTTCATGCTAGCGTTCTGAAGTTTATGTCAATCGTTTTCTAAAGAAATATTACATAAGAAATGTCTATTTAAGTAACTATATTAAAGGTTTTGATTTTTTTGATGATTTTTTCAAATTTTCACTCGAAAATTTAGGAAAGTTCTTAACATTCGATTGTGTTTAAAACAATAGGCTTCCAGTATTCACGGATTGTGATTTTTGTACCAAATTTCATTCGAATCGCTCAATTTGTTCGTGAGATATCGTCTCCATAGGCTCACTGACACACACACACACATACTTTCACACACACACACATACTTTCACACACACACACATACTTTCACACACACACATATACTTTCACACACAGACACACACACACACACATAGACATCACCTTAAAAATGCTTGATTCGTGATCAGGGATGCTTAAAAGTGCTCTCCCGGCTAAAACTCGAATTCGAATTTGCGACCCCGTCACAATACTTTCCTTATACATTATGTATATAAGGAAAGTAATATGTCTTTACTGAAAAGGATATGTTTAGAAAAATAAGGTGTTTTCTTTTAAGAAACACACATATTTCCTATACAAAATAAGAACATAATTCTTATAGCAGAAACCACAAACGTTCTATTTAAAAGGAACTTTTGGTGAGCTGTAAGGCCCACCAATGGTCAAACAATAAGTTGGATGTCCTGCATCAGGTTCGTGTAAGTCACACTCAAGTTAGAAGGACTGAATATTATTAGCTATACATTTTGTGTTAAAAATAGTGTTTTGAAACCAACGGACCGGCTGAAATATTGAAGCAAACGCAATTAAATAAGAAGTGTGTGTGTGTGTGTGTGTGTGTGTGTGTGTGTGTGTGTGTGTGTGTGTCTGTCTGTGTCACTGGTGGCAGAAAATCAAAGCTTCGAAAACGACGGAATTTGATAAAGAGCTAATTCAGATCCCTGGACGGTACGGATATGTTCTTTTAAAAGTATTATTAGTTTAAAAGTCGTGAACATTTAAAGTCGTAATTCTGTATAATTTTCGACGTATATGATCCATTTCATCGAGTTGACGATTGTGCTCGAATGCGAACTCTTTCTTTCGCAGGTGCGAAAAATGCCTCATGTTCGGTATTTATATACGAAGTTCGGGTTACTCTTCGATCTAGACAAACTAGGTGTTAAAATGCAAAATTCAAACTTTTCGACTTTAAAATAGTTCGTTATATATTTGTTTAATTTAGCATTATATTATCATTATGGGCATTGTGTTATGAATGGCAGTTGTTGGACTAAAACTAGCTGAGTTGGCACATTTTTTTTGTAATTTTACTATCTTTCATCTGCGGTTTGATACATTCATACGATTCATGTTGAAACCCAGACCGTCCGACCTACCAGAAAGGTGTAAACATACGATTCATGTGTACTTTCAACTGGCATACGGGTGCTTATTAACAAAAGTTGCTTTGGAGCCGAAGAGGCGGCGCATTAGGCTAAAGGTGGGATTGTTTTGACTTTCCTTATATACATAATGTATAAGGAAAGTATTGTGACGGGGGTCGAAAATTCGTATTCTAGTTTTCGACGGGAGTACACGTATCAAGCATCACTGATCACGAATCAAACATTTTTGATTTGATGTCTGTCTGTCTGTGTGTGTGTGTGTGTGTGTGTGCGTGTGTGTGTGAGAGAGAGAGAGAGTCTGTGGAGACGATAACTGACGTACGAATGGACCGATTCGAATGAAATTTGGTACAAAAATCACAATCCGTGAACACTGGAAGCCTATTGTTTTTATACGCAATCGAATGTTCTGAACCCCCTAAAATTTCAAATGAAATTTTGAAAAAATCATCAAAAAATCAAAATCGCTAATAAAGTTACGGAAATAGACATTTATTATGCAATTTTTTATTAGAAAACGATTGACATAAATTTTAGAACACTGACATGAACCGTTCTTGAGATATTGCACATTTTTGAAAAAATTATTGAAAGTCATATAAAATAAAAAAATATATATTTCCTATTGAGACACATGTTCAATTTTCATATGTAATACCCTGCGATAAATTTGGTGACATCATTCTCGTGGAACTAGCTCGTTCCATTCAGGAAAAAAGATTCTTTGACTAATACTTTTGAATTTGAACGCCGATAGACATTTATCTGCTGTAAGAATAACTTATTTATCCGTTCATAACATTTGGCAAGATTTTGGCGATGAATTTGGCGGAATGTAGCCAACTTGGCGACTTTTCTAAATGTTGCCAAATTAACAAAAATCTCGCCAAATGAAAAAAAAATGACGCTAAATCAATGAAAATGACGATTAATTGACGAGAATTCAATATCTTGGAAAAAATATAAATATCTACTATAAGAATAACATGTTTTTTAACTGTAAAATAGTAAATTCATTGCATTATATAAGGAAAATCATGTGTTGTCCACATCAGATTTTTTATTTTGCAATTTCCAGTATTTTCAACACGCTTATCACGCTTATACGACATATCAAATTAACTTATCAAGGGTGTGCTACCCCATTAAGGAAAATTGATATGGGTGCGCTTAGGAAAAATGGAGCTCTGTAATGGTTTCGGTAATATACACGTGATATGGAAATTATTTGGTATTATCTGTATATGCATTATTTATGTAGCAAAAACTCATTTCAGACCCGGGCAACGTCAGATTATTACTTTCCCTGCAATACATGGTAATGTATAGGGAAAGTATTGGAATCATGCCGAAAATCACAACTCGAGTTTCCGACGGATCTACACGTTTCGAGACTCTAGAATACGAAAAAACCATTTTTAGTGTGACGTCTGTGTGTGTGTCTGTGTGTCTGTCTGTGTGTCTGTGTGTCTGTGTGTCTGTGTGTCTGTCTGTGCAGATTTTGTATCCACTCTAACTAAAAAACTAATAGACCGAATTTCACAAAATTTTGTAGGTAAGTCACTTGTGGGCGGGGCTGGTGCTGATTAGTTTTGGGTACGATTCGGAATAAAAGAACCCGTCTTTTTTTGTGAAATGGCCCGCAAAATCTTGTATCCACTGTAGCTGAAAAACTAATGGACCGAATTTCACAAAATTCGGTAGATGAGTCACGTATAGGTTACCCTGGTGCTGATTAGATTTTGGTACGATTCAGAAAAAAATAACCTGCCTTTTTTTGCAGAATGGCCCGCAAAAATCGTCCAAATCTAAACTAGAGAACTACGTATGCTCAAATATATCCAATAAATGCTGGTTTAATACGTAATTTTTAGCGAAGAAAAGAATAAGACCAACCCCATTACAGTAGGACTAGCCGTTCTCGAGATATTTTAGTTTTTCGTATTTTCTCTACGCCACCTTTGAAAATAAGTCCGGTTACCGAATGAGAACGAAAGTTGAATTAAAAGTGAAATAAATTTAATTAAAATAAAGAGAACATGGATATAAGTCTGCAGGGAAAGTCATGTGCTGCCCACATCAGATTTTTTCTTCTGTAGTAATATTTAAATTGTATTTTATATTTCATTTATAAAACTATAAAAAGTTATGTTATGATACATATAAGATGTATTCTCAATTATGATATTCAAAGCTGTTGAAGGCACAGTTAGTTAGGCATTATTAGGGAAATTATTATTTGTTAGTTAGGCATTATTAGAAAATAATAAAAATCATCAAACCAACCTGCACTCGGATATAACGAGATGCGAAACTTATATATAGAAGATAACAAGATGGCAAACTTAAAAAATCTGATGTGGGCAACACATGACTTTCCTTATATAATGTAATGAATTTTATACTTTTACAGTAAAAAAATAGATTTTTCTTATAGTAGATACTAATATTCTTTCCTAGATTTTGAATTTTCGACAATTAGTCGTCATTTTCATTGATTTAGCGTCATATTTATCCATTTGGCAAGATTTTCTTTAATTTGGCAACATTTCAAAAAAGCCGCCAAGTTGGCGACATTCCGCCAAATTCGTCGCCAAAATCTCGCCAAGTGTTATGCACTAAGAAATAAGTTATTCTTACAGCAGATAAATGACTATTGGCATTCAAATACAAAAGTATTATTCAAAGAATCTTTTTTCATGAATGGAACGAGCTAGATCCACGAGAATGATGTCACTCAATTTATCGCATGGTATTACATATGAAAAGTGAACATGTTTCTCAATAGGAAATATTTTTTTTTTATTTTATATGACTTTTGATAATTTTTTTGAAAAATGTACAATATCTCGAGAACGGTTCATGTTAGCGTTCTAAAATTTATGTCAATCGTTTTCTAATCAAAAACTACATAAGAAATGTCTATTTTCGTAACATTATTAGTGGTTTTGATTTTTTAACGATTTTCTCAAAATTTCATTCGGAAATTTAGGGGGTTCTGAACATTCGATTGCGTATAAAAACAATAGGCTTCCAGTGTTTACGGATTGTGATTTTTGTACCAAATTTGATTCGAATCGGTCCATTCGTTCGTCAGTTATCGTCTCCACAGACTCACTGACACACACACACATACACACACACACACACACACACACACACGCACATACTTTCACACACACACAGACGCACACGCACACACACACACACACTCACGCGCACACACACACACACACACACAGACATCACTTTAAAAATGTTTGATTCGTGATCAGGGATGCTTGAAACGTGCTCTCCCGTCGAAAACTCGATTTCGAATTTTCGACCCCGTCACAATACTTTCCTTATACATTATGTATATAAGGAAAGTAATATATAAGATGAAAATATGTCGAACTTAGATATAGAAGATAACATGATGTCAAACTTAGATATAAAAGGTACGTAACATGGTGTCAAACTTAGATACAGAAAATAGCAAGATGCCAAACATAGATATAGAACATAACAAGACGCCAAACTTAGATAAAGAAGAAAACAAGATAACACATTTATATATATAAAAGTTAACAAAATGTCAATATGTTTTTTTCTCACAAGTATAATTTAATATTCCTTTGCAAATAAGAGACATAAATCATATTTTCAAGCATTCAGAAACACTTATTCCGATGCAAATTTTCAGCCGAAGTTAAGACTTTATGTTTGAACATTCATCGATCTTATTCTTAAACAGAAAAGTTGGCAGAAAACTTCCAATGAAAGAAATGCTTCAAGCGCAATTACTTTTCAATTCATGCAAATGCGTTGTATTTTTATCCAGAAGATTCAGATGCAATTAAATTAGTTTAGGTGTTTTGGAAATATTAGTAGTTTTGAAACAAAACTGCAACAGGAAATCATATTGTTTGACATTTTGCAATATGTTTATATGTTAATACTCGTATATAGCCCCGTTAAGGATCATGTAACCACTATATTTCTAAATATATTTTTGAAAATTGCACATATTGAAATTGTGTTTGCATTAAAGTACGTAATATAAATATAAAATATATATTATACTCTTAAAATTTTTTCTCATTTCATTTTAAACTTATTTTATTTAGAAACCTGGGATCTACAAAACTCATATATTAAGGAAGATAAATTTTATAGTAACAAAACCCGGATGTGCAATACAATACCTGTTTTCCTCGTAGCATAGTTTATAATCTATATTGAATAAAAAATATGTTTTCCACAAGCCAGTTAATGTATACAAAGAAGCTATAAATAAATATATCTATAAATAAAAGAGTAGCTAACGCCTCCGCTGTTTGACAAATTTCTTGAACCTTGACATTATATGCTTTGTACTGCAAAAAGTGTAGCATACAAAAATATAAAATTTGGTAAACTTGTAAAGAAAGGTTTAGCTAACACGCTGAAATAAACTATTGTTGACATATATTGCAGTTTGAAAAATATTTAATATCAAAGATAAAATATTTGAAATTCGAGATCGCGTCCTGGATTAACAAACAATAGTAATACCCCGAATTTTTGCAGGCAGGTATCTACATAGTTTAATTTTTGCAGGATTTATTTTAATTACGATGTAGTTTTCGACATATTTTCTTTTTATGATCTTCTGAAGTGAAAAATATTCTCGTGTATCAGCACGTCCATCGATTTTCTCTATCTCGTACTGCAAGAACTATAGCATACAAATATATGGAATTTAGTACATTTATATAGAAATGATAGGTGACACCATGAAATAAACCGTTTACCGATTTAAGGTTTAGTTTGTTTTGAAATAGCTCGAAAAGAAAGCTCTGCAAGCGCAGCGAATTGGAGGCAGAACTTCCGAAGTTAGTTACGAGGGTTGGTGAAGAGTAGCGTGTAAGGGGTTGGCGAAGAATAGCGGGTAGGGGGATGAGCTCCCTAGTTTTATATATAATTCCCATCAAATAAATCGAAAAATATAATTTGTTTCCACATTTACACCCAGGTTAAAAATCCACAGCAAAATGCTCATCACATTTAATTAACATTATGGAAATGTAACTCCAGGCCAATGTGTGTTCACTATAATCAGAATATCTCTTTTCGTCTGATGTTCGCAGACAATCCGTATTAGAGTTATTAGTACTGGAGTAAGACTAATTTGAAATGACCGTATTGTTGGTAAAATGTCAGTTAACAAGTACTTGGAGCACTTGCTTTGTAAACTGTGAGTCCTGTGTGGAAGTCTGGCCAGCTCGGTCTTAGCCGGGCTGGGCAGAATTTTAAGGAAATTATGTTGAACCTGCTCAGGCTCGAGACAGGATTTAAAAATTCGAGTTGGCGGATACGGGCGGGTAAAAGTAAATACATAAAATCAAACATAGATCAAAATTTAAACAAAAAAATAAAAAAATTAAACGAACGGAAACGTTTGAAATTACGTCTAAAATAAAATTCTCAATATGCGAATGAAATATTCCTATCCCATATAAAGAAAAAAGTTTGTTCTGTACGGAAAATACACATGAGTAAATTAGACAGGATACAGAAAAATAATAATTTTAGATAGGAGTTGAAGACTTTTTTTTTAATCGAAGACATCTCGAAGAAGATAAATAAGACAATAAACTATTTGCCACTTTAACCTAGGTGAAATTTAGCCGGGCAAAATTTTTAAAATTAGGCCCGTACAGACCTCTAGTTCTATTCACTTAGATAATGAACGGTCTATAGTCAACTCAGTTGGGATGAGTATCTGCTCCTTGATAGGGGAAAGTAATTGACTAGGGTCAGACTTATGCTGGTTGTTGTTGAGACCCAGACCGTCCGACCGACCAGAAAGGTGTAAGATGTTTGGACGGCCGGGAGTCTTATGCTGGTTATAATATTTCGTCATGTACTTCTGGCACAGGGACTCTTTGCCACTTACACTATAACCTACTTTGAATCTTTTCTACCCCCCCCCCCCCCCTTCACACGATGAGCTACATTTTGAGGATTTAAAAAATTCCCTAAATGACTAAAATAATATTTTTGCTCAGTGGTTTTTGCATACTTTATTTCTCCTTGCGCCATCTGCAAAAACTTTCACACATTAGCTGAAGTTGCTAATTTATCTTGTTAAGGTGAGTATTGGGTCGTTGTTATTTTGCTAGCCCTGTCGAAGAAGGATATATATATTTAATTTTGCATTCGAAAACTGTTTTTTTGCATTCGAAAACTGTTGACACCATTATTTTTGCATTTTACGCTGTTTAATATTAAGTTTTATAAACTTTCTCATTTTACGCAGAAGCAGTTCCGTGCTTGACAAACCGTAGTTATATTAAAATAAATATCTGAATATGTTTCTATTGAAAATAGGAAACGTCTTAGCTTTCGCTCCCAAAAATTTATAACAGCCGGCTAATTATATTCTTCAATAATATGTATATACGTGTTAATATATGTCTCTAGTTCATTAAAATGCCATATATCATTCCAGAAGAAAAACAGTGTAAAATAAATAGCAACATATCATCATTAATATTACATAACTACAGTTAATTAATTATATACTATTTAACTGTTATTATATTTTCATGACTCAATTAAATTAAATTGAATCTCAGCAAGATTTATCGCTCATCGAAGAATGTATTCCCACAATGTCTACCTAAAAATCCTTATCAGATATAAATGGTATCGAAACAATAGATCTTTAAAATGCAATTAATAGTTAATTTTCTTTAAATAAATCAAAAATCGCTTGCCAAAAATTATTAATTATGCCACCCCTTATTATCACTACTCATATTTTATGCATATGTAAGTAGAGGTTAACCTAAATAGCTATATGAGAGTATCTGAGTTTGGAGTGTCACCTATAGATCATTATAGATAAAACTTTTAATACGCCAGTAGAGTCGTTCCTCTATTTGGGAATGCTTCTTGTATACGGATTATATGTGGTTTTTTTTTTTCGCATGCCTAGAGCTGAATTTCAAACGGATTCCATATCGTCGATGTGGAAGGGCTAAAATTGTCAGTTCCCATAGACGCCCCCCAAAAACCTGTAGCTTACAGAAATGTTCTTAATGCCATTGCAGACATCGACCATTTCATGTTGACTAGCGCATAATAAGCGCATGGATGCTGGTGCTTTCAATGGGAGTTTCTTCGAAATTTTAGGAAACGTCCCTTTCAGGCAACTTTGTGTTTTATGATATAATTATACTCGTTAATTCAAGACTCGTATATGGTTGAATTCAGTGTTTTATGCATGTTATTTAAGTAATCTATATCTATTTATACTAATTGTCAAGTGTTCGCCTCTTACGTGTTTTAGGCACTTCCTAAATAGATAGAGACTTGCAATTTGGTACACGGCTCGGTCGTTCCATAAAATCCCCTGGAAAAATCGAATTTTTCGAAAACGTTCTCTAGAGGGGGTGCTCCACACCAAAACGTTCGAAAAGTGAAATGATAGGAAAGCATGCTTTGCGATATGATAGAGACTTCGAGATTGGTGTATGGGTAAATCTTTCGAAAGGAAGACAGTATGTGCAATTTCAGATTTCCAATATTTTCTACTTAAGTGGGTACCGCATACCAAAATGTTCGATTTACCGACTAATTGAGAAAAGGCTCCTTTAAAATTTGATAGAAGTTTGAAATTTGGTATATGGGCTAATCATTTAACGAAAACACCCAAGACGAATATAGTTTTTTTAAAAACGTTCGTGTAAGAGGGTGCTCCAGAGAAAAACGCTCGAAAGGTGAATTGATAAAAAAATATGCTTCGGGATGAGATAGAGATATCACATTTGGTGTAAGGATAGATAGTTTGAAAGGGCGAAAGTGTACAATTTCAGTTTACCAATATTTTCTATTTTAGGAGGAGAGCGCAGTAAAATGTTCGATTTTCGGAATAAAGGGGAAAAGTCCCTTTTAAAAACTTGATAGTCTTGATATTTGGTATATTGGCGAATCATTTGATGGAAAACACAAGAAGAATAAGTTTTTTTAAAAACGTATATTTAAGAGGATGCAATAGAGTCTTGCAATTTCGTATACGGCTCGGTCGTTCCATAAAATCCCCTGTAAAAATTGAATTTTTCGAAAATGTTCTCTAGAGGGGTGCTCCACACAAAAATATTTGAAAGGTGAAATGATAGAAAAAGCATGTTTCGAGATAGAGACTGCAAATTTGGTGTACGGGTAAAAAGTTGGAAAGGAAAAATGTGTGCAATTTCAGTTTTCCAACATATGCTATTGTAGAGAGAATTGCTCACTAAAATATTGGATTTGCCGAGAAAATGAATAACGCCTCCTTTACAATGCGAGAGAGGCTTGAAATTTAGTATATGGGCTAACCATTTGACAAAAAATACCAAAGATGAATACGGTTCGGCAAAAATGTTCATTAAGGGGGTGCTACACAGAAAAACGTTCAAAAGGTGAAGTGATAGGGAAAACATGCATTGCGATAGGATAGATACTTCAAATTTGGTGTACGGGTAGACTGTTTCAAAGGAAGAATGTATGAAATTTCAGGTTTCCAATATTTGCTACTTTAAGGGATGCCGCACACTAATATGTTCGATTTTTAAACAACCGTTGTTTTAAAGGAAAAATTGATTACATTTTAACACAGATTAATGGTTTTCATGAAAAAAATATAAATTATCAAAATAATAATATTTGTTGAAGATGCTATTTTTATTCAAATTTTCAAAAGAACGTGGAAATATACTCAGGTAATATACAAGGTATATTCATATAATTGTTGTTCAAACTTTGATCCACAAACATCTGTGACGTATTAACAGGAATTGTGTCTACCTTAATAATTTTTTCAATACCATAAACAATACACTAAAACTAATAAAGCTCCAATGACTGGGCAAATAATTGGTATCTATAAAACTGTGAGTGTTAAAAACATTATATTTCCAAATTTGAGTAGCTCGTAATCGTATTTTCTTAAAGAAAATATTTTAAAATTATTCCTGGTACGAAATAAATGATAACCAATAACATCTCCTTGAATCGGACTCAACAAATGTTAAATGTATTTTAGCGTGACGCACATGCCTTAAAGGCGAATATAATAAAAACTCCATTCGATTACAAATTGCTACGCAGACTAAATTACTTATGACTTTATTCATATTTAAATTTAAATATAATTTAATAAAACAGCCCTAACAAATTCAGCTAAGTTGAAACTCGTATCGCCGCTTCCTTGATGCAATTTAAAAGGGAAACAACGCTGCATAATATGAATGAATTGAAATGAGTAAAAAATTTGAAAGACGTTGTGGAAAGAAGAGAGAATATGTTTTATTTTTGTGACAAAAGAAAAATGAGATGTTTTCAGCAGCAGTTGTGGAATGATATTAATCAAACAAAATTTCAGATATATTTAAAAAATGAGATCTTTATTTCAAAGAAGTAGTGTATATTAAAAAAATTCAACCATTCTTAGGAATCTAAATTTTTATTCATTGCAAAGTAATATATATTAAATCTCGTGCAAAAAGTAAATATTACTTGTTAATACTTTATTGAATAAAACGCCAAAGTAGATAAATTGTAAATTTATTTACTTGTCTCATCATCACAGGAAGAGGTTATACCGAATATTATGAATTTTCATGAGCAGCATTAGTATGGTCCGACTACAAATTTATTCGCCGCCTGATCTTTTGTCCGTCTGTCCGTTCTCATGTCTGTTTGACTGCTGATTGGCTCACTTAGAGTGTAAACCAATTGTTATACGAGCCTCCATAAAAACTTTACCCAATCTTTATTTGAGTCCCTAAACTAACATGGTCCAATGTTCGTTTTTTGGATATCTATCTCAAAAATTATGGAAGTTGTCAACTTATTGCCTGAGTACAGGAGATTATAAAATTTCAGAAGAAAGACTCATAATAATAAAAGAAGTTCTCGGCAAATTGTTAATTAAGCTCCTTTACATTATATATTCCACAAAAAAAAGGGGTATACAACTAGTACTAAAAAAAATCTGATGTGGGCAGCACATGACTTTCCTTATATAATGAATTTACTACTTTTACAGTAAAAAAACATAGGTTATTCTTATAGCAGATACTTATATTCTTTCCAAGATATTAAACTTTGACAAATAGTCGTCATTTTCATTGATTTCGAGTCATTTTTATCCATTTGGCGAGATTTTCGTTACTTTGGCAACATTTAAAATGTCGCCAAGTGGACGACATTCCCCCAAATTCGTCGCCAAAATCACCAAGCGTTATGGACGGATACATAAGTTATTCTTATAGCAGATAACTGATTACTGGCGTTTAAATACAAAAGTATTGCTCAACGTATCTTTTCTCATGGATGGAGCGATCTAGATCCACGAGAATGATGTCACCAAATTTATCGCATGATATTACATATGAAAAGTGAACATGTTTCTCAACAGTTAATATTTTTTTCTAATTTATGAGATATTTTGATAAATGTATTTTAAAAATGTGCAATATCTCGAGAACAGTTCGTGCTAAAGTTCAAAAGTTTATGCCAATCGTTTTCTAAGGGAAAATTACATAAGAAATGTCTATTTGCGTAACTTTATTAAGGGTTTTGATTTTTTGATGATGTTTCAACATTTCACTCGAAAATTTAGGGGGTTCTGAACATTCGATTGCGTTTAGAAACAATAGGCTTCCAGTATTCGCGGATTGTAATTTTTGTACCAAATTTCGTTTGAATCTGTCGATTCCTTTGTCAGTTATCGTCTTCAAAGTCTCACTGACACACACACACACACACACATACACACACACACATACTTTCACACACACATACACATACACATACTTCCACACACACACACACACAGAGAGAGAGGGAGAGGGAGGCATTACCTAAAAAACGTGCGATTTGTGTTCAAGTAATCTTGAAACGCGCTCTCCCGTCGAAAATTCGAATTCGAATTTTCAACCCCGTCACAATACTTTCCTTATACATTATATGTATATAAGGAAAGTAATACATTAAATATATACAAATCAAAACATATAAATACTTCATTTTAAGAATAAATGAGTTTTGAAACACAAGGAATAAAACGTTATGTCGTGTCAACGTACCGAGTGTTTTCATGGCACATTTATGTACTTTATTTTTTACATTCCTAAAACATGTAACATATTCAAGCGTTAATAATTTTTAAATGATGAAACATCAAATGCTAGGATTTTGATGATTTTGTACGTTTAGGACGTCATTAAATATGTATAGAAAGTTCATAAATGATTTTTCACCTTTCTGAGAATTTATAAGTTTATACATTAAATAAGTATTCATAATTAATCATTGCATAATCATAAAGCATATTGGTGCATTTATGTATACGGTGAGGTATGCTGATAAATATGAAATCACATTTAAATAGGTTTTTCAATCTCAGTACTAATGAAATCCTGTAGCATAATGAATTCTACTAATGCCAACATCATTAAATTGTGCTGATTTTCATTGCCGTACCCCATTCTTATCACCAAAAATATGCAATATTATTCAGTATAAAATGTATTATTGTATTATTAAATTGATTTTACTGATGTTGGTTTGAAAAAAACGGTATTGAGAGAGAAAAATATTTTTCCAATGTAATTCACGATAGAAGTCAACTCAGTTGTCTTTTATTCATATTAAAATTTAAATGCGGCTTGGTCACTGGCATTTGTTACTTTCCTTATATACATAATATATAAGGAAACTCTTGTGACAGGGTCGAAAATTTGAATTCGAGTTTTCGACGGAAGAGCGCGTTTCAAGCATCCCTGATCACGAATCAAACATTTTTGAAGTGATGTCTGTCTGTGTGTGTGTGTGTGTGTGTGTGTGTGTGTGTGTGTGTCAGTGAACCTGTGGAGATGATAACTGGCGAACGAATGGACCGATTCGAATGAAATTTGGGACAAAAACCACAATCCGTAAACACTGGAAGACTATTGTTTTTAAACGTAATCTAATGTTCAGAGCCCCCCTTCATTTTCGAGTGAAATATTGAAACAATCGTCAAAAAATCAAAACTGCTAATAAAGTTACGCAAATAGACATTTCTTATGTAATTTTTCATTAGAAAACGATTAACATAAATTTTATAACGCTAACATGAACCGTTCTCGAGATATTGCACATTTTTAAAAAAAAATATCAAAAAGTCATATAAAATAAAAATATTTTCCTATTGAGAAACATGTTCACTTTTCATATGTAATACCATGCGACAAATTTTGTGACATTATTCTCGTGGATCTAGCTCGTTTCATGAGAAAAGTTACTTCGAGTAATACTTTTGTATTTGAACGCCAATAGTCATTTATCTGCTATAAGAATAACTTATTTCTCCGTCCATTATACTTGGCGAGATTTTGGCGACGAATTTGGCGGAATGTCGCCAACTTGGCGATTTTTTGAAATGTTGTCAAATTAAAGAAAATCTCGCCAAATGGATTAAAATGATGCTAAATCAATGAAAATGACGACTAAAGTATGTGTGTGTGTGTGTCAGTGAGTCTGTGGAGACGATAACTGCCGGACGAATGAACCGATTCGAACCAAATTTGGTACAAAAATCACAATCCGTAAACACTGGAAGCCAATTGTTTTTATAAGCAATGGAATGATCAGAACCCCCCTAAATTTTCGAATGAAATATTGAAAAAACCGTTAAAAAATGAAAACCACTAATAAAGTTACGCAAATAGACATTTCTTATGTAATTTTTCATTAGAAAACGATTGACATAAATTTTAGAACGCTAACATGAACCGTTTTCGAGATATTTCACATTTTTCAAAAAAAAATATCAAAAAGTCATATAAAATAGAAAAAAAAATATTTCCTATTGCGAAACATGCTTACTTTTCATATGTAATATCATGCGATAAATTCAGTGACATCATTCTCGTGGATCTAGCTCGTTCCATTCATGAAAAAAGATACTTTGAATAATACTTTTATATTTGAACGCCAATAGTCATTTATATGCTGTA
Organism: Amaurobius ferox; assembly: GCA_951213105.1. Taxonomy (NCBI): domain Eukaryota; kingdom Metazoa; phylum Arthropoda; class Arachnida; order Araneae; family Amaurobiidae; genus Amaurobius; species Amaurobius ferox. The sequence continues at coordinate 152,651,733 of OX578139.1, read as the reverse complement.
AGAATAACTTATTTCTTAGTGCATAACGCTTGGCGAGATTTTGGCGACAAATTTGGCAGAATGACGCCAACTTGGCGACTTTTTTTAAATGTTGCCAAATTAATGAAAATCTCTCCAAACGGATAAAAATGAAGCTAAATGAATGAAAATGACGACTAATTGTCGAAAATTCAATATTTTGCAAAGAATATGAGTATCTACTATAAGAAAAACCTATTTTTTTTTACTATAAAAGTAGTAAATTCATCACATTATATAAGGAAAGTCATGTGTTGCCCACATCAGATTTTTTTTTATAGTTTTATTCACATTGATTGCAATTTGGATTACAGTGCAGTTTGTTGATTTCTTTTCTCTTTCCATCTAACAGTATAAAATAGTGATTTAAAAGTAAATAAATAAAAAATGAACCACCCCTCACACTATTTTCACACCGTTTATAGTAGAACAAATTCCAGTAAATTATTCGACAGGGAATAACATATTTTACGAATTCATATTACTTACCTTATATACATAATGTATAAGGAAAGTATTGCGACGGGATCAAAAATTCGAAATCGAGTTTTCGGCGGGAGAGCACGTTTCAAGCATCCCTGATCACGAATCAAACATTTTTGAAGTGATGTCTGTGTGTGTGTGTGAGTGTCAGTGAGTCTTTGGAGACGATAACTGACGAACGAATGGACCGATTCAAACGAAATTTGGTACAAAAATCACAATCCGTAAACACTGGAAGCCTACTGTTTTTATACGCAATCGAATGTACAGAACCCCCCTAAATTTTCGAGTGAAATTTTAAAAAAATCGTAAAAAAATCAAGACCGCTAATAAAGTTACGTAAATAGACATTTCTTATGTAATTTTTCATTAGAAAATGATCGACATAAATTTTAGAACGCTAACATGAACTGTTCCCGAGATAAACGGATAAAAATGACCCTAAATCAAAGAAAATGACGACTAATGGTCGAAAATTCAATATCTTGGAAAGAATATAAGTATCTACTATAAGAAAAACCTATTTTTTTTTCCTGTAAAAGTAGTAAATTCATTACATTATATAAGGAAAATCATGTGTTGCCCACATCAGATTTTTTATTTTCGGATTCAATATAATTGAGTGATTTAAATAATATCTGGCCTTATTATTTCAATCGTTTATCTTAAAAGGATTCATTGATTTTTAGAGACATCTGTCAAGAGCAAAGATCCAATTTTTCGATTACTTGTTTCAAATAACTAGAAGAAATCAAATCACGATAAATAATGATAAATTGCCGTTTTATATGCGGTTTTTTCATTTTATAGCGAATGACATTACTCACAAAACTCAATCGTGTAGCCGCATATGATATAGTGAGTATTTGCGAAATATTAAAGCTTTAAATCTATAGAAATCATAAAAGGTAATCTTTTTTCCTCAATTGAGTCGATATTTTGTCTAATTTAATATTTTGTCTATCTATCCACACCAAAATTCCATCTACGGATTTCCCCCAATGTTAACTTAAAAAATTATTATTTTTAATAAATTAATCCTTATTTTGTATCTGCTACAAAATACTCATCTTCAAACTAGGATTTTATTCACAGATAATTCAGTAGTATAAGTAGTAATTATCTTTTGACACTTTGTATTACTATCCGGCCGTCCAAATAGCTGCTCTTAGTCCTCTGGACGAGTCGGACGGTCTGGGTCTTCAACTTTGTATTACTATGTACTCATCTCGAAATGAAGATTTGATCCATAGCTCTCGGACCTGCCAGCGTAAAAATATTTTCCGTATTTGCCAGTTGTTGTTGTTGAGACCCAGACCTTCCGACCTACCAGAAAGGTGTAAGGTAACTGTTTGGACGGCCGAGAAGTGCCACCCAATTTAGACCGAAACCCAGTGGGGGAGGTATCCACAGAGACCGTACCTTCCTTCCCCTACCACCAACCCCTCGGAAGGACTTAAGGACCCACATGTTTAACGTGATCGTAATCCGCATGAACACGGCGGCAGTTGTGGCAGCGTGCAAATCCAGCCCACAAATCACCGGGTTACCGCGCCCGAAATGTGCCAACAGCAAGCGGTGTTCCCAGGTGGTCACCCACTCAAGTACTAACCGCGCCCGATGCTGCTTGACTTCGGTGATCTAACGAGAACCGGTATTTTCTGCACGGAAGGGCCGTTGGCCTGTATTTGGGAGTAGAAAACCCAGACCACACGACCAACCCATAGGCTAGTATTTGGGCCTGTATTTGGGAGTGTAAAAATTATTTCTTTATTATCCATTCAGCATACACTATAATTACACTTATCCAATGAGTCGATATTTTGTATGAATTACTATGGACTTAATTATCTATGAATTACTATGGACGTTCAAAGCAGGACTTTATCCATATCTGCTCTGATACTATAAAAGTAATTATTACTTTTCGCACAGGAGTCAATATCATATATGTACTACAACGAACACGTCTACAAACCAATGTTTTATCCACATATAATTCATCTGCATAAGTAGTTGTTTTCTTTCAACACTTATATGTACTACTATGTATTCGCCTCAAAACGAGGATAAGATCCATGGTTCTCGAACCTGGATCTTACCCTCGCCAGCTTAAAATTTATATTATCTTCTCAAATAAGCCAATATTTTGCATTTACTAGAAATAACTTATCTCCAAACCATAATTTAATCCGCAGATAAACATCCTTTCAGCATAAATGGTAATTAATTTTTTCTAAAATGAGTCGGTAGTTCGTATGCTTTATTATGAGCGTATGTCCAAACCAGAGATTTATCCATATCTGCTCTGTCACATAAATAGTAATTACCTTAAGCAAGTGAGGCGATGTTTTGTATGCACTACAAAGAACTTTGGATGTACTACAAAGAACGACCCAAATTCATTTGACTCTTACAAATTTTTGAACTTTCAAACTTTATTTTCCTTGTATAATAATTTGTTTTCAGATTAGCATAATGTGCAAGTTGAGCCTGTCGCCACTAGCAAATCATATGCTTGGTGACGTCAGGCACGTAAAGATATTTAACCGCGGGTTTTGCTCCCGCCACGATTCTGCTTTTTCTGTAAAAAACGTACACTCGTTGACAAATACGTCTCCATTGACGAGTATCATGTTATTTTGTAGCCAGAGGCTCAATTTAATTTGGACGAGTACGTGTATGGTTTTAATTGTTTTGTATTTTGTACATAAAATATTAAGTTTCTTATAATGTGTTTGGTCTTTTATTAAAGCACACTTCTGACAGTCGTGGAGTTTCGTTGAGCAATCTTCGAAAGCAGGCAATAGTTTTTAATTCAATATTGTGGCGCGGCAAGTAGATATACATGCCCGCCACAAACTCATCTCCAAACCATAATTTATCTACTGATCTCCACCATGTCAATCCAAGCTGTATCCATTGAAAAGTTATGACAATAAGTAGTTTTTTATGACGTAAAGATGACTTAAAATCTTCCTCTTTTGGATTACTTCAGACTTAAGATTTTTAAATCTAAAAATTGAAACCTTCAGTTCATTATGACCTTCAAATCCTTATGCTTTATGTATATATATATATATATATATATATATATATATATATATATATATATATATATATATATATATATATATATATATATATATATATATATATATATATATATATATATTTGAAATGTAATAATAAGAATTATGTAAAAATAAAAAAAAATAAAAATACAATTCAAGTAATATTAACATCACCATAGAAGCAAATTCACGGCAATAATGCCGATAAGAGAAAAGAACAGAACCTTCCCAAATTCGATGATTAATCAGAATTAAATTCATCTTCAGGTCTGAGTATTTAATTCTAATTAACCCAAACAAATGACTGTTTCAGATTAAGCAATAGTACATTACTATAAATGCTTAAACTCAGACTACAGGCATCAAAAAATGAAAAATTGAAAAAAGGATACATTAAGAAAATTGTATTACCATGCGGCATGAACTCTTCCTCTTCTACCACGTGTATACACGATCAACCTCAACAGCTTAATCTAGAAGCACCGGAATGAACAAGTCGAAATTCTACCAGGGAGGCAGTACGAACGTTCACGGAAATACTCCCAAACCCGTCCATTGAGTCTAAGCTGGAGACTGGACAAGCAATTCAGAATACAACTTCCCAAACATGCAGAACTGAATATGAATATGAATCAAAGATGAAAATTCCTACTAAACAAGTAATTCATAGGAAAACTGGATAATCGAGAATGCCACTATACACCATTATAAGGGCGCTCAAAACGTAGTTTCAATACTGACAAAAATTACATTTTTTTGCGAAAATAAAATTCAAAACATTAATGTTAATGTTTTGAATAAATATTATATATATATATATATATATATATATATATATATATATATATATATATATATATATCAGCCGAGTGCAAATCTTAGTTAATGTCTTGCAATCAACGCCCATCTGAATTCAGAAGCAATGGTATTTAATTCAATCTTTACGTTACGGCTCCAAGAATCCATTTTTGCAACTCCAGAACGGTAAAATAACTGAAAATACCACACCTTTAAATAAACACCTTCAAGGTCCTTGTCTTTTGTTCGTAATCCGTTCTCCGTTCAGTCAGAATAACCTTGAAGGAAGGGTTGCAAGCATTCTGCAAGGCACTCAACTGGGCACAATAGGCGCTCTCCTCCTTTCCCTGAAAAATGGGGTGAAAAAAACTGGTACAGCAGTTGAACCAGCTCCGTTCTAGAAGAAGAGATTTTCAGTGGTACAACTGTTGTACCGTCGTAAGGAAAAGGTTAAATTGAACTCTACACTATTTTAAATATGTACAGTTTTAGAACAATTTCTTTGTACTTACCACGAGTTATTTCTGAGAAATTATAAATTGTCTGTTCCTCATAGTTAACTCAAAATCACATGCAGGAGTTTAAAGATTACTACAGAATTTATTGTCTTTATTTCAATTATCAATTAAAAAAAACTTTCTTTTACAAAATATTAAACGACATTAAATATTGAAAATCTCTAGCATTTTAAATGTTAGTTTTATAGTATATTGAATAAAATATAATTTACAAAGAAGATTGATTTATAGTATAACCAATATGTTTGTAAAAAATATATATCTGACAGAAGGCCCTTTTTCTGTTAAACAATGAATTTAGAAAAACTAAATCCATTTCAATTTTTAAGAACCGTCTGCTCATTTTGCCATTATAATGTAAGAAAGATTTATGAAAATATCCCGAAGTTCATTTAACTTCTCTAGAAAAGGAAGAGAGTGAATTTTTATTCACTTCGCTTGCACTTTATAAAGAATTTATCATCATCCAAAAATTTCCATTTTAAAAGAAAACTAAAATTCTCACAACTGAAGCGAAGTGAGCATTAAAATGTAACTGAAGCAATTTAACTGATGATTATCAAAGACAATATGTTTTAAATCGAAGTAATGATCGGCTATAAAATAATGACGTTTTTCGAAATGCTAATGAGGATGGTATAATCGAATTTATGAAACAAACATCGTATTATATTTTTATGAAAATTCTTCGAATCGTTTTTATGTGAATGGGCCTGCATTTCTTTAGTGTGACAGACTTCAAATATTTTAAAAATGCATCAAAGACAAATGTACCTATTTTCTTCGAGTACAATTTTTTCAAAGATAAATATATTTCCATATTCATTTTAGTGATTATTGTTTAATGTTGCAATTTGATTAGATATGATGCAGCATGTAACGGCACGGTATACTTGTCAGCAAGATAAAAATTTAAATTTAAAAGGTTATAAAATTACGAATTTGCTTTCTTGACATATCCACACTTAGAAAGTAAGAAAATTTGTTCGTCCGCCACGGATTACTCAGTCATCGATCCCTATAGCCCAATGGATCAAATCAACAAGTATATTTACTTTTAAAATACATTTTTTGTATGGAGTTAGCAATCCAGGAGTTAGCAATTTCTCATTGCACTGTAGGAGTTGATGTCTTCTCTGAAATGTTTCACATGCGGATTTGCAATGCACTTGCAGATTTATACATATTATCTGGAATAGCAGTAAGTCTGTGCAATTAGTTTTTATGACTAATTACTGGGTAGCTGTCTACCCATTCCAACAGAACAATTGATTATGTTTAGATAAAACTCTTGAGGATAGGTTATTGTGAGACCAGAAATTGATCTCACATTTTATGGGACACTTTTATGTGTGAAATTTATGGTGGCCGAATCGGCAGACAAAGCTTGTAGTCTAGCTGGCACCAAAGTTTATTACTATGTGAAACTAAAGGTCAAAAGACCGTAAATTTAGGGGTGCCATACCAGAAGGGCTGAACTGGGCCGTACTAAATGTACAATGGTGCCATTGGGTAAAGGAGTAACCAATAAGCGCCAAAAAGAAGTAAAGGCGGAGTTACCCCCCCCCCCACACACACACACCGAGGGAACCACAACCTGTGACCGGAGAACGAGAGAGAGACAATCATGGAATTTTGACTTAGAAGCATGCCAGCAGGAATAATCACGATTTTGACTTAAGAGCACGACTAGAGAAGAATGAAAAACCCAACAGATTTGTAGAGTGTCCCGTAGAGGTTCCAAATTAATGGAGATATATCAATGTGTGAGTGCATTCAGAGTACGAGGTGAAGTCACACACCAAAGAGTTATGGCAGTACTAAGACTGATGCAAGCCTTTGAGATGTGATAAAGCCCAAGACGAATTGGAAGGTATGTGCTCTACAATAATCACAGGTCCTAGACATAATAGTAATTTTAATAATTCTGGTCGGATATGTCCCCTACGCTGCAATAAGTAATGAAAATAAATGTTGTTAATAAATGTTTTATTGTTTAAGTTTAAATGATGTGATCAATTTAGCATTTTATTAATTAATTATTCCTTTACAGGGCTCGCACGAAAGGTAAAATAATTGGAGGGTTTATAGCGGCACAACGTAGCAATGTACGATTAAATGATAATTCCACTAAATATGAATTTACGGCAATATTTAATATTAAAATAATAATTACTAAATGAATTTAATAGTTAAAAGTTCAACTTTAAACTTCTGTTGCCACAGTTATCAATATATATCTAGATTTGGCAGTGAAAAGAAGAATTAACCTAAGTGCTTGGTCCTGGTGTTCCATATTAAAAAAAATAAAATCTAGAAAAAAGATGATGGATATGAAAATAGATGGTCTTTACATATAATACATCTATCTGAATTTATCCTATACATAATATGTGGACATGTCATTTGTGTAACCTTCGCGAACTTGAGGGACGTTGATATCAGTATCTTATGCCGTCTTGAAGTTAGATATATATTAGATCGTCAGTGGTAATTGTGGCAATAATATATCCTTGCCTTCGATGACAAAACTAACCTAACAAATATATATCATTAATCTTTAAAGGACAGCCCTTTACATATTTATTGTTCAAGACAACTTAGGCTGAAATTACTCTACAACTAATATCTTACGTAATTGCTACTCTTTCTCCATTGTAGAAAATCCTTCATAAGTCATATTTTAGACAGTGAACATGACGAGTTAATATGGAAATGTTTGGTTATGTAAAACAGGTATAAAGTGAAGGGGAAATCGAGCCTATTTATCGTATTTGCGATTTACATGTGCTACGCCTAGTATAACAACCTTTAATGCATTATCGTCTTCAATGACACATTCTTCACATTTCCTTAGATACCCCTTACATTGTAAACAGTGTATTGAAAATCAAAGTGTATTATTATGCCATATCAAGTGGATTTCAAATCATTTGAATGAAAAATATTGACAGTTAAATAATTCCAACACAAGTCGAAAACATTGCCAATATAACAGAAACAATTTTTTTTGCACGAATACGATTTTAATATCTTAAACAAGTAAATAATACGGGCACTTTAATTACGGAAAATTATTTATAATTTTGGAGACATTTTAGACAATTTATATTCCAAATAAATTTTTAAAAGCGTGCGTTTAAAGACACATCGATCTTAATAAACGCTCAAGCAGAAGGCTTATGTTAAAAAATGTTTCAAAGACAATTAGTTTTCAATTCAATATGTTTCTGACACAAGGTTTAAGTTTTAATGAAAAAGGTCCCTCTGCAATTAAATTTGTTGAAATTGTATGCCACGGTTGGAGTTTGAGAGTAATTATTATTTGTTGATTGTAAGTTGTCATATATTGGATTAGATGCTGTGCTTAATTTCGAACGCTCTCGAATTTGAGAATTAACAGGAAATGCTATATTAGTTAAATAATTACAGCATGTAAATGTTTATGTACAGTATAGTATAACAATAGCTAATTATTTTTAACACTTTACAACAAAGTTGAAAACTGTTTATGACTTTGTTCATTCTGTGTGTCCGTCTGTCCGTCTGTCTGTCCGTTAGCACGTTAACTGCCGTAAAAATGACTTAATCAAAATGAAATTTTAGTATGTTGTTCAGACGGTCTGTAGGACTTATGGGAATATAAATGAATAATATCACCCAATTAGTTTTGGATTGAACCCGGGTTGAAATAAATGAAATACACTGAACCCTATGGGACTTAATTTGTAGTTTAATTTTGTAGTTTAATGTTTGTATTTTAATTATTGAAATTTTATACCTTTTATTTCTTGCAATACTTATATTTGTAATGAAGATATTTTCCAATGAAATACATAAAACAAACTGAAATGGAAAGGTTAAGGCATAAGGAAGCTGGTACCTGGTATAACAAATATATATATTAATATAATTTATAGGAAATACATTAAGACATATAAGTTAAAACGATCATATACCAGAAAAATACTACGTGATGTATTTCATTCGTAATTTTAGAAGCCTGTTTTGTGGAAGTAGAAACCTGTTCTTTTGCCTCTAAAACTCTTTGAACCCTAACATTGTGTGTTTTCTGCATTTTTACGAAGTTTTTATGTTATTATTTATGTTATGATATATTTTATAATTCACATAATTCATTTAGTTCGAATTTTATTAATTTGCAAAGCACACATCTTTCAAAAAATGTTTTAAGATAAGTTCTTAAATTTTGAACTAAAACTTTGCTCATTCTGCATGTCTGCCTGTCTGTCTATTCGCTCGATAACTGCTATAAAAAGGACTTTATCAAAATGAAATGTTAGTATGTTGTTCAGACTGTCTGTGGTACATATGGGAATATAAATGAATAATATCACTCAATTAGTTTTGGATTGAACCCGGGTTGAAAGAATGATATACATTGAGCCCTATGGGACCTAATTTTTCAAACATTTTTTTAAGCGGATTTAAAATTCACAAATTGCTTCGATAATTTTAGGTAATACTCGAACTGTTCCATAAAATATATAAAAAAAAAATTTTGCGAAATATATTTAGTAGTTTTTTTAAAAAAAATTAAAATAATAATAACACATTTTATATGAAGCGATCACGTGATCATGATATGAAAAGATCACGTGACCCATTTCAAAATGATATATGGCATCCATCTTGTCTCAAAATCGTGATTTTAAAAGTTCTTTTTAATTCATATTGAGTGTTGTATCCGTCCTAAAAACACTTTATTTTTGCATAAATTCTGTGCATCTACACACTAAAACAACGCAACTACAATATATTTGAGTTTAAATGCTCATCCAAATATGATTATTTCTACAACGAAGCCTATTTTTCACCTATGTAAAATGTAAACAGCAAAATATGTAGAATGAGTTGTATTAAATTTGCTGTATTTCTTTAACACAAAATCATTTAGACCATGGAGTCTGCATAGCTGATATGAATCAAATATTCATTGATTTTATGAAGAGAAGGACGATTTTTTTCGATGAAGTTTTACGCATAGAGTTTAATTACGTGTAGCTCCATGGTCTTAATTTTTATATAAAATAAATTATTATAGTACTCTGATGAATTACATGAATAGGAAATTATTTATGAATGAAATTCTGCTTTTATAGAGAGAGCCAGGCGTGTTATTTTTCCTATGACGTCATTTGAATGAATTTCAGTTGGTTTAGATGAAGTTTTCAAATATAATAAATTATCGTAGTATTATGATAATTCTAAAATTATTACCGAGGAATGTATCATATTTTAGAGATATTTAATACAGGCAATTTATATGTCAATGCCATCATTTGAATGAAGTTCATTTTTTTCGATGAAGTTTTAAGTTTTCAAATATAATAAATTAATGTAGTATTGTGATAAGTTTTAAAATATTACGGAGGAATGTATTGCATTTCAGACATGTTTAAAGAAAAGGGCATTGAAGTGTTTCATAATCAATGCTTTAAGTATGATTGATATTTCTTGTTATTCATGATTACCTAGTAAAATGAATTTCAGTACTATAAAAATATGTGGGCAGCACATGAATTTCCCTACGGACACAAATTTATTTTCTCATTATTTCTCTAACAATACATTAACTTAAATTTTATTGCACAATATAACATGAATAATTATTTTAAATTACACTAAATTTGCACTTTATACTCAATTATTGTTTCCATTTAGAAATTGCGCGTATTTTAAAGGTAATAAAAAGGTTGTAAAAATGCTAAAAACTAAAGTATTTCGAAAACGGCTAGTACTAGAATAATGGAGTTGTTCTCGTTGATTTCATCGTCAAACATTACGTAGAAAACAATTATTTTATTGATACATTTGAAGCATACGTAGTCTTTTAATTTAAATTCATTTTAACGATTTTTGCGAGTCATTTCGCGAAAAAAAGAAAGGTTATTTTTCCCGAATTGTACCAAAATCTGATCAGCACCAGGTTGGGCACGTGAATTATCTACCAAATTTTGTGGAAGTTCGTCAATTAGTATTTGAGTTAGAGTGGATACATACATTGAACATCCGCACACACACACACAAACAAACAAACAAACAGACCTCACGCATCAAATAATTTTTCGTGTTTTACCGGTCCCAAAACTTGTAGATCAATCGAAAACTCGAGTTGCGATTTCCGACAAGATTCCAGTACTTTCCCTATACATTACCATGTATTGCAGGGATATTAAAGGTACTTGCATTTTATTATATTTATAATTATCCATATGTGATGCATTATGCTAATATTCTAAATATCGATACAATGTAGCAAACCACTGCTAAACTGATCATCTATCATTATATGTAGATCATTGTTTTGAGAAACTTAGCACAAGGCAGGCGATGAGGATCAGTAGGCACAAAACAACACAACCCATTAACTCACGGAAATGAAATTTACCCGGTTTTATTTCAATATAATATTCGTACTATTTGCTGTTTTAGGACCACATATATCATATCAAAAGAAAATTTAAAAATATTTGGTTTATGTTACTATAAACTGGCCGTTACGTACACGTAACATCAGAAGACAGCATTGTTGACACTCATCATTTTCATGATTCTTTGTTTCATGAAATTCTCCATTGTTTTGGAGCCATGATGTTAGTTTAAGCTTTTATATGAAATATTTTTCAGAATAATACACTTACTTTTAACATAAAAATGTTAAAAAGCTGTTTTTTTCTGTAGAAACATATCTTCTCTGTGACTCTGACAGTACATCTATCTGTAAAAAATGCACAGCATAGTACAATCGGATGTCGCACACTGGTGCAATGGCGAAAAAAAAACCCGAAACCCGAAACTAATATTTTTCGATACCAACTACTATTTTTTGATAAGCAATGAACCGAAGTATCTTGCCATGTAAATAAATGTATTTTATTCAGTATAACTAGAAGGAAAACCTGATCTTAAACAAGACTTCCAAATTCTAATTGAAATCTTGTTTATTCTAACTAAAATTTCAATATTTTTTCCAAAATTTTTGTGGATATTTATAATTACATGTCTCACGTATTTTCAATATATGTAATCTTAGCTTATTTCTGACATAAATACATTTCGTTTAAACATAGCCAAAATCATACTATAAAGCGTAAAATATAGATATATAATTTTTTTTTGTTTTCCTTCATTTCTTTAAGCCTATAAAAAAGCTACACGTTCCTTTACACTCTGGATTATTTATTTCGAAAGCAGATACTATTATGCAACTGTTCTGTGAAAATCAGCTGTTTCGGCATGCATATAAAATCTTACTTTTAACTTATCTACATGCGCAAAAAGTATGCAAAACTATTAAGAAATAAGTTGTGACGTTTTTTTCGCAAATTCCTCATTTGGCACCACTGTGTATCGTCCCATTAAGACAGTATTGTCAACCAGACATAAATTAAATGTTGTGAAAATTTGGCATAAATAACCGGATAATAAAGATCGTACAGTAGTAAATGAACAATTATATTAAAATAATCATTTGAATACCTCAACATTTAATTACTTACCAATTAACTCATCAACCGCAATATTCAGGTTCACCGTTGTGTGACAGGGAGATTAATCGAAGCTATGGACCCAATTCAACTCATTTACTGTTAACTACATTTAGAATTAATTCGAACAAACACAATGTGTGATGTAGAAGAGAAATTAATACTTAAGTGCCGTCAAAATTTATAATTTGTTTCAGCACACAAATGTTAAATCTTGATTTTTTTCCCAAATATAATGAAATAACCATTATCATACATATTTTCAGAGATATATACACATCATAAACAGTTCCAAATGTAATAAATGTAACTTATCACTGGAGCGCATGAGTTTATATTTTAATTACTCATTTATTTTAAAAGGAGAGTATTTCTTTACAGTACTCCCAAAATAAAGAAGCAAAGGCTTATTTACGTACTTGCGGCGAATGATGAAAACTCGATAACCAACAGCAGAAAATTATACGAATCATTTAATATTTGAAGATTCTCACATCGACACAAACAATTCATACTTGGACGGTGCACACTCAAAACTACACTCAATAGTGGCAAATAAGCTCAGTAGCGGCAGCTCAATAGTGGCAAATAAGAACTTAAAAACTGATCATAGATATTAATTCAGAAACCTTAAGCCGAAAGCTTTCTCGGAATGAAACAGGATTCATCGGTCGAATATTTAACATATTCTACAGTCAGGAGAACTTTTAAAATATAGCAATTCATTAATTGGACGAGCCTGATAACAATTATTACATATATGCCATTTGGGCAGCTTAATTGCTCATATCTTACATTTCGAAGACGAACACAATAGAAAATATATTCCAACATACCGCAGCAAAATTTGAAGATACTAGAACTCCAGGCTGTTTTATGCAAAAACTGTAACCTTTTATACATATTTTTTCAGAAACAATTCAGTAGAACTTATAAGTGCAAATATGCCGAAATTGTCTCCCCACAATGTGTTTAAATAAAATTACAAAACTTTAATATTCTTCGAAATTAGTTAAAGATCGGTGGTGGATAGGTGGACGATAGGTGGACTGAGCGACACGATGTTAAGAAAACAACTAACAAAAATACGGGGACACGATGATTTTTTTTTAAGTACGAAACTGGCTCTGTAGAATATTTCGCATGAGGATTTCCGGTAGTCAATTCGTCGCTTCGAAGATTTTAAAAATAAATATGTGGACATGAATTTTATGAAACTCAGTACGAACTCGACCCGGACTGGCCAGAAACCTCATATATGCAATTATTATAGATAGATTAAGCGGTTGCTTAGAGCCCTCAAGGCAGTATACCTGATGCAGATAAACATTTTAACGGAAATCCTGCAGACATGTGTTTTCTTTAAACTATGTACAGGCCAGGTCCTGTACATAGATGATTACAGTAGCATGATTACAGTCCTCCTCACATGATTACAGTAGCAATCACAGGCAGATAAACAGTAACATGCACCAAATATTAATCTAGCCTTAAATTTGATACAATATATAGTATACAGAACTATTGCACGCATAATTTAAACTTTGTTAAGCTAATTAACTGTATTAGAAAAGCTGTATCGTTTCAGTTGTGTTCACAATTCACAAGATATTTATAGGGGAGTTAGTTCGACAGATAATTCGTTCAAAAAGTAAAAACACCTCCAACTGTATTAGGTCGCGGTCGGAATCGCAGGTTCCAGCAATATTTTCAAACTTCAAGGCAGGGGCAGCATCACAATTGTGATCTGCCCACAAGAATCTTCAATCATCTACTCCTTGTCCAAGCTGGTATTGCTGCAGAAATTACCCCGAATCTCCAGGCAGGAACGTAAAACAGGTTGGGAATTCGTGCGATATGGCCAGCATAAGTGGGAAAATTTAAATAGCAAACGTTCTTCGAAACTTGTTTCAACCACGGTATGTGGAATGAGTTTGTATAAAAAGACTCTGCAGATCAGAAATTCAAAAACAAAATCCGCAGCATTAAACATTGAAGCTTAATGATGACTAACTAAAGTACTTCTATAAGTAGGGTAAAATGTCTGTATCTATTGAACCGCATTCTGCAAAAACAAAAATAAGTATCCAAATTGTGTTCAGGAATTCAAAGAAAACACTTGTGAACTTATTTAATTTGAAAATATTGTTTCTTATAAACTAAACACTTTTTTGTGAAATTATTGTGAAATTAAATTATCCATTGTTCAGCATTTTCACAATCATATTCAAAGTACATTTTTTCAAAACAAAATACTATTTTATGTCTTTTATCAGCCTGAAAACATCTCACAATTATCAATTTCAAGTGAAATATTCCTATACATGGGACCTTTTTTCGAAATTGAATGAACAAATATCTCAGAAAATCTCAATTATTAAATATGTCATACAGTTCTTGTAAAGTTCTCAAACAGTCAAAATAAAGTACGGATTATCTTTCGAATAATTTCATTTTTGAATTATGAAGATAATTTATGCAACTGTAAATTGTAGATTGTAAATAATAAGAAATAAAATACTTGATTAAATACATTTTTGTAATAAATTTTACATCTGAAGCTATTTACCATATATGTATATACTGAGCATATTCAATTATTTACAGATATTTATACTCAACAAAAGGATTATAAGATTTTTGTAACATTGATGAAAGCAATGTAAATATTAAATTAATTTAAATGCAGCAAAAAACAATAAAAGTTTTCCAAAATTCTTATGACTAATTTTGAATTTGTTGTTTCCAGAAACCAAAATTTAATGTCTATAAGGTCTCAGATTATATGGTGTTGTTGTATTTTCCACCCAGATCTTTATATCTTCCTAAAGATGTAAGGCATCAACTTACATGACCAAGTCAGTGCAACCCAATTTAGACTGGAACCCAGTGAGGGCGACATCCACAGGGACCGTACCTTTCTTCAACCACAATATCTCAGAAGGTTCTTCAGATCCACATATTTAGCGCGTCTGAACTCCTCGTGAGCAAGGGACAGTTTGCGCAGAACCGGGAATTAAACTGCTAGTGCATTTCTCATGCCTCAAACACTCGGCAGTAGCGGCCATGATATAGTGATTTGGTGTTTCTATATTTTGAATAGCAATTATGATTTACATAATTCTACTGAACTCTATATTACTTGTTGTCAGAGGGTCATTGGTCGGGTATTTCACATAACCTGGAGTCAGCCGAACATTTGAAGCATATAGTAATTAAGAAATCGGACTAACATGGTAATAAAAATAAGTACATTTCAAGAGTTTTTTATAAAAATAATTTTATTTCCAATTTCTCCCTAAAATAACTAAAATATTCAGACTTTTCTGTTAGCAGCAGAATAAATCCGGAAGTTAAGTATTTGTACTAATTCATACTATTTTAATATATTTTCATCATCATGTCTGAAATCAAACTATAGATTTTGGGTATCAGTGTTTCACTCCACAGAAAATGCAAATATAATCTTTGTTTTTCCAAAAAATTTTTATATTTATGGAAATTGAAAAATGATATATTTCTAATTCGATTTTTATGCCTTTACAACAAAGTTGAAAAGTGTTTATGACTTTGTTCATTCTGTCTGTCTGTCCGTTAGCACGATAACTGCCGTAAAAATGACTTAATCAAAATGAAATTTTAGTATGCTGTTCAGACGGTCTGTAGAACCTATGGGAATATAAATGAATAATATCACCCAATTAGTTTTGGATTGAATCCGGGTTGAAAAAATGAAATACATTGAGCCCTGACCTAATTTTTCAAACATTTTTTAAGCGGATTTAAAATTCACAAATTGTTTCGAAAATTTTAGATAATATTCAAATTGTTCCATAAAATATATAAAAAAAAATCAGCGAAATATATTCAGTAGTTTTTTAAGTAAAAATTAAAATAATAATTACACCTCTTATATGAAACGATCACGTGACCATGATATGAAACGATCACATGACCCACTTCAAAATTGATATATGGCATCCATCTTGTTTCAAAATCGTAATTTTTTTAAGTTCTTTTTAATTCATATTGAGTGTTGTATCCGTCCTAAAATTACTTTATTTTTGCCTAAACTCTGTGCATCTACATACTGAAACAACGCAATGACAATATATTTGAGTTTAGATGTTCATCTAAATTTGATTATTTCTACACCTAAGCCTATTTTTCGCCTATGTAAAATGTAAACAGCAAAATATATAGAATGAGTTGTATTAGAATTCCTGTATTTTTTTAACACAAAATAATTAAGTCCATGGAGTCTGCATGGCTGATATGAATGAAATATTAATTGATTTCATAAAGAGAAGGGCGATTTTTTTCGATGAAGTTTCAAGCATAGAGTTTAATTTTTTGTAGCTCCATGGTCTTAAACAAAATGTTTAAATAAAATAAATTGTTATAGTATTGTGATGAATGAAATGAATGGGAGAGAGTTATGAATGAAATCCTGTTTTTATAGAGAGATCCAGGCGTGTTATTTTTTCTATGACGTCATTTGAATTAATTTCAGTTGTTTTCGATGAAGTTTTCAAATATAATAAATTATCGTAGTATTATGATAATTCTAAAACTATTAGCGAGGACTGTATAACATTTTAGAGATGTTGAATGAAGAAGATTTGAATGAAATTCATTTTTTTCGATGAAGGTTTAAGTTTTCAAATATAATAAATTAATGCAGTATTCTGATAAGTTTCAAAATATTACCGAGGAATGTATTGCATTTTAGACTTGTTTAAATAAAATTGCATTGAAGTTGGAAAGTGTTTCATAATCAATGCTTTAAGCATGGTTGATCTTTCTTGTTTTTATATGATCATAGAATTTTAGTATGCATCGCGCACCATCTTCAGTTGCGTATCCACACATAACAGCTATATACAAACGTTTCCAAAATTTTTCTTCATGTGCAGCGGGTAAAAAATGACTGACAAGAAAGCAGGAAGACTGAATAAAACACAAGATATGTCGGCAAAAAGTTGCCTTCTTGCCAGAAAAGGCATAATGGGGTCAGTTTGACGCATTTTTGTCTTTTCAGGTATAGTTGCTATATTTTTTTCCTAATTACAGAAACGGATATATGCTTATGAAATATGTTAATGATTTTAATAAATAGTGTATGATATTACAAAATATATTTTTTAATTTAAGCTAAAGCAATAGTTGGGAAATAAGGCTCGCAAGCAGAAAATATTGGGAGGTACAGAAATGACATTTCTTAAAAATGAAAATGTTCTATCAGTGTTGTCTTTTTTAAAATGTGAATTTTTCTTTTGGATTTTTTTGTAAAAATTAAGAAAAATAGTGAACATAATTTTTAAATTTTTATAGAATTTAGTTTTTTAAGACGAAATTTCATTTAACATTTTTGTAGAACATTGTTTTTATATTAATAATATTTTTGTCAATTTGTTAAATTTAGATTTTGGAGATTAAAATAGGAAACAAATGTATTGATCAATTTAATGTTTGTTATATTTGGTGTGATAAATTATATTTGGTTTTAAAATACTACAAGGGAATATTTGAAATTTGGTGAAGTGTTCTATCAACATTGCCTATTTTAAAAGCAAATTATTATTTTTTATATTTTTGTCAAAAATAGAGAAAAATGTTTTAAGCATATTTTATATTTTATTTAATTAAAATTTCTACGCCATTTGCTTTTTAGTTTACAAACATTGCACATTTAAATTTGCACATTGGCCTTAACATTGCAACTGATGATAAAAATTATGATTATAATAGCTCTATGGCACTTTAAAATGTAAAAATTTCCCTGTACTTCAAGATGGTGTCTATAAATATAGTTTACAGATTTTTTAACATTTCCACCGATGATCACATTAGGATGTTCGAAAGAGCTCCGGCACTTTAAAATGCAAAAATTTTCCTGTACGTCCAAATTGTGTTTTTTAAATACAGTTTACAGAATATTGCAGGCTTTGATAGAAAATATTTGCAAATTAGCATAGACAGCCAGGCGATTTATATTTCAATAATGTCAATTGAATAAAGTTTATTGTTTCCAATGAAGTTTCATGTTTTCAAATATAATAAATTATTGTAGTATTATGATAATTTTTAAAATATCACCGCTGAATGTATCGCACTTTGGAGGTGTTTAAATAAAATTGCATCGCAGTTGGAAAGTGTTTCATAATCAATGCTTTATGCATAATTTATCTCTCGCGTTTGTCATTGGCTTCATTTGGTCACATATGAATTGAGGATTTTTACACCATGAACCCAACGGAGTTCGAACATGGAAAAAACATTTGGATGGAAATATCAACTCCCTAATGAGTTATCCTTTCGTATGTGTTTCACGGTGAGAAATCGACTTGTGAAGATATCAATTGGTTACGAGATTTTTCGATCTGAAATGGGCCAGTTTTAAAAACGGAAGAAATACATCGGGCTTTAAAATAGAGTAGACCGCAACATGGGAGTGCTAGCTTGAATTATACGAGGTATAAGAAAAACTTGAGCAACTTAGTTTAGCATAAAATATACAAATTGCAGTACACAGTTGTATCATATATACGTTCGATCTGCTCCGTCAGTGCAAGAAAATCAACAAACCCAGTCAAAAAGACGGAATGGGTGCAAAAACAGGAAACAGAGGGGTGGGAGTGAAACAGTCCAGCGGTTAGCCAGCGGGGATTGCACTCGAACGTCCTGAGTTCGATATCCGTTTCTACCCAAAATTTTCCTGTGTTTACGCGAAATACGGGAACGTTAAATATCCGTAAGTCCTTCCGAGAGGTTGGTGGTGGGGGAAGAAAAGTTCGGTCGCTGGGTATGCCGCCCCCACAGAGTTCAGTTCTAAATTGGGTGACTCTTCCCGGTCGTCCATACCTTACATTACACCTTACATTTTGGTGATATGACGGCTTCCGGGAGTGCTTGCAGCGGTCTAGCAGCATGCTGTAACCGGTATTCAGAAGGGGTCACAATACCCTCCTCCGGCTATTTTGTGGACTCCGCTTGTTAGCTTTCCTCGTCCGTCTTTTCAATTTTCTTTTTTTATGATTATATATATATATATATATATATATATATATATATATATATATATATATATATATATATATATATATATATATATATATATATTATTTTTAGTCTTATAAAACAAAATTCTGCAAATGAAAAAAAATTGTTATGACTTAGAAAAGAAAACAATAAATTCTGCAAATCTAAAAATATTGGTCTTAGGTTGAGGCAAATAAAGTGCATTGAGATAAAATGCAACATATTTTAGGTTGAAACATGTCGGATTAAAAATTGATAAACATATTTATTTAATGACTTTCTTCGCTTAAAAATATATTTTTACCTCAAATCTAAAATTAATGCGAATCAAATAAATCTCTACAATAGAATAAGAACTAAAAAAAATCCACAATCTTCTCCTCTAGTCACCTTCCAAATGAAAACACAAGGTAGAAACAAACTAAACAAAAATTGTAGACTAAGTGTTCTTGTGATTCAATTGCAAAACCAAAAAATGTCTCCCGAGAACATAAGATAGGTCAGATACTTGATTCCTCTAATTCCAGTGGGAGGAAAGAATTCGAATTTTTTCGGAGTCTAATCCTGATTGAATCTATTTCGGTTTTCTTAATGGTAGAGAAATCGAATTGACAGTATAGAATATCAATACGGGTTTCGAACGACTTTAGAATTTCAAGTGTTTTATATATATTTAGTCATTCCATAAAAAGAGAAAAAATATCTAACGTAATAAAAGAAAAGGACGCTGAAAATTAATAAAATATTAGTAAACACTTGCCATGTTAAAATCAATTTTTGAAACTTCAAATCCGAAGCTTGTCTCCAGACTGTGTCCTAAGCATTCCTACACCCTACAATCGTAAAAAAATCCATATTGTTATTTGGAGTAATACACTAAATTAAGACGGTCATGATTTGTATTGGAAGGTTAGAAATGGGCAAAATATATATGTTAACCGCTTCCTTTCATAAAAGTAAATGTGTATGTTCAAAACGTCCAAAACAAATATGTGTTAAGCATATGTGTGCTGAAAAGCGATTTTACATGTTTCTGGCACCAAATGCACTTCCACTTTCCCTACTAAAAATAATATATGTATATGGAAAGTATTGTGTATTGGTGGATCAAAAATCCCAATATCTAATTTTGACGGATTTACACGTTTTGAATATAACTTATCTCGGCTTTTTTTTTTCCCAATTAACAAAATATTCGTAGTTATACTTCTCCGCAGTGACACGGAAACATAGAGCAAAGTCATTGGTCTGATTTGTGGGCTCGGGCATTTTACATTTCGCCATAATTTTTACCATAAGGTATTTCCATATTTATAAAAACTGAGTGTTCAAAATCAAACAAATTTCTTCC
This sequence comes from Amaurobius ferox, assembly GCA_951213105.1. Classification (NCBI taxonomy): domain Eukaryota; kingdom Metazoa; phylum Arthropoda; class Arachnida; order Araneae; family Amaurobiidae; genus Amaurobius; species Amaurobius ferox. The sequence continues at coordinate 152,630,939 of OX578139.1, read as the reverse complement.
TTTTAGAACTCAAACTATATTAGTCTTTATTAATAAAATATTTTTATTGCGATGTTTTATCATTTTTTATGAAATATAACTTTATTAAAATTAAACTTTATTAAAATTAAAATTTTTATAAATCATGTTTTTCATTTCTGTTATATATTATACGGACTTTACAAAATATATATATTATCGCAGTACAAAAACATCGTTTGAATAAAAATAATAACAAACAAACAAAAATAAAATGCATGCAACTTTTTACTAATATAATTAATGTTAACGGATGGATTTCATAATGCTTTTCAAGCCATCCATTAAACTATTCAGTACATTTTCTGTGTATATTCTATTTGTAAACATAATTATATATTTTTAAACATAATTATGTAAAGATAATTATATATATGGATTTAATTATTTAGTATATTTTGTATGTATCCTTTTTTAAAACATAATTATAATTTTTGTAAACATATTTATGTAAAGATAAAATGTTTCGAATATTATACTTTTTTTGCCAAACATCTTTGATTATATGTATTATTTTATAGATATATTTCAATTTAAAATAATGTACTATGAATTTTGAATTGAATATTCACTTTGAAATAAATATTAACATATTTAGGAAATGGTTTTAACATAATTCAAAAAATCTCTGATACACATATAATAGTATAGATAGTAGCGATCCTGGGAACATATTTAAGACATAGTTTAATTTCTGGTGCTGTTAAAGAGTGTAGTTTCGAGCTTAAATTAAGTATTAATTTAATTAAGTATACTCTACACTTCATATGAAAATTTGCTTAATGAAAAAATAGTGTATAATGTTGTGTAGTTCACCTTAAAAATTGAAATCTTTAATTACGGGGAAAGAATAAAAATGATTCCGCAATTTTACTTTTGTTTCTAATCAACAAAAACACGTGCAAAAGAAAAAAAAAACTGATGTGGGCGGTACATAACTTTCCTTATATAATGCAATGGATTTACTAGTTTTACTGTAAAAAAATAGGTTATTCATAGAGTAAATACTTATATTATTTCCAAGATATTGAATTTTCTTCAATTAGTCGTCATTTTCATCGATTTAGCGTCATTTTTATCCCTTTGGCAAGGATTTCGTTAATTTGGCAACATTTTAAAAATCGTCAATTGGCGAAATTCCGCCAAATTCGTCGCAAAATTTCACCAAGCGTTATGGACGGAGAAATAAGTTATTCTTATGGCAGATAAATAACTATTGGTGTTCAAATACAAAGGTATTACTCAAAGTACCTTTTCTCATGAATGGAACGAACTAGATCTAAGAGAATGGGGTCACCAAATTTATCGCATGATATTACATATGAAAAGTGAACTTGTTTCTCAACAGTTAATATATATATTTTTTAATTTATGAGGTTTTTTTGATAAATTTATTTGAAAAATGTGCAATATCTCGAGAACGGTTCATGCTAGCGTTCTAAAGTTTATATCGATAGTTTTCTAAAGAAAAATTACATAAGAAATGTCTATTTGCGTAACTTTATTGAAGGTTCTGATTTTTTGATGATTTTTTTTCATAATTTCACTAAAATTATAATTTCACGAAAATTTAGAGGGGCTCTGAACATGCGATTGTGTTTAAAAACAATAGGCTTCCAGTATTCATGGATTGTACTTTTGTACCAAATTGCATTATAATTTCTCCATTCGTTCGTGAGACATCGAGATACACACACATACTTTCACTTTCACACACATACTTTCACTTTTCCGGCCATACGCTCAATTGCCGCAAACCCCTGGGTTGGCTGTATGGTCTGGGCCTTTAACACATACTTTCACATTCCCGGTCGTCCAAATAGTTACTCAAGTCCTCTGGATGAGTCGGACGGCCTGGGGTTTCCACACATACTTTCACTTTCATACACACACACAGACATCACCTAAAAATGTTCGATTCGTGATCAGGGATGCTTCAAACGTGCTTTCCCGTCGGAAACTCGAATTCGAATTTTTAACCCCGTCACACCTTATGTATTATATGTATATAAGGAAAGTAATAAATTCGAAAACTAAATATTCATCTAATACAATTGTAAAACCGATGGATGTCTTCCCAAATAGCCATAAGTAGGGTGAAACATTATATTCCTCTAATTCCACTGGGAGAATGGAATTTAAAATTTTTTGTTGCATGCCTCGACCGGATTGAATCTATTTTAGTTTACTTAATGCTAGGTGAAATGAATATATCAGTAGTACTTATCGATAATAGCTTCTGACGACATTGCTTTATTATTTTTAATATCTATTGTAACAGGAGAAATTTTGTGCATAATTAACCACTGGACCAAAATAAATAGTATTATTGATTTTGAAACGAATACCTACTATTAGTTCTATATATTAAAATTAGCCATTTTTATTTTCTTATAATACACAGTATATGTAAATGCTATTAATTATATATATTTAAACTAGCCATTTTTAATTTTTTTCTAATACACAGATATGTGAAGGTTATTAGTTATATATATTAAAAATCACCATTTTTATTTCTTATAATACACAGTATATGTAAAGGAAAGTTACTGTGTTAGGATCAAACTTTCGAATCTAAATTGATATAACATATTTTATTCATCACAAAGTAATGTGTTTTCCTGTATTACAAGAATATTAATTATAGTTAGTTTTAATATCCTTTAAGTGCTTTGCTGAATCAAGGCAATTTCTTATTTGCTTAATTTTATTTTCTTATAATACGCAGTATATGTAAAGGCTATTAATTAGATATATTTAAACTAGCCATTTTTAATTTTCTTCTAATACACAGATATGTAAAGTTTATTATAGTTATATATATTAAAATTCACCATTTTTATTTTTTTATAATACACAGTATATGTAAAGGAAATTTATTGTGTTCGGATCAAACTTTCGAGTCTAAATTGATATAACATATTTTATTTTTCATAAAGTAATGTGTTTTCCTGTATTACAACAAGAATATTAATTATAGTAAGTTAGTTTTAATATACTTTAAGTGCTTTGCTGAATCAAGGCCTAGTCGAAAAGCCCTCCAGTTTATTCTGGACTGAAATACTTACCTGCTTTCATTCTGTAAGGCATTCATTAATTGTACTCAGTGATTACACAGATTTAATTATATTAATCGTTTATTTATTTACATGACTAATTCTTGGAATATAATAATAGTGCAGTTGCTTTTAAATCACTAAAAACATCATTATTAAGTATTAATGTTAACTTATGACTAGTTGCTGTTCAGAAATCGATCATACAGAACAATTATTTGCTGCCAAAGACTGCGAAATGTTATTTTTAAATTACATATTTGCATAATTACTTGAATAGCCAGAACATAATGAAAATAAAGGTATAGGCCTATAAAAATGTAAAACATAAATGCCTATATATAATGTTCTTCCTGTCTTATTAATATGGTATTTTTAGTAATTATTTAAATTAATTTTTAACGTTATTTTATTATTTATTATTATTATTTTTAATTTTTAACGTTTATATTGAGTACGAAATCAAAACTGTCAGAATCTTATTGTATCCAGTCACCAACCAAAAACAATGCAATTAAAGTAGAAACTTAGAACAAATGCTTATATGATACGATTGCAAAATCAAAGGAAGTCTCCAGAGAAAACAAAGAAAATATCAGTGTGGTAAGTTTCTAGATTCCTTTAATTCTACTCAGATAAAATAGAATTCGATTATTTTTTTTCAGTTGGCTCCAGATTGGATCTGTTTTGCTTTCCTTAATGGTAGTACAATCGAATTGGTTGCATCGAATACCAATATTGGTTTTCAAGGATTTGACAATTTAATGTTTTTTAAATTTAGTTAGTGAATTTAGTTAGCAAACAACTTCGAATATAATGGGACTAGAGGGCACTACATTTTTCTTAATCAACAAAAAAAAAATGCACTGATTAATTTTATTAAAACGTGTCGCAAATTTGACATTTATTTTTTGTAAAGAATATTATAAAATATTATTTTAATATTTTAAATGTTTACAATTTAATGTTTTTTTAATTTTTAAATGTTTAAAAATTACAGTTTAATACATTGAATTCTATCACGATAAAATAAAATATTTGTAAATTCAGTATGCGACGCCAATATAACCTGTTAGTTTTGTAGACTATATTTACTGAGTTTATTTTATCGTGTTTGTATTGTATCAGATTGTTGAATGTTTAGTTAACTGTATATTATGTTTTACTAGGGCATCACTTGTAGACGATTACCAATCAGAAACTCTAACAAGCAGCTGGACGATGTGATGCAGTGGCGGCTCGTATATAGGCACTGTGGCACAGCGGGAGCGACAGTGCTCTCAAACACCGTGGTGTTTGACTGTTGTGCGCATGCGCACATAGGAAGCTGCACGCGAGGCTGCGAAGGAGAGAGAGCACTGTCGCTCCCGCAGTTCCTATACGCGAGTCGCCACTGATGTAATGTGATTGCATTTCCAAAACGTTTGCACTAGTTTATCACATATTTTAACTGAATTTTTTTTTGCATTACTTACAAAAATACCATTGAAAAAATCATGGTATAAAGCCAAATAAATAAATAAATGTTCCATTTAGTATCACAGTCAAAATGAGCCGCCTTCTTCAGAATGCGACTGAAATAGCAGTTACTAATCCATAAATAAACATAAGAATCCAAAAAATATATGACTACTTTTCTGATTTATGAAAATCACTTTGATTGCAGTATCAGCATTCGTGGACTAGTTTCGCTTCCATGCTAACGAGCGCATAATAAGCGCCAAACCGGTCCATGAATGATGGTAGTTACAATGGAAATGTATTCCATACCTTTGGGAATGCCCCTTTATTTGGGTTTTGTGTTTTATAAACATTGCCATTGTAGTTTTGTGTGGTCAGAACTAAATTGTATACATATTTTATACTGGCCACGTTTAATGACTGAATTTGTCAGCTCTCACAGATGGTTGCAAGAATTGTGGTTTATAGTAAATTTCCTGCTGCCATTGCAAATATTGACTATTCCATACTGACGAGCGCAGAATACGTGTAAAACCGGCCCATGAATTCTGTTATCTACATTTGGAGTATCTCCCATATTTTAGGAACCTTATATGTGGGTTTTGTATTTCATTTCTTGCTGTAGTTGGTATGATTCTTTTGTAAGTCTTAACGTGCTCCCTTTTCCTTCGGAACTGTTTTCCACCTTTAAACGTGTGTGCCACTCGGATTCTGCAACATAGTTTTAAACCGTGATACCTTTTAACGGCAATTTGATAGAATTAGTATGCATAGATAACATTTTTTATTTTTATTGCAAAAAATGAGTGTTCTACACCGGATAAATTTCTCTACTACGAAATATGGAACTTAAGTGTTATCTCAACGTAAAAGTTGACTATTCTATCTACAAAGTTCTCTTAGCGAGAGCAGTATTTCACCTTTTATTACACACGCAGAGTTAATTCCTAGCATTAAACATAGTGATATTTATGTGTGGGTAGTGATGGTCAGTAGTGATTGATCAATATTTTATGGGCGTAAGAGCCCATTGTGTTGATCAATGTATTTTATTGCAGCTCGGTGAAGTCTAATGCATATTCCCTTCAATAAGAGAAGCATAAATCTTTGAAGAGTTGCAGCTTGTTCCAATACAAATGTAGGTATCTTGGGAAAGGATTTCAGTGCGAAAGTTAGTAGTTCAATTAAGTAAAGTATGCGGCTACAGTAGATTCTTGCAGTGTATATTACCAGTTAATTTTTACATGTATACTGCACTTACGAAGTTTCTATTTATTGCGTTATTACTGCAGTATAGTTAAAATAATTATTTTATTATTTTTCGCCTTCTGTCTTTTTCGCCTTCGGTTTTTTTCGCTTAGCACTTGTTTCCGCCTTTCTTGTGAAATATCGCTTGTCCTGGATTCTAGATTTTTTCCACGTGGTATATTTTTGTATTTACCTTAATGCTTCTCTTGACCAGTTTATTTTTGTTTTATGCTGTATTTATAAAGTACTTATTTATTATGCTAATATTACAGCAGTTTTTGAGCAATTATTTGAAAGTTTTTGTAAGTTGATTTGATTTATTTTTAACATAAACGTATAATAGTGACGATTTTTGCTCAAGAGCTTTTTACAGACTTCTTCATAAGTAACAATGCACATATCCGGTACAATAACATAAGTGGAAATTTGGAATACTCGCGACAAAGTAGGTCAGCCATTCGAAGTTTATACATATTGGCAGTTTCATTCTTGCGCAAAACAAATTTATAATGTAATGAAAAATACATATTCGAACCATCAATTTTTAAATATGCAAAACCCATTAGAAGTATTCATGCACACAGTTCTACTAAACTAGTTAAAAAAACAAACAATACATATTAAAAATCCTTCGGTTATTCTTATGACAACATAACAATACATTCGTGAAACTATCATAATTTAAAATCGTCTAGTGCTTCAGGTAAAATTGAAGCACAGTGTATCAATATTATTTTACATTTTAATGTTTTATTTCATGCATACCTCGATTTCTTTTTAATACGTAATGTGTAAAATCGGCATATATGTATCGTTTGAGGAGATATGCAAATGGTTAGAATTTGAGAGCAAAAAATTCTTTTTTTTAAGAAATGATAGCAACAAGAAGATGTAATTTTAGTAAGTGATAAATCCTCCCCTGTCAGCTATACAAGTTGATATTCGGTGCGGCATAGAGTCAATTAAGTCGCTTATGTCCATCTGCGGAAGATTCTGCCATAAATGCTGCAACTGCTGATAAGATGGTATTCTGAGAAGGTAACAATTGCCATGCAAGTATGTCCAAGACGGGTTCTATCGGTGATAGGTCTTGTGAACTGGATGGTCATGGGAAGGTATTAAATCACCGACGGCATTGTTGAGATAGTCGTTCAGTATGTAGTCAAGCTTTGACTTGTTGGTAAAAGGAACCAAGTCAGCTTGAAAGCATAGTCAAATGAAGTGGCTGCAGAATATCACGACGTAGTCATCAGATTGTCTTGCAGCACAACAGGATGAGATCGGCTGTTTTACGAGATAACTACCGAGACTGTTACACTATGTGAGATGGCCGTGTGCCCCTCGAAAACAAATGCATCAGAGCACTGACCAGTCCTCCTCAACACGCGTATACGGCGGTCATCATCACTGAGAGAGAAGGGACATTCGTCGCTAAAGATAACATGCCTCCAATCGGACACTGTCCAGGGTGTCCGAGTTCGACACCTATACAGACGAGTTTGCCTATGTTGAGGGGTCAATGGTAGATGCATTACTGGACGTCTACACCTAATCCCGATTTCTGACAGTCGTCTTCGAAAAGTACTCCTTAATGCAGGATGCATAGAGGATGGCAAATGCATTTGAATGGCTGATGGTTCCGCCTTTGGTGTGGACAGGGCTCTAGGATTCTCTCGAGCACTTGTCTGTCTGGGGTATCCTGAGCCTCTGCAACGGTTACATATGCCTTCTTTAATACACTGTTACCAGTACCGAGTAACTGCCATATCGATGGCTACCGGTACCGAGGTTGCCGGTACCAGTACCGAGTAACTGCCATGTGAAAGGCCTTATGAGCAGAAAGCATGTTTACGACTTTAATAAAACTGTTATGTGTTTCCTTTGTTTGAAAATTGTGTTCCCCATGTGAACACTACTAACTTTTCTGAACTTTTCTTCATCAATTAAGAAATCTCAAAGAAATATTTTTGTTGTTGCTCTTGAGACCCAGACTGTCCGACTTATCAGAAAGTTGTAAGGTAACTGTTTGGACGGCCGGGAAGTGCCACCCAATTTAGACTGGAACCCAGTGGGCAAGGCATCCACAGGGACCGTACCCTCCTTCCGCTACCACCAACCTCTCGGAAGGACTTACGGACCCACATGTTTAACGTGATCGTACTCCGCATGAACACGGCGGCAATTGTGGCAGCGTGCAAATCCAGCGCGCAAACCACCGGGCTATCGCGCCCGAAATGTGCCAACAGCACTCGGTGTTCCCAGATGGTCACCCACACCCACCCAAGTACTAACCGTGCCCGATGCTGCCTGACTTCGGTGATCTAACGAGAACAGGTGTTTTCAGCACGGTACAGCCGTTGGCTTCTGAAATATTTTAGTGTAATATTTCAGAATACTTGGTACTTCTTAACATTTTACTAGTTGGTGTCACTTACTGTCTTCATTTTACATTGAATTATTACTCATTTTTCAAGTAATATAAGTACATATATATTCACTATGTGTACATTATTTGCTTATATATCATTTCGATGTCAAGTAAAATCTGAGGATGGAGAAACAAAATATTTTCTGCGTTTATAAATCAAAAGTCTTCCTTCTTTACATGAACGTTGAAAGGCAACATATCATGAAAATTTTGAAATTTAATGTTTAATTTTCTGATAGTTTCATGTAATATTCGTCATTCTATGTCTCAAAAGGCAATCATGATTATTTTAAAATATTGATTAAACATAAGTTTTGATATACTGATTATTTACTAAATAATTATATAAATGTTAAAGCATTGTAATATAGCTCTATTTACATCTATTTGAAAAAAATATAAATAAAATCCTGACTAGTGTCATATAAAGTTATTGGAAAACTCAAGAGTAAATAGTAAAGCTAACTTCCAGTTTCTTCACTCGTTCATATGGACATGAAACAAAACTTCAGTTACTTATTAATAAATTAACGGTATCTTATATGTTGTAATTTTAACATAGCTTTCCACAGCTTTATGCATAATTACTAATATAACTTTTCGTTTTTCGATATCGGCCGCGCATTTTCATAAACATATCTTAATAAATTCCATCTATATAATAAAAGGCAATGTCTGTGTGTCTGTCTTATACACTATACGTTTCGCGACCGCGCGTCGGAGAGCTACGAAATTTGGCAATCGGAGACCCGGGGGGGAGGGAAGGGGACACGTGAAAACAGATTTTTAAAATTTTAATTATTTTTTTATTTATTTAATGTTTTATGCGATTTCGACCGTTTTTTGCCCTTTTTGCCCTTTTTTCTCCACGATCCAGACATTGTAGAAAAAAACAAATTACACCATCGGAAAGAGCAGAGAATTTCGAGTAAAAATATATCAATTTCAAATCTGAATTTCGATTTCTAATATTTTTTAAAGATTTTAAAACAAAAGTCACTTTTTGCTCAAGAAAACGATTTTTGGTTTTTAAATTCTCGCATCGTGAAAAGTACTCATAATTTCGACTAATAATTTACATTTTCAGAAAGGTCAAACATCTGGCATTCTTACAAGTCTAATCTGGTCCAGAAATAATGAAAATTGCCTTCAGGATCGCAATTTTAAAGACGTCATGATTTTAAATTTCTCGCCGTTCCGCTCGGCGTGACGCTTCGTTTCTCCCCCGCTGAAGCAGGGAAGGTGGTGGGTGGGGACGTCAAGGTGGAGGTGACGTCACGGTTCTGAATAGAGCGCCTTTGCTCTATATAAATTATTATATTTATATTTTAAATGATGGGACGATCTGGATTTTTTAAATGTATATTTTAACTTTTGGATATTTTAATTTTATGGATATTTTAAATGATGGAACAATGAAACAATGGAATGAGGATGATGGAATTAAGCATATGGTCATTTTAAATTGCAAATTAGCGCGCGGGAAGTTAGCGGTAGGCCCGGGTTCGATTCCCGCCATTGCCAAAACTGCCGCCGTGTTTACGTGGAATACGATCACGTTAAATATGTGGGTCCGTAAGTCCTTCCGAGAGGTTGGTGGTAGGGGAAGGAGGATACGGCCCCTGTGGATGCCTCCCCCACTGGGTTCCCGTCTAAATTGGGTGAATATGTAGAAAGTTATGGAGATTGTCGCGGAGGGCGCGGCAGCCCAGTGGTTAGCGCGCGGGAATTGCACTCAGTAGGCCCGGGTTCGATTCCCGCCACTGCCAAAACTTACGCCACGTTCACGCAGAGTACGATCACGTTAAACATGTGGGTTCGTGAGTCCTTCCGAGAGGTTGGTGGTAGGGGAAGGAGGGTACGGTCTAAATTGGGTGAATAAAAAGAAAGTTATGGAGATTGTCGCGGAGGGCGAAGTAGCCCAGTGGTTAGCGCGCGGGAATTGCACGCAGTAGGCCCGGGTTCGATTTCCGCCACTGACATGGAGTACGATCACGTTAAGCATATGGGTCCGTATGTTTTTCCGAGAGGTTGGTGGTAGGGGAAGGAGGGTACGTTCCCTGTGGATGCCTCCCCCACTGGGTTCCGGTCTAAATTGGGTGGCACATCCTGGCCGTCCAACCAGTTACCAGACCCGGGTTCGATTCCCAAATTGCCGCCGTGTTTACGCGGAGTACGAGCACGTTAAACATGTGGGTCCGTGAGTCCTTCCGAGAAGTTGGTGGTAGGGGAAGGAGGGTACGGTCTAAATTGGATGAATAAAAAGAAAGTTATGGAGATTGTCGCGTAGGGCAAAGTAGCCCAATGGTTAGCGCGCGGAAATTGCACTCGGTAGGCCCGGGTTCGATTCCCAAAATTGCCGCCGTGTTTACGTGGAGTACGATCACGTTAAACATGTGGGTCTGTAAGTCCTTCCGAGAGGTTGGTGGTAGGGGAAGAAGGGTACGGTCCCTGTGGATGCTTCTCCCACTTGGTTCCGGTCTAAATTGGGTGAATAAAAAGAAAGTTATGAAGAATATCGCGGAGGGTGAAGTACCCCAGTGGTTAGTGCGCGGGATTTGCACTTGGTAGGCCCGGGTTCGATTCCCAAAATTGCCGAATAAAAATAAAGTTATGGAGATTGTCGCGGATGGCACGGTAGCCCAGTGGTTAGCGCGCGGGAATTTCACTCGGTAGGCCCGGGTTCGATTCCCGCCATTGCCAAAACTGCAGCCGTGTTCACGCGGAGTACGATCACGTTAAACGTGTGGGACTGCAAGTCCTTCCGAGAGGTTTGTGGTAGGGGAAGGAGGGTACGGTCTCTTTGGATGCCTCCCCCATTGGGTTCCGGTCTAAATTGTGTGGCACTTCCTGGCCTTCCAAGCAGTTACCTTACACCTTTCTGGTAGGTCGCGCCAACGAGTTTGCCACGGTCAGAATTTTCAAGGGTAGCGAACAGGCTGGTCGCCAAAGGCGGCTAGTATCTAATATATGTAAGGGATGCAATGAAAACTGCTCACACTTCAATTTTTCCTAGACAGAAATATATATTGTTACAACTATTTTACCCATCTTATTTCATTTTCTACGAATCGTTAAATTTCTCTTTTCAGCACAATTCATATTTGATTGCTAGTTTTAGGATAATTTTTCACGTGTTCCGCATTGTTTTCTCTTTAAGAAATAATTAACTAAACAAAAAAGTATATAAAAAAATAATATTTTTCGATTAGGAAACGCGTATGTCATCAGAAAACTATTTTAGATCTGATTACTGATGTTACTTTAAGCATCCATGCTTCTGTATAAATGAGCAACATAATATAGAACAGTCAATTAATACTTAATTAAATACAAAAAACTATATATAATAAATGTAAAAAAAATCTACTGTAGGCAGAAAATGTCTTTCCTACATAATGATCCATTTCTTTAAATTAAACATCATTCCTCATCACTTCTTCAAAACTTCATTTCCTTAAATTCCTACATAATTCTTCATTCTGAAAATAATTCTGTGGGATTTTCAATGTGCAAAATCGATGGTGGGATAATGTTTTCAACATTCACTTGCACATTGACATTTGGTGTTTTTCTGGATGGCAATGTTTAAAATTATTTCGAAGTAACAAATTAACTTCTCTTTTCCTCAAATCTAAATTGACAGTCAGAAATGGCCCTATACTTATCAATGTTAATTATTAGAAAATTATAATTTACACAAATTTTGGCGCAAATTTGTTCGACTACGCAAAATTTTTAACAATTTAAAGTAATTTTCGTTAATTTGGAAATATTTTCAAAAAGTTACCAAGTTAGTGATATTTCGAAGAATTTATCTCAAAAGCCATCCTATAAAAAGGAAAACTTATACAAATGCCTTGTATAAAGCATTCATATATCAGTTATGTGACTACATTTATTTCGAGGGCATTATAAAGCCCTATCACCAGGCCTAACCACATGTTTTGCAAGCACACTTAATAAAATCTGAGAGCAAATTGTCAAAAAAAAAACATTCTCAGCCTTTGCAAAGGTTGCATACTGTTCTAACTATTCTATTTAGACGTGATGAAGGGTGTTTAAAATATCGTGCAAACAAATGTAGTCAACTAACTGACATACAAATGCTTTGTACAAGGAATTTATGTAAGTTGTCTTAAAATCAGCAGTTTGTTTTTGTGTAATATAAGGATACTTTTTTTTATTTTATGCAAATTTATTGATAAATTCATCCGAAAGCCTTCTACATCTTGATAATGGTGTATGATAGTACTTTAATGTCAGTGATATTCATTTTCAAAGAAAAATTAAGTAAGAAATGATTAGTTATTTAGCATTATTAAAAGTTCTGACTTTTTATTAATTTTCCAAAAAAACATTCGAAAATGGAGAGGAGGGGGAAGGGGATCCAAATTATGTGTTTAATAAACAACCGAATTTAGTAAATTGGTAATAATTAAAATATGCGTAAATTCAGCTGCAATGAACTGTTCTTATTTTCTTTAGTTTATATTATTGTGGTAAACATTAAAAAAAAGATATACAAGGCATATTTAAAATTAAGCATATTAAATTTGGTCGTAAACGTAAAGCTGTACATTGCATCGTGTCGCATAAAACATATTTATATTTATTTGCGCGAGTTCCTGGAATAAAATTATTAATTATACTATGCCAATCAACTTCACCCATTTTAACTTTAAAATAAGCATTGTTTATTAAATACATTATAATTGTATAATTAAATCACAATAATTATCACATAAATTTAAGGAGGAAATTGTGAGGTCCAGATGCGCTTCTTCGGCGAACATTGGTTGACTCAGTGCGATGCGATAACACTTCCTCATTGCTTACACTTTTAACCAACCCCATGATTTCATTTTGAGACCCTTTATTTATGGCTCGCCTGTCCTCTCGGATCAGGACTTTAGTAAACTGGCGTCTACCAGTCTAGGCTTTTTTTATGGCTTGTCAGAAACCGTAAATATTTATTATTACACAGCCTAAATGTATCCTTGTTTTCACACTTGTCTTATTAAAATATGTGTGGATCTTATTTAACTCAACGGAAAGTGGCATGACAACACACCCTTGACTTTAAATGAATATGCATAGATAGATGAACCTCTACTTACTAAACGCAGATGATTCATTCAATGATAGAGACATACGTACCTGAAAAAATAGATACAAAATTTTTAGACAATGTGCATTATTTTTTAAATATTTTTGAAATTATTTCTACAGATTGTAATTTTATAACAGGAGAAAAGTACCTACCAAGAAAAAATTATCAAATATAAACATCGTCCAAAATGAATAAAAATACAATGAAAACTTTGTTTATATTATTTTTAATAGAATCAGCATTTTTGGCAAATGTATCAGAACAAATACAGTGTGTTCATATAAATGGTCCTCTTTGTTTCCCTCATAATGTGAGACTTAAGGCTTTGTGGATCTTCTGCTTTCTTACGTTTTACAAGGGACTTTTCTCGTTTTGCGCTTACCAGCTTTTAAGAGTTTAAATTCAAAACTGGTCAATTATTCGACTCAGTGTTTATCTTTTGGAAACTGCTGATTTTGGATCTTTCTTATCCTTAAAACCTATCCTTAGAATCTATGATATTTACTTAAAAAGTGGAGGTGTCGCTTGAACTGCTTTCAAAGTATAACATACTGAACTCATATGAGGTGTTTATATGATTTGTCCTTTCTGAACCGATTGACTACTTTTACAAAGCCTTCTAAAACACTAAAAGTAAAATGTATTGATTTAATGTTAACTATTTTTTTTATTTGCTAATGGTCAGACATTTGATACAATCAATCGTTCGCCTATACATTGGCTAGAATTCTGAACTAAGTCGTCACAAGACGTTGCCTTTGCACACCAGTGGGAACGGGACACGGTGAACTCAACGACATAACATCCACGCTTGCACGTGGACCTTGAACACAAGATCTAGTAGTCAAGCGAGCACGAATAAACTCTTATATTGAACGCTAAGCTACCACGTCGGCATTTAATGTTAACTAAAAACAGACGTTAACAATGAAAACAAAACAACCACATATTCAACATTTGCTATAAGTAAATATTTTAATAAAATACCTTAGTATTGAAAATTAAATAATAATACTGTAGATTTACACAAAACTCGCAAATTTAAACAAAAGCAAGATGCTATAGTTCATTAAGGACTATATACACTGAAAAAAGACAGTTTGTTCCTTCTAATTAGCACATTTAATTGTAGATGACATCATAAGGCGAGCTACCAACGTCGTTGTTAACTGCCCCCCCCCCTATCTATACCAGTTTCCCCTACTTATTATACTGGGTGTCCCAAAAATGACTGACACATTTGAAAAATGCATGAAAAAAACAGAAGACAATAGAAATGTATCGTTTGCTACATTGTACTTGGGAAACCAGGGAATTTTATACAACCAATTTTCAAAATCTGTTACAAAGGTCACCAACGGATAGTGCTGTGGTTGTGTGAGAACTGCAGGGAAACGCATACTGTCAGATCGCAATTTTGTACTTCGCTCAGCATTCTGCTAGCGTGTACTTCTTAAAGATCTCAAGTTGCTGTTGATTTATTCGTTGAAAATGGTTTATTCGTTGGAATAGCGGATATTCCTTGTTTTGGACTATTACCGCCTAGACCACAGTTTTGTTGAAACGAGGCGCAGTTTCCAAAGGAACTTTAATGTCAAAAAAGAACCGTCAATCACATCAATAAAGGTTATGTTCGAAAAATTTGAACAGGCTGGGAATGTCAATGATGACCGTGCTGTAAATACCGGCCGCCCAAGTTCGACAATGACAGAGGCGAAGGCTGTAGTCGTTCAGCAGGTGATCCAACAAAAGCTCCGGATTCAATTTCGCCGTGTTGCATCTAAGGCCGCACTCCGACGAACGTCCACACACCGTATCATGCGCCATAACCTTCACTTGTTCGCTTACAAGATCCAGACTCGCCAACTCCTGGGTGCTGGTGCCATGAATGCACGCGGAACGTTCAGGAAAGCTATGCTTCAGCAGCTGGATGCCGGCGAAATCGGTGATCGGCGAAATCGAAATGTTGGATCGATGAAACATTTGGTTCTCCAACGATGCATATTTTTCTCTCGACAGTTTTGTCAACAAGCAGAAATGGTTCGTTCTTCATCCCTGCATCTCGCAAAAGCCATGGTTTGGCCGCCATTTCCTCCAAAGGACTCATTTGGCCTTATTTTCATCACGAAACGGTTACTGCAGTACGGTATCTGGACATTCTGCATGAATTTTTGGCGATTCAAACTGATTTGAAGGACGGTAGAAGCATCTCGTGTTTCATGCAAGACGGTGCCCGGCCACATCGAACGCCTGAAGTGTTCGATCTCCTTAGAGAGCATTTCGTAGATCGTATGTTTGCCCTTGAATACGACAGGCTACATGACGTGGCATGGGTTGGCCTCCCTATTCACCAGATTTGACGCCATGTGACTTTTTTCTGGGGGGGGGGGCTGTTAAGTGTATCGTAATAATATCCTGGTAGAAAAGTGCGAAAATTTAAAAATTTAGATCTTGACGTCTGTGCATTATTATCTGTACTATATGCATCAATATGGGTACATCACTAGTGCCGACAGCACGCTCGCGCGGTGAAGCGACTGCAAACGTTACACAAAACGTGTCATCTTAGATATATTTGTTTTTTGAGGTCTGAATCAAGGGAAACAAATTGCATTCTCTAAGACTATTAAAACTGTACAATTAAAAAAAACATAATAAAGAATTTCAAAAATTCAAAGGTCATCGAAACGGTTCCTTTGGTTTCTTACCATTCTTACACATAACACACATCAACATTCTCTCATTCAAAATATGGGAAAGAAGTAATGTTTCATATCAATGAATTCCCTATTTATTATACTATAGAAATTTTTTGTAACTTTAATTGTACTTAAAAGAGCGATATTTAAATAAAACATGATTCTATATTCGTACTTCATTATCAAAATATTAACACTGGTTTACAAAATAAAACTCATTTTAATTTAAATGTCAATCAGTCATTTCAATTTAAAAGAAACTTTTCTGGATTAATTATTCAGCTTTTAAAATTGCATATAAATCATTTCCTTAGTTACGTATACACTTAATAGTAAACGTGGTTTTCTAATATTCATAAAAAAAATAAGAAATACATAGTCACTCTTCCAGACCCCAGTATTTTTTATCTAATATACAAACAAATTTTTACAATAATTAAATTTAAAAAATATATATTTTTAAATATGTATCATGCCTAGAAGATTACAGTAGAGAACTACAAAGCCATCTCCAGCGCTATCCTACAAAGCTATCTCAGCCATCAAACTTGTTCCAGAAGTCCAGAAGGCTTGATAGCAGAAATTGAGTTAAGTGGTGTATATCTTGCTCATGACTTCTTCACTAAGGTTTTCTAGATAACATAAATATAATTTATATGGTCATATTTCCGAAATAGCTTCGATATCCTCATGTTTTCCTGCTTAATTATTAAAATAATTCAATATATGGACTATATGGCCGATTGCGGGTACTATTAATATTGATAATTATCAATTAAGAGTTCTTTGAAATATAAGTTGATTGTGGATATCTAAATAGATTTGCATGTTGACAGCCGCTAAATCTAAATAGATTTACATGTTGACATCCGGTAAAGAGTAAAATGCGCAACGTTAAGAGCATTATACCGTGGTTCTTATACATTATTTGTTCATTGTGAAATAAGTAAATGGAATGCACTATATAGAGGAAGTCATGTGCTGTCCGTATCAGATTTTTTTATGCAATGCCCACGCCACGTTGCAAGTTGCGTGCCATTTTGATCCAATACGTTTGACCTAGCTTTATAAAACAAGGGGCACAATTCTTCTGAAACCAATTTGAAAAAGCTCAATTGAAAGTTCTTTGCCTCTCATTCAAAGTGGATCATTATCTTTATATACTTATTTGTCCTATAAATATATATTAAATATAGGACATAACCTTTTTATCTAAAGAAATAGATTTAGCAGTATAAAATTTTACTTATAAAAGTTGTTATTACACTAAATTAAAAGTACTAAAATAAAATAAAATTATAAATTCTGGCTTGTTAAAAAATACATCTCTGCGGGAAATAAACAGAAGATTTCATTAATTAAAAATTTATCTCTTTTTAGTTAAGAAAACTATATCAACGTAATACGAAATATTTAATAATACATTAGCAAAAAAGTTTGGATTTGTTTAAAAAGAAATGATGCAGCTGAAAATAAAAGTATTTGCACATAATTTTGAGTCTTGTACTTACAAATAAAATTTTAGTGAATTCTTAAGTTTCAATTTCATAAAAACAACATTAGAAGATATTTTTGAAAGGCGGGCAAAATTTTTGTTCCAGAAAAATATGTGCAAATCAAAAAATAATCAACAAAATGCAAATAAACAATATAGTTGTACTTTAAAAATATATTTTCCTTGTAATTCAGGAATAAGAACATCTTGCGACATGCTTATAAACTTATATACTATTACATTCCTTGAAAGATATTTGAACCATCGTTTGCTAAGAGTATTTTTATGAATATTTTTAATATATTTGCAACAAATTTTTAAGTCTTCATTATTTGTCATTGAATGTAATATAATGAAACTGAAGACTTAAAATTTGCTGCATTGAATAAATAAGGAAATATTTAAAATATTACTTAAATTGAATAATTAGCAATACAAAATTATATGCAACTCACTTCATGCAATTAATTTGGTTAATAGCAAAATAACAACTATAATATTCAGATATACTAAAATAGTACTTTATTATATAAATTTAAATGTTATATAAAATGTTAAACTACTAGTGCTAGGGAAAAACTATAAATCTGCGATAAACCCCTCTGGCAATATAATATATATTCTAGATAAAGTATTAATGACCATTAGATACCAAAGTAGTGTAAAATATTAGTACAAATAGAACATGCAATGAAATTTCAGAGTCAATCAGTTTCGAAAGCGAAAAAAACAAGTTTTCTTCTTAAAGACAAACAAGAAGCACAATCTCATATATTCATTAAAATTTTACAAATACGATATAATAGCACAAGTAGCTAAATATAGGAGAAAGTTAACTTAGTCTAGAGGAAAAATTAAATAATTAAAACCAAACCTGCAGTAAAAATGAGAGGCAGAATACTAAGAATGAACAGCAACAAAGGACAAAAAAAGAGAAAGGACAAAATAGAAAGAAATATAAAAAAAAAAGAAATAGACTTTGGCGGTAAAGGAAGAAAATGATAATAAAGCGAGTTGTAACACCTGAATAGTTCAACATACTAAAACAGTAACGGCCATTAGACGTCTAAACTAGCTGTAAAAATACAAATGAAAAAATAAAAATATATAATACAGCTCAGTTTTATGGCAAACAGTTGTAAAAACAGGAATAAAAGTAAGAAACAAATGTGAAAGAATTAACTAGTTTCGGAGACTACATAAGATGTTCGTCGGATGAAACGGTTTAAAATCATTTAAAATATATTTTTATATACTTTCAGCCATGTGTGCTATTTTACAGCAGAGGCCGAATTTGCTTGAATATGTGAGGTTAAGGTTCTTACTTATTCTGAAAATTAAGTCTGTTTTTTGTCTTAAAAACCTCGTGATTCTTACATGTCTATTTATAAGAGGATTTTATATTATTTTTGCAGCAGATTTGTGGTTATTTTGTTCATTATATTCATGAGGAGAATACAGAGATATTTCAAATAAACTTCACAAATCCTTCTACGCATTCTATTTCCCGAACGAATTTGATAAATTTTAAAACCTTCACGATTTTACTCTTAAATATTTCCTTATATAAGCGGCGTTATTTCTCATGATTAATGAGTAACACGTATTTAGAACTTCATATATTTTAACTTCTGTTTATATTCCTCAAATCTGTTCTGCGTAATATAGGATTTCTTTGTGGAATTCTTATTGATTGACAAAATATATTCACGTGTATTTCTGAAATGCTGATTTGAAATTTCTAGATAGAGTGTAAATACACGATTTTCTTAAGATTAAAATCAGTAAACCTCTGTCACTCTGTCAGTTCAATAAAAGGTGGTCATTTATTTATTACAAACTTTTACATACGTATATTTTAGTTCACAAATAACAAAATCGCATTGGTTATGCAATTTGTTACAGCTACAGAATAAAAATTATTGTGTGCTTGACATTTACATTTCTTACATATGCCAGACGCAGTTCATATTTTTCTACAAACACACACACACATTATACTATCTTATACGTATATATATATAATATGAAAATACCGTGAAATATAATTTTTATAAAATCATCAGATATACACTATACACTATATATATATATATATATATATATAGTGTGTCGAGTGCTTTCATGGCTATTTCCTCAATCGTTAGTCACAGAGATATATCTCTGTGACTAACGATTCCAATATATCTCTGTGACTAACTGTGACTAACTGCATATCTCTGTGACTAACTACATATATATATTTCCAATTGCAAAAATGTTTTAAATTTTAAAATCTATTATCTTAGAAACAGTTTAAATCAATAGATACACTTCTGAAAGAAATACGAAATATAAATTTTTATACGGTCCCTCGGTCGTACCAGTAATAATTAGGAAAATCATCCTCATCATGCAAAATAAAAAAAAAATCATTCTTTTACGACCAAAATTGACCTACTTATATCTGTTTAAATTTAGAGCACTTTTTGAGCTGAGAAATGAGGGCCATATACAAATTAATTATATACACAAATCTGTTATTTTTTAGGTGTTATATGCCTTTAGTATTTTAGATTTAATGTGCGTAATTTTTTTTTTCGTCAGCAGGTACATCTAGAACACTACAGAAATGCATTTATTGAAATTAAACTACTTGACTTAAACAATAATGTGATACCTCATTTACAATAAAGATCTTAGAAATAAATACGCTCAGAAGATCTTATTCGAACCCTGACTGTAATAATCTTCTAAACTTCATTCTCAACATTATGTCAGCAAATGCAATCGAAACATAATACTTTGAATACGGAATTTCAATATGTATACGGTCCCTTAAAGATTGCCTGAAACGGGACATTTTTATGCGTGGAAAAGTGCCTTAAGTCATAAAGTTTAATGCTTCATAGCCCGGTGAATTTTGGTGGGTTTTTTTATTTTACATGAAATTGCATGAGGATGATTTTCCTAAATATAACAAGTAGGACCGGGGGACCGTATAAAAAAGTATATTTCGTATTTCTTTTAAAAATGCATTTATTGATTCAAACTGTTGTAAAGATAATATATTTAAAAATTTAAAAAAAAATTGCGATTGGAAGTATATCTCTGTGACTAACGGTTGAGAAAATAGCCATTGGGCACCGATAGCACTGGATATCCTGTATATACACACACACACACACATATATATATATATATATATGAAGCAAGCATTATGCATTCTTAACAACTAATTTCGTTTTATAACTTTTCATTTAAAGCGCATCATTTGGTACTTTTGTACAGTTTGCATATGAAACTTTTCAGAGTGGGCATAACCATAATGCTTTTTTGTCCAAAATCATAACCTTTTCCTTGCTACTAATAGAAATGCATACAACATAAAAAAATCTGATGTGGCCAACACATGACTTTCCTTATATAATGCAATGAATTTGTTACTTTTACAGTAAAAAAAACGGATTTGTCTTATAGTATTTCCTTATATTCTTTCCAAGATATTAAATTTTCGAAAATTAGTCGACATTTTCATTGATTTAGCGTCATTTTTATCCCTTTGGCGAGATTTTCGTTAATTTAGCACAATTTCAAAAAGTCGTCAAGTTGGCGACATTCTGCAAAATTCGTCGCCAAAATGCCGCCAAACTTTATGGACGGAGAAATAGGTTATTCTTATAGCAGATAAATGACTATTGGCGTTCAAATACATAAGTATTACTCAAAGTATCTTTTCTCATGAATGGAACAAGCTAGACCCACGAGAATGATGTCACCAATTTTATCGCATGATATTTTATATGAAAAGTGAACATGTTTCTCAGCAGTTAATATTTTTTTTAATTTATGGGATTTTTTGAAAAATTTATTTGAAAAATGTGCAATATCTCGAGAACGGTTCATGCAAGCGTTCTAAAGTTTATGTCCATCACTTTCTAAGACAATTACATAAGAATCTATTTGCGTAACTTTATTAAAAGTTTTGATTTTTTGATAAATTTTTCAAAATTTCACTCGAAAATTTAGGGTGGTTCTGAACATTCGATTACGTTTAAAAATAATAGTTTTCCAGTACTCACGGATTGTGATTTTTGTACCAAATTTCATTCGAATCGCTCCATTCGTTCGTGAGATCTCGTCTCCCCAGACTCACTGACACCCACATACACACACACACACACAGAGACATCACCTCAAAAGTGTTTGATTCGGGATCAGGGATGCTTGAAACGTGCTCTCCCGTCGAAAACTCGAATTCGAATTTTCGACCCCGTCACAATACTTTCCTTACATATTATGTATATAAGAAAAGTAATAAATCACGAAAAGGTAATATATATTTGTGGCTGATGTTTCCTGCACTTTGTAACATACAAAATTTGATTTTGAAGAAATGGTTTTTAATGCTTAGAATAATATTTTATGTTCTCAGTTAGAACAACATTTTTGAACGTGTTTAGGTTCGCGGCACCATTATGAATATGATTTTATACTTGCAGCAGATCTCTGATTTTTAATACGTGTTTGGGGTTGTTGTTGTTGAAACCCAGACCGTCCGACCTACCAGAAAGGTGTAAGGCAACTGTTTGGACGGTCGGGAAGTGCCACCCAATTTAGACCGGAACCTAGTGGGGGAGGCATCCACAGGGACCGTACCCTCCTTCCCCTACCACCAACCTCTCGGAAGGACTTTCGGACCCACATGTTTAACGTGATCGTACTCCGCATCAACACGGCGGCAGTTTTGGCAGTGGCTGGAATCGAACCCGGGCCTACCGAGTGCATCTCCAGCGCGCTAACCAATGGGCGTGTTTGGTGTATAATAGGTACGGCTTTAAAGGTTTTTACTGAAGTTATGAATTCGTAAATACAAGTCGAGCAATATTTCTGCAGCGATCTGGATAGCGAATTTTTATGTTTATGAAGATCGCTTCATGTGACTATTCTGTTTTTTCAACAAAATATCACAGGTTATATACTTTTTCTTTCTGAAAAGAGCAATTCTATTAAAACTATTTGATGTGGGCAGCACATGACTTTCCCTATATAATGCAATGAATTTACTACTTTTACAGAAAAACAATGCTTTATTCTTATAGTAGATACTTATATTCTTTCCAAGATATTGAATTTTCGTCAATGAGTCGTCATTTTCATTGAAATAGCATAATTTTTATCCATTTGGCGAGATTTTGGTTAATTTGGCAACATTTAAAAAGCCGTCAAGTTGGCGGCATTCTGCCAAATTCGTCGCCAAAATCTCGCCAAGCGTTATGGACGGAGATATAAGTTATTCTTATAGCAGATAAATGACTATTGGCGTACAAATACAAATGTATTACTCAAAGTATCTTTTTTCATGAATGGAACGAGCTAGATCCACTAGAATGATGTCACCAAATTTATCGCATGATATTACATATGAAAAGTGAATATGTTTCTCAACAGTTAATATATTTTTTATTTATGGGATTTTTTGATAAAGTTATTTGAAGAATGTGCAATATCTCGAGAACAGTTTATGCTAGCGTTCAAAAGTTTATGTCAATCGTTTTCTGAGAAAAAATTGCATAAGAAATGTCTATTTTCATAACTTTTTTAAAGATTTTGATTTTTTGATGATTATTTCAAAATTTCACTCGAAAATTTAGGGGAGTTCTGAAAATTCGATTGCGTTTAAAAACAACTGGCTTCCAGTATACACGGATTGCGATTTTTGTACCAAATTTCATTCGAATCACTGCATTCGTTCGTGAGATATCGTTTCTACAAACTCACTGACACTCACACACACACACACACACACACATACACACAGACATAAACTCAAAAATGTTTGATTCGTGATCAGGGATGCTTGAAACTTGCTTTCCCGTCGAAAACTCGAATTCGAATTTTCGACTCTGTCACAATACTTTTCTTATACATTATGTATATAAGGAAAGTAAAAAGTATTTTTTTTTAAATATCGTGGCACCCTTAGAGAATCTCAAGATATCATTTAATGTTCCAGCATACCGGTTGGGTATCCCTGCGTTAGAATTTTAAACAATGAGTGTTTACTAGAAACACTCATAGTTTGAAATACAAACGTATGTATTTTTTAAATACACCCAGTACTTAGCAGTGACATTGCTAAAACTAATCTATATATACTAATTACCAAGTGACCGTCTGTCTGGCTGTCACGCTTTTTTAGGCACTTCCCTACTAGATAGAGACTCGCAATTTGGTACACGACTCGGTCGCTCGATAAAACCCCCTCGAAAAATCGAATTTTTCGAAAACGTTCTATAGAGGGGGTGCTCCACACCAAAACGTTCGAAAAGTGAAATGATAGGCAAGCATGCTTTGCGATGAGATAGAGACTTCAAATTTGGTGTATGGGTAAATCATTCGAAAGGAAGAAAGTTGAAACCCAGACCGTCCGACCTACCAGAAAGGTGTAAGGTAACTGTTTGGACGGTCGGGAAGTGCCACCCAATTTAGACCGGAACCCAGTGGGGGAGGCATCCACAGGGACCGTACCCTCCTTCCCCTACCACCAACCTCTCGGAAGGACTTTCGGACCCACATGTTTAACGTGATCGTACTCCGCATGAACACGGCGGCAGTTTTGGCAGTGGCTGGAATCGAACCCGGGCCTACCGAGTGCAACTCCAGCGCGCTAACCAATGGGCTACCGCGCCCCCGAAAGGAAGAAAGTGTACAATTTCAGATTTCCTATATTTTCTACCTAAGGGGGTGCCGTAGTAAACGTTCGAAAAGTGAAATGATAGGAAAGCATGCTTTGCGATGAGATAGAGACTTCAAATTTGGTGCATGGGTAAATCGTTCAAAAGAAAGAAAGTGTGCAATTTCAGATTTCCAATATTTTCTACTTAAGGGGTGCCGTACACCAAAATGTTCGATTTACAGAATAAATGAGAAAACGATCTTTTAAAATTTGATAAAGGATTGAAATTTGGTATATGGGCTATCATTTGACGAAAACACCCCAGACGAATATAGTTTTTCAAAAATGTTCGTTTAAGGGAGTCCTCCAGAGTAAAACGTTCGAAAAGTGAATTGATAAAAAACCATGCTTCGGAATGAGATAGAAATATCAAATTTGGTGCAATGGTAGATAGTTTGAAAGACAGAAAGTATATAATTTCATTTTACCAATATTTTCTACTTTAGGGGGTGCCGCACACCAAAATGTTCGATTTTTGGAATAAAGGAGAAACGCCCCTTTTAAAACGTGATAGAGGCTTGATATTTGGTATATGGGCGAATCATCTGATAGAAATCACAAAAGAATAGAGTTTTTAAAAATTGTATAGTTAAGGGGGTGGGTACTCCACACAAAAACATTCGAAAGATGAAATGCCAGAAAAGCATGATTTACGATGAGATGGAGACTAAATATGGTGTACGGGTAAAAAGTTGGAAAAGAAAAAGTGTGCAATTTCAGTTTTCCAACATTTGCTATTGTAGGGGGGTGCCGCTCACTAAAATGTTTGATTTGCCGAACAGATGAAAAACGCCCCTTTTACAATGTAATAGAAGCTTGAAATTTAGTATATGGGCTAACCATTTGACAAAAAAAACCAAACATGAATACAGTTTGACAAAAATGTTCATTAACGGAGTTTTACACAGAAAAACGTTCGAAAGTGAAGTGATAGAAAAGACATGCGTCTCGATAGGATAGAGACTTCAAATTTGATGTACGGGTAGATAGTGTAAAAGGAAGAAAGCGTGAAATTTCAGATTTCCATTATTTAAAACTTTAAGGGGTGCCGCACACTAATATGTTCGATTTTCCGAATAAATCAGGCACGTTTCCTTTTAAATGTGATAGAGGCTTGATATTTAGAATATGGGCCAATCATCTGATAAAAAATCCAAGACAAAGAGAGTTTTTCAAAAATGTTCATTTATGGGTGTGCTTCACAGAAAAAAGTTCCAAAGGAGAAATTATAATATAGGGGTGCTTCAGGATGAGATAGACTTTAATGTGGTGTACGGGTAAATAATTCGAAAGGAATGCGCAAATTTAGTTTCCCAATATTTTGGTTTTAGGGGGTTCTGCACACCAAAATATTCGATTTGTCGAATAATTGTGAAACGCGAATTATTAAAAATTTACATTATTCAGGGGTTGATTATTGCGAGACCGTTGATTTTCAACGGGTATTCGGCTAGTGCTTATTAAAAGCACTCCGTGCATTATATTCCAAAAATTATGAAAAATGTATTTTAGTTTATATAAAGCTCATTTAATCCCTATTGTTCAAAATAGCAGTTACTATCCGCTTTTCATCCCTTAATAACTGACATCAATTTGTTTTCTATAACTACACGTTCACGTGCTTTTAAGCTCGTGCAGATCAGTTTTGCTAAAAGGAATATAATTTTCTTTTTAAAAGTCACTTCCCTTTCTGCCCAAATCAGTAGATTGTGCACAATATATTGAGGGATAAAATATAAGTAAAATGTAAATGAATGTGAATAGAGAGACTCCTAGGCCTGCAAGTCATTATCATTAGCAACTAATCAATAGTCAAAACTTCTTCCCGGCACAAATGACAATCAATAAAAAAGAACTTTGGGGAACTTTGAACAACCCTATTAAATTTAGAGACATCTAATTGAGCCTTGGCAAAGAAATATAAAAGTGGTTTGGTAATTTTGAATGAGATGTTTTAAACAATGTAAAATATATTTGCTGTACTCCATTTGAAATTGAGACAAAATGTATCTGAATGCGCATCATATTGAATGTGGGAATTTTTTTAATTGAAATTTTTTATAAATATGAATCTTGCAATGATAAATTTTGCATTTGGATGCTTGAATGACTGAAATATTCCGCTAAAACAATATTATAACTTCATGTTAGAGTTAGTTGCTAAATTGATAACTTAATCTCTAATTAGTTGCAACGCACTTTGATTAAAATTAGCTTTATACAAAATATTTTAGTAAAACAATCTCTAAATTAATTGCTTAGTATTTAAGATGAGTTTAATTTTTATCTGCTATTAAAACAATTAAATTTTTAAAAAGAAAATTAATCTATCTTTTAAAATATGTAAAAAAAAATCAAATGTCTCTATTTTACAAAATTTGAAAAACCTTTTCATAACTGCATACACCTGAAGCAAGAGCACTCATTTCTGAAAAATGTACTTATTGGTAATCACATGTTTTACTATAACTAAATTATTACTAAATTAAAGAACTTATAAAACAAGATAATTTTATTAGCAAGGAACACGACATAATTAAAAATATTTTTAAAAAAAATGTATCCTAAAGAATTAGTTTTTAAGTATGCTAGAGCAAAAAATAATTTTAAAAAAATCCGTAACTATAGTGCATAAAATCCTCCTAAATGTGACTTTACAATCTGATACAACAAACTAGCTACTTTGGAATTTTACAATTAGAACTCGCTCTTTTTCATAATTTATTAAAAACAACAGTTAATATATCTATATTTTGAACTAATAAACCAATTTGCTCAGAATTGGTAAATTGTAATTATAACGTGTTTGTATTTATTCAATGACCTATTTTTTGTGTACACATTTTAATCGCAAATGAACAAGTAAACAAGATTCACGAACAAGTAAGTGAAGTTTAAGTTACCCTTGTGATTTAATTATGTTCATTTGAAGAAATAGAAGTATGTAGAGACATATTTTTCATGGCTTATTTTAAAATAAAGTCTATTTTAAAAACTAGCCGTCCTTCATTGTTAAATAAAATAAACAGTACTAAAATAAAACTTAATAAAAAAAGTTGAAACTTATATTTTAAGCCTATTAGTTTAAATATGTTTGACAGGCTTAAATACCAGTTTGATATCGAAGAACAAATAAGAGAGAGTTTAATTATATTAATAAAATTCTTGTATAATGCATAGGTTATAATATCAAAATTAATTAATTCACTCAATACAAGGGCTGTATGTTAATCTGTTTTAGAGATATATCTTGGAATTTAGGCGACTTGATAAAATTCTGCGCAAAGCTACCAACTTATTAAATACATTTTTAACCATAAATTTGATGTAACGTTTCGTTATTTCATGCGATGAAACTGAATTATGTGTTTAATTAGGAAAAAACTGCGAAAACTGAATTAAAGCCTATACAAATTCATATGCTGTCTCTTAAAAATGTGTATTGTTTGAAACACATTTCAGGACAATTTTAATTAGTGCTTCACTTTAAGCTTTATATTTCTAGAAATAGGAATATATTATCAATGGCTTCCCTATTTTTTAAATCGACACGCTAACTAAATTATTTCCTTTTGCATTTATCCTCTACCTGTAATAAGAATAATAATTTCAGCTAATTCTTTTTATCTAACCACTTGAACCAACCTACTGAGAACCTGGGTTTTCCAATTTGCATCAGACGATCATTTCCAACTGCATTACATATTTATGCAAGATATTCTTTCAGTTTGGTGTGGGTGGAACAAAGGCCATTCCAGGACTACTTTCTTCCCCACCAACTGTTATCTTATCATCAGCGAAGCTGTACTTGTAGGGTGGACATAGGAATACTTCTTCCCACGTATTCCATGTTTTTCTCGTTAAAACCCCATTCTTGAAACGGGAAAGAGAAAATACTGCATTGGTAATGGAAGGTAGCGGGGAGTGTAGAAAAGGAATTCGACAAATATTTCAAAACAGCTTTTACTTGCATTTATGCATGCATACTAGTTTTACCCTTCGGTAGAACTAGCTTGCATAATATTATACCCACGAGTACATTATGGTATATTATGCCCATTGGTATAACTAGTGAACATAATGTACCCACAGGTATATTATGCCCAATTGTTATACCCGTGTGTATAACTAGTATGTCCGTGGACAATATAATATATAAGTAATTTTTAATACCAGCTTATTTAAAGGAAATATCCCTTATAATCTTTACAATGGAATTCGGATTTAATATTCAGAAACCGACGAACTGACGATCGCTTAATTTCGATCTGGCTGTTCTGATAACAATAAAAAACCATCGTGCTCCTATTTAAGAATTAAACAAGAAAAATCAATCATGCATGAAGCATTAATCATGAAACACTTTTCAACTGCAATGCAATGTTATTTAAACATCTCTAAAATGCGATACATTCAGCGGTAATATTTTTCAAATAATCACAATACTACAATAATTTATTATATTTGAAAACTTAAAACTGCATCGAAAAAATGAACTTTTCAAATGACGCCATTGAAATATAAATCGCCTGCTTCTGTATGTAAAAGCAGTAAATATATCATTCATACACCTTTATCCCATTTCTTTCATTCATCACAGCACTACTATAATTTATTTTACTTAAACTTAAAACCATGGAGATAAAAGTAATATAACTCTATTCTCAAAACATCATCGAAAAAGTCTGCTATAAAATCGTCTGCTTCTTTATGTAAATCTAATGAATGTTTCATTCATATCAGCTATATTGCAAACGCCATAGCTAAATAATTTTGCGTTAAGGAAATTCAGCAAATCTTTTACAACTCATCTTACTGCTTGATGTGCTTACATTCTTTATAAGTGAAAATCAGGTTTCGTTGTAGAAATAATCAAATTTTGATGATCATTTAAACTCATATATTACAATTGCGTTGTATCAGAATATAGATGAATAGAAATTAAGCAAAAATAAAGCGGTTTTTGGAAGGATACAACATTAAATATAAATTAAACAGAACTTTAAAAATCACAATTTTGATACAAAATGGATGCGATATTTTATTTTGAAGTGGTTGACGTGATCTCTTCATATAATATGTGTATAATTAATACATTAATTTTTATATAAAAAGCTACTAATATTTTGCTGAAATTTTCTTCATATATTTTATGGGATAAATTTAATATTACCTAAAACTTTCGAAGCAAATTCTGAATTTTAAATTTGCTTAACATTTTTTGGAAAAATTAGGTCCCATAGGGTTCAATACATTTCACTTTTTCACCCAGGGTTCGGTCTATAACTAATTCAGGGATATTATTCATTTATATTCCCATTGGTCCCACAGACCGTCTGAACAACATACAAAAATGTCATTTTGATAAAGTCATTTTTACGGCAGTTTCGTGAGAAAGGACAGAGAGACAGGCAGAAGGAACAAAGTCATAAACACTTTTCAACTATGTTGTAAAGTGTTAAAAATAATAAGTTGATGTTATAATCCATGTTAATGTATGTTATAGCGAAATATTGATTGATGCACGCACTGCTATATGCTTTACGCTTCACTACTTTCTTATCAGATGAGGGTGGACGCTATTTCAAAAAGGTACTTCTAGTTATATATCGTTAAGTCGAATATTTCTGACATTTTTTGAAAAGAGGAGCTCATAATCAATATAAGCTCTTCAACTAAATATCAAATTCGGCTTTTTACGAAAATTATAAGGCGCTGAAAAATATTTTTTCATTAGTTTTCATACCCATTGTCTTATTCAGTAGACCAAACAACACAAAGTTAACTTGGTTCTATCTCAGAGCTGCACAAATGTCAACATTTGTTTTCCAGTATAATCAGCATAAGGAAGATCTTTTTTCTTTTTTTACTTTTCTTTAATGTGCTCTGTCATATGTGTGATTGCTTCTTTCTCTCATTCTTCATCTTGATTCTTTCTCTGAAGTAGAAACGTTTTAATTTAACAGGAAATAATACTCCACCTCTTCTATTTAAATAAAATAAAATTTTTATTTACTTAGATGTGTTGTGTGTGCGGGTAAACTTTTCGCCGGTTGGTGTGCACCAAATGCGATTATAAGCAGTTGATGATCTCGGAAATTATAAATTATTCAAAGAGGTTATTTTCAAAACTAAAAATAGTGTTTGCAAACCATTTATATATAAATATAAATAATATTTTCTAAAAGAAAATAAAGCCATTACAATGTATAAGCTGCATACTATTTCCCATAAAATGAAATGCATAACCGGAACTCCCTAGGGACATTTATTAAACGAGTATCAAAATATCATTACAATCTGCGAGCCATACTTATCCAAGTTCTATCTTAATCGTGTTGGAAGAGAACATGTCCATTTCAAGTCGGATATTCTTGCACCAACTGTTTGTTATCTTACCATTTACGAAGACATTCTAACTGGTAAGCGCTGGAATATTTCGTTTTACATGTGCCATAATTTTCGAGTTAAAACTCAATTCTTGAAAACGGACAGTAATGAAAATAAAAACGTGCTACAGCATCGATATAGTTCTACATAAAGTACTTTTAGCCCTTTATTATTAGAGATCATAGCCGTAATGATTCATGTTACTGACTCCATTAAAAAAAACACGTGTTCAATATATGATTTGCCCTGCAAATGAACACATTTCGATAGTCTGGGACAACTAAAATTATAGTTCTTTTATAATTCAATTTCTCTATAAATTATAAGCTTTTCTTATGTTATTGACTAAAATAAGCACACAAGAGCAAAATAAGCACTTCCCGGCCGTCCATACAGTTACCTTACACCTTTCTGGTAGGTCGGACGGTCTGGGTCTCAACAACAACAACACAAGAATTTCATGGAAATGAAGTGATTCTTTAGAGATACATCAGGTCATAGCACGTTTCATTTAGGAAATAGAAGTTTCTAATTTATCGAGACCATTTTTCCATAATAAAGCATTATTTTATTTCATAATATTATTTACGCTAAAGCAAAAATACAAATTTTTCAGAGGAAAACTGGTTTTAAAAGTTTATGGTCATCGTACTGATCGACCTCTCTGAAAAAAGATATTCTTCTTACATTGTACGATTGATTAATTTGTTAAACATTTTGTTTTTCTATATAAATTTTCTGAAATATATCTTTCCCACAGATTTATAGATATCATTGTAATGATTATTTAATTAAGGATAATCTAAAAAAGCAGGAATTTAAATGAAAAACCAAAATGTGAAACAGAAATACCAACTAGTTTTGGAGGTTATATGAGCTATCTTCGGCAAATTATACACCGAAAAATAACTAAATGTCCAGAAATAGATAAACAAGTAATCGAAAAAATATAAGGAACCAAACACATTCAATTTTTAAGTTATGGTCGCAATTTTAAGTGCAATTCGAATATAATAGTTACACGTTAATGAATCTAAAATATATCTATAATACTAAAGGGAAATATTTGTCACTTCATTCGTATGTTTGTTCTTCTGGGTCGTCTGCAGAGAGAATATTATTGCAGAGTTTTCATCTTGAGACCATTGAAAAAATTATTATTAGTAATCCCATCTTGATGCCATCGAAACGATCGAAAAATTATTTTTAAAACAAACTTTGGACGGAAACCATTTAAATAATTGATGAATTTTCGTAAATCTTGAAAAAAATCTACTTCTCCTGCTTTGTAGGAATCCCTGATATTGAAATTGCAATAAAAATTGACTGAGATTGAATATTTATAATTTAACAGCAGCTGCTTTAAGTATTGCACACTGCTCCCAAACGAAAAAAAAAGAATAAATTCTGAGACCATCTGCTCATTAGTTATAAATTTTATAATATATAAATGTATCGCTAATTTTTGCAAACTTTAAACCTCCCAACGCAGATCTGTCGAAAAATCAAGTCTCCTCGCTCACCCGTAGGAACACCGATAGGTGGAAATTGGGTGTGTTCATAAAATTCTTCCAAAAGCATCCTGGTGTGTAATTACAGCAGGGGGGAGGGTATCATGTTGTTCCTTAGGATGGTTCATGAGCGATCAAAATGGAGATTAAATGAAGTATTAGATTTATCAAAAATTCGTTGTTAGCGGAAGATATGGGTAATATATAATAGGTCCAATTGCGCAGAAATTGTTAAAATTAAGATTTAAATGGTACCCGACTGTAGATTTCACCGTGTAACCTAGAGTCTTGGCAAGTGATAGGTTTCTGCTTATTGATTTGGATTGTGGTTCTTATCGCACATGTTAAGTGGATTGTATGGATGACATGTAATTTTCACTGTTATTCATTTGAATAAAATTAACTAATTTTATTATTTCATTTAACTACACTGAATTAACTCCCGTAACTGGGGCAGAGGTTGGAACTATTTTAACCTATTCGAAGTTTTATGCCCGTCCAAAATAGATGTTAAATGGTGTAATGGAAATATAAACAAATACGTTATACTAGTATGCGGAAGATATGGACAATACATACATTGGGAAAATTGTGCTACATAGAGAAAGCTACATTGTGCTAAGGTTTAAATTGTGTCCGTCGGAAAATTTAAACGTAGAAGGTAGAGTCTCTGCATGTGACGAGTTGTGGTTTTATAATTTAGACGTGGGGGGGGGGGGGTCTGTACCACGGCCATTGCGCTGATATATACCGATTACATGCAGTTTTCACTGTTATTTATATTAATAGCATTTAGTTAATTATCTCATATAACTATAATATTTCATAGAACGACCTTGCTTTAATTCCCCTGAAAATCAGTGTACAATTTCTAGTTAAAAACAAATATACTGTAAGCCTTTGTTCCTATAAGCTGAATCAAAGTATTAAATTACGCTTATTATTTGACTTCAAATAATGTCCATCAATATGTACCTTACTTACAGAAACAACAAGTATACGCACTGAATTCATTACTCTTCCAGTAAATCTTAATTTGTTTCAGAATAAAACCATAGCAGTGTTCTAGAATATCACTCGTATTCCCCATACGATACATTCTTAACACTCCAGAGGACACGATTTTCAATTTGCATCAGACGATCATTACCAACTGCATTACATATTTATGCAAGCCCTATCTTTAGCTCGTGGGGGAAGCAAAGATCGTTTCAGGTTCCGATTTTACCCCAAATGTTATCTCCTCATCCGCCAAGTCATCCGTACTTTGGAATGTGCGTTTCTACGCATTCATGTTTTCCTCGTCAAAACTCAATTCCAGGGAAAAGGAGTTCTGTTAGTACTGGAATAAAAGGGGATGTGCACAAAAAGTCAAATAAACGTCACCGACGTTTTAAACAGAATCTAGTTGCAAATATGCAGTGCACGTCATAGAATATACCACTCTTTTCTATGTAGCGCAGTGTGGCTGATGTATTGTCTGCCAAATAAAAGTCTAAACACCGTTCGCTATTCTGGCTCTTCGAGTCATGCAGTTAAATTAAAATTATCATTAAACGCGGAATAATCTCTACTATAAATAAATATGCACCTACTTTGTATAAGGCGCCGTATTCATATTTAATTGGTTATACCTGAAAATTCAAATGGCAACACCCATTTTCTGTCATAAAATTTCTCATGTTGACATTATACAAATGTGTATATGCATTTGTGTGTAATTCCGACGATAAATACAGGCGATACACGAAAAAAAAAAACATTCTGGGTCGTTTGCATATTTAAAGTAGTAAAATGAAGTTCACACATTTTGCAACTATGCCTTTTCTATTTCGTTGATATGGTACATTTTTTTACAATAACATATTATAAAAAGGCTTGTGAGTTCAAGATCCCGTAAATTCCAGGGCAGCGGAAATAGCATTTTAATTACACTGGTTGAAAATATTCTTGTTTTTATGTTAAATTGATCCGATAAAGCGATTTTCGCAGAAATTCTTCCAAAGTTCTGAAAATTGTAGGATTTATGAATGAGATGTATTTACACATGTTGTAACTTTATATTTTTCAGTACTATTCAAAATATGAGTATCAGACATATGAAGATTACGCGTCCAAAATGCATATTTAGTTGATTTTCTCTTGTATTCAGCTTCATGTATATCCGTTTTCAGTATCTAGCAGCAATCTTTAAGCATTTTTCAGTTTTCTTTTCCTTGGCAGTGAGTTTTCATTTTTAACATATCCTGGTGGAGGTATTCACTGTAATAAGAAGACATGCCACTGGTCGGGGCATCAAATGTAATACGTTCCCTGCCACCGGTTTGTATTAGAATTAGAAACGGCATTTGTAATAGGATTTCACGACAAGCAACTGAAGCGCAATCGCTGCAAACGGTTTTTCACTGGTATCGGAGAAGATGGGAGATCCGCGTTGACCTGGCAAGTGTACCAATTCGTTGTGTACACCGATTGGAGCTGATGGTGGCGTGACGATAGTAGAAGATAAGAAATGATGACTTGAATCCTTTAAATTTACCTATTTCTTTATTTGATAAGGAATTATCATTTTTCAAATCATATACATCAAGGAATATTAGACATCGAAATTATTGACGATGATACTTGAAGTTACATATAGATCTTTACAACATTATAGAGCAATATCCGATGAATACAACGGCGGATCCGATACTGGTTTACGCCGGTTAGACATCTCAGAATAATCAATCTATGATGAACAAATCTCGCGACTCTGCGAAATTACATTAAAACGCGACTAAAACAATTTACTTCATTATTAATTTAATTTTACGTACATCCTTTTAAGAATGCATTCTGTTTTTCGCCCCGCGGGCGAGAACACGTCCGACTGCCTTGGAATTACATCGCCAACTGAACTATTTACCAAATTCTGACATAAGCGTCTTAATATGATTGCGCATGTTCATGACGAAAAACAAAGGAGTTCAAATGCTTTCCTATATGAAATGCAAATCCGCGGTAAAAGTACAACAGCGCGGGAATGTATCGCTACGCCAGGTTTATTGAAACTGGCGGGAAAGTTCCAAGAAGCCAAATTACAGAATTGGCGCGTTCTCAATTTGGAATAAAATTTAAGAAAAAGTTTTTAGAATAGAAAGTAAATTAGAATTCGCCGAATATAAAGTTTAAACGGAAATAATTAATAAACAAGGGTATGTATTTCATAACATCACCATATTCGCAACTCGTATGTCATGGATTTTGAGGAAAATAGTCTAAATGTAGATACAAAAAATGGATTTTCAGTTACATATTGCATCCCAGGACTTTGTAGTTTTTAAGAAACCTATTTGTTTCACATGAACTTTCTCATGACTTTTTGTAATTATCTCCATGACGTACTTCAGACCTATTCAAGCGTCGCTCAATCTCTGAATCCTTCATGAACTATATTATTTTCGTTTCAAAATCTATCCCCTCTTTGATTTGTGCATCACCTATTTTGGTAAAATATCTCTGTAGGAAAAGGAAACCTTGGCCACTACGAACCAGAGCTGTGACATTCCTCATCATACCAAGTTTGATGCACAATGGTGGAATGCATATTCTCTCAGAGATCACAAGAAATTTAAAAATGACATTTTTCTTTTCAAATTTTTTTGCAGTTTTTCTATGTTTATTATCTACGGCTATTGCTTTTAGTTAACGTGGTTTTGGCTAACCCTATTGTCTCCACTCACATATAAAGCAACAGAATAGCTGAACACTCAAGATGAAGTCCTAGCACAAGAGGAATCACTTTTAGATCTCCATAAATAGGTTGATAATACTTCTCTAACTGTATCATTGTTAGTAGCAATTTCATATTTTAACAGGAATGCATCATTTATGCTGCATAGACAAAGGGAATTGACGGATTCTCATTTACGTATGAAATAGTTCGAATTTCAAACTTATTTTTGACGAATAGAAAGTTGTATATTCCTCAGAATTGTGCATCTGTTTTAATGTATCCAATACACAGTCCAGATCATTGCAGTATACAAAGCCACTTTTCATGGAAACCAGATTTTATAATTATAACTGACTTTGATGAAAAAAATATATTATAGTTCTTTCATTCAGGTCACAACCTTCAGTCTTGAAGCCAACAATTCTACCTGCAATTTGGACAGATTCAAATCACGAAACAGACCGTTAAGTTTTGACTGCTTAATTTTGTGAGGTTCTGTTGCCTGCTCTAAAAAATCCGGGTATTGATCTTCTTTATCATTTCTTTGTTTAACCCTTATCTCACCATGATGCTCTTCTGAATCCAGCTCCCATGTTCTGGGGACACTAGAGGTAGTAGATGTATACTGTGAAGTGCAGATATAGTAAACCACACTATGCTAGATGTTTCATTTCGAATGACACATGTGGACTCATTGATTTGCCAAATTTCCAGTAAAACTCTGCTCTTTCATTTGTCTTACAAAGCAAATTCTGCTTCTTGTTTTTAGTCTGTTGGATATACATAAACGACTGATAGGTATAAGCTACTACATTTATAAAATGATGTCCTGCTCATTATAAAAGGTTAAAAATAAAAAAATCCATTTAAGATTTCATAAAATGAACTTTTGTTTTGAGCAAAATGTATAAGTTGTTGAAGAACAAGTATTTCGGTTACAAGAACCCGGAACCATACAAATCCTGATCTCATATTATGAATCGGCACTCTACAATATACAAAAGTCAGCCAAAATTATCCATTTAGCATTGTCGTCTAGTGTGATCAGCATGTTAATATTAAATGAAGTTATGAGATTTTATTCCATTCATCCAAAACTTTATTTTTAATTTCTACTTAGGCTGATTTAATTATAAATTGTACCATGTTTATTTGACAGTTGGCTATTATTATTATAGAACACGCATACTTATCGCATTAAAACATTAAGCGACATTAACACACATTTCGTGTTTGGCTCTAAATTTGTTTCATACTTATAAACTGGAAAACAAAGCTTCAAATAATTACTGATATATACAGAGAAGCTCAATAGTATTTAATGTGATACAACTCACTATAATCAATAATATGTATAATATTCACAAGCCGCTTTTAAACATATTAATTTGCTCACATAATAAAAATAGCAGATGACTTGAAGTACACGATTAATTTGTTCCTTTGTTGTTTGTAAGCTCACACCAGATTAAAAAAATAATAATTTGGTTTTACAGCGATTTGTTTTACTATCGCGGTGTTTTTATTTTCGCGAAGGATCACTAATAATTTATGAAATAGTTTATCTTCAA
This sequence comes from Amaurobius ferox, assembly GCA_951213105.1. Taxonomy (NCBI): domain Eukaryota; kingdom Metazoa; phylum Arthropoda; class Arachnida; order Araneae; family Amaurobiidae; genus Amaurobius; species Amaurobius ferox. The sequence goes on along the minus strand of OX578139.1, from coordinate 152,593,510 downwards.
ACATAGTTGCAGAACATAAAATTGGCATAAAAATGTCCTTCGTAATCATAGCAATCCCTTATGAATAAAATCAATAAGTTGAAAATAAATGAGAAAATTATAGTATAAGTTGTATTTTCAATATGAAACCCCAAAATTGTTTTGCTATCAACATACAAAAACAGTTATATTCCTTGAAGTTTATATTTAGAAAATAAATAAGGACTGTAGACATTTTAACGGATGCTGAAATGAAAATGATCTACCATAAGAATTTTCGTGTTCTGAAAATCATCCGTAATAAATCATAACAGAATTACTGTCTGCATAACTTGATAAGATATAGTAATATTGATTTCCTTCAATATTTCAAGGAAAAAACAGCCAATCATTTGTACAGCTTGTGACCTACTGGTATATGATATTTTTCATTCATTCTTGTTTTCATTTTATCTTTCTACTAGTATTGGAACTTATGATAATTTTTACAATCTTGGGTTAAAAACCATAAAAGAAAACTTTAGCAAGTAGCAAAGTAGTAGTAGTAGTAGTATCTAATAATAATTAGGGATACCCGAATACGTAATGCAAAAATAGTTACTTCTTTGCATTCATTCTTGTTCAAAATTCGTAGTAAAAATGAGTATAAAATAATGTATTATTATCTCATATTTTTATTTTTATTTAATATCATTAATATTTTTGTAAATTCAAGTCTACATGATTTTATTCATGCAAATAATTATTTTTAAAATTACATATAATTAATATTTTTAATATATGAATATGTTTAATTATATGAATATTTTGAGTTATATGAATATATTTTTATATTATATGAATATTTTCCTTCATATAAAACTTAGGAAAAACATATACTGCAAATAAAAGTATAACTATTGTACTCGTTTTCTGTAGATTTAAAATCTTTAAATTCAAAATATTTTGAATAAACATATTGACATGAATAACAAAAAACCATGGAAATTAATCATTAATTTCCATTGTTTTTCTACAGATGTTTTGGCAAAATTTTAATATAGAATACATATAATTCGGCGTCTATGAAATAGTAAACAATTATGTTTTTACTCATTCTTCTTGTATACTTTTGAAGGCATTGCATTTTGCCCATTTATGTAAATAAATAGATTTCTAATAGATTATTAATTTTACAAAATGAAAAACATACTGTCTGTCATTATGGAAACAAAATAATAGCATCATGAATAGTATAATACCCCACAAAGTACTCAATAGTCCATATAATATATATTCCAGTGTGCGACTAGTATTTATTGTATTTGCTCCATTTATACTTTACAAGATTTTAAAATATCATATTTTTAAGTAGACAATATGTTATTGAAGCATTCTTGCATCAAAATTTACTAACTATTTACCTTTCAAAAGTTATTCCATGACATTTATTGATGCTGACACAAATTATGATATTTTATTAAAGTTTGAAATGATGATACAAGTAGATGAAAATGTATATATAATTCCTCGATTTTAATTAGCAAAATGTTGTTTTAATGCTTCTCTAAATTGACCATATTTTACTATACGTGGTTTAATTATCTTTCTAAATATACACTGGCTTCCAAACGTTAAGCACGGAAGATAAAATCAACAAAAACTGAAAAGTAAAGCTTTGATTAACTCAAAAATGAACATGAAGGTATCAAATGTGTTTATGATTAAAGAAAATAAGAATTATGTACAAAAATGAAAAAAAAATACTTCTCGTAAATTATATGACGTCACATTTGGGTCATTAACAAAATCATGTTTAAAGGCAAACAGACCAAACAAAACTTACATTAATATGGTATGTAACCACAACGGACCTTCACACAAACTTTACAATGATTTTCTATGTTTTCAATGAGGTAATCAACCATCACAGATGCGAGCAATAGCCTTTCCTCCAATATGGCAGTTTCCAACTCTCTGAGATTTACAGGAGGAAGTAGAAGTGCAGATACAGCACGCCTGAGGGCATACCAAAGGTTTTCAATGGAATTAAGGTCGGTAGAATACACTGGACACTTTAACAAAACAATGGAAATACCATGCGACCAAACAATGGAAAGAACATGCGAGAAATGCCCTCACTTTCGAGATATTCGCCAACGATGTTAGCCCAACGGGGACGGGCATTATCGTCCATAAGGAGGAAATCAGAATCAACTGCTGTAGCGTAGAGTCCCGCAATGGGTCTAGTACTTCATCCCGATACCGTGCAGCCGTCTGTAAATCGCCTTTAAATATGTGCAGCTCTGTGCGATATCCCTTTTTATATCCAGCCCGCACCATGACGCTACGCTTCTGAATACGTAATTTTCTATGACGTTCTTGGCCTGATGGCGTGTGACTCGTTCCCTCCATATCCTTAGACGTTTATCATCTGATTCCAGGGCAAATCTGGATTCGTCCGTGAACAGGACAGTGCACTAATCTGAGACAGTCCAATTCACTGTTAACGACACCATTTTAATCTTGCCCCTCTGGCTTGGGCGGTTAGTGAAACACAAAACTGTGGTACTCGGGCGTGCAGTCCTTTCACGTGGAGCCTTCGGCGCATAATACAGACAGATATTGTCTTACCGAGTGCCGCTGCAACCATGGATGTAACAGTTGTGGAGATCGTTCGTCGATTCGGTTTGGCTACTATAGCAACATATCAATCATCAGAAGGGGTAGTAACCCTTGTACGACCAGGCACAGGTCTCCGAAAAACTGTTTGAGTTGTGTTGGATTTGTTTCCATAATCGAGAAATTACGCAATGTTCAACGGCAAAGAAAATAGCGACATATGTGATTGATTGTCCTGCTTCAATGCATCTGACAGCACGCCAATGCTCATTATCTGTCACTTGTCTATTTTCAGCCATAGGAATATGAATATCATCAAAAATAATCCTACAAAAGTTATAAACACTTCGTATCAGAATTTAAATGCACCTACTCAAACTCATCATTATGTTGGCATCTTCAACGGCAGCCTAATTATCATATATCCGGACGGTCAATCGTGATTGGTTGTAACATACGGTATTTGCATATTGCGATTTTTAGCCACTCAAATAAGCTTTCAAATAAGCTTTCAAAAATTGAAAATTTTCATTGCGTGATTAACTTTTGGAAGTCAGTATATATAATTGATATTTTCCATATTAAGGGATGATCTGCTGGGAATGATTAATTTTTATCCAGATATAATCAAAATGCTTAAATCCTGCAAAATGTAATGGTAATATTTTTAGCCATTCCCAAAATTTCCCTTTATTAATGCAATGCACTGAATTAAAATAAAAACAATGTAATAATCATATTCCCTATGATACACTTTCAGATATACTAACACTATTTCTAAATTGAAAAACAGTCATTCGATTGTTTTTAGATTTGCCAATCGAATTTTGTAAAATGTATATTGAATTCCATAGCATAAAGTAATGGAAGTTTCGTGTGTTTTGTAGAAGAAAATCAAAGCGATCATTTCTGTTGTGCAAGTGTGAGACTTTTTCGAAGTATAACATCTTCGATTTTGAAAATTTAGGAACCTTTAAAATATTCTCATAGTATTGTATAGTAAAAGTATGTTTTAATTTATCTTTATTTGCACTGATAAACATGAAATAAAAAACCTCGTAAATTAATTTTGTACAGTTTATCTTCAGTATAAGTGCGGTGCGGTGCGGTGCGGTGCGGTACAATGCGGAACTGTGTGGTCAGGACAGTGAAGTAAGAACAAATAGACGTATCACATGAAATTTTCTGTGTATAGTCCATTTGTTATAAAACTAGAACGATATTAAATATATAATTTATATGATTAAAACACGAAGTATTCCTCATTTAATATTTCTATAAGATTATCTCCTATGAAGAGACACACAACAGCGGTTCTTTAAAACATGATAGAAGTAGTATGTTCATTAAATTTTCTGTATATAGTCCATTTGTTAAAAATCTAGAGAACGATATTAAATATATAATTTATATGATTAAAACACGAAGTATTCCTCATTTAATATTTCTATAAGATTATCTCCTATGAAGAGACACACAACAGCGGTTCTTTAAAACATGATAGAAGTAGTATGTTCATTAAATTTTCTGTATATAGTCCATTTGTTAAAAATCTAGAGAACGATATTAAATATATAATTTATATGATTAAAACACGAAGTATTCCTCATTTAATATTTCTATAAGATTATCTCCTATGAAGAGACACACAACAGCGGTTCTTTAAAACATGATAGAAGTAGTATGTTCATTAAATTTTCTGTATATAGTCCATTTGTTAAAAATCTAGAGAACGATATTAAATATATAATTTATATGATTAAAACACGAAGTATTCCTCATTTAATATTTCTATAAGATTATCTCCTATGAAGAGACACACAACAGCGGTTCTTTAAAACATGATAGAAGTAGTATGTTCATTAAATTTTCTGTATATAGTCCATTTGTTAAAAATCTAGAGAACGATATTAAATATATAATTTATATGATTAAAACACGAAGTATTCCTCATTTAATATTTCTATAAGATTATCTCCTATGAAGAGACACACAACAGCGGTTCTTTAAAACATGATAGAAGTAGTATGTTCATTAAATTTTCTGTATATAGTCCATTTGTTAAAAATCTAGAGAACGATATTAAATATATAATTTATATGATTAAAACACGAAGTATTCCTCATTTAATATTTCTATAAGATTATCTCCTATGAAGAGACACACAACAGCGGTTCTTTAAAACATGATAGAAGTAGTATGTTCATTAAATTTTCTGTATATAGTCCATTTGTTAAAAATCTAGAGAACGATATTAAATATATAATTTATATGATTAAAACACGAAGTATTCCTCATTTAATATTTCTATAAGATTATCTCCTATGAAGAGACACACAACAGCGGTTCTTTAAAACATGATAGAAGTAGTATGTTCATTAAATTTTCTGTATATAGTCCATTTGTTAAAAATCTAGAGAACGATATTAAATATATAATTTATATGATTAAAACACGAAGTATTCCTCATTTAATATTTCTATAAGATTATCTCCTATGAAGAGACACACAACAGCGGTTCTTTAAAACATGATAGAAGTAGTATGTTCATTAAATTTTCTGTATATAGTCCATTTGTTAAAAATCTAGAGAACGATATTAAATATATAATTTATATGATTAAAACACGAAGTATTCCACATTTAATATTTCCATAAGATTATCTCCTATGAAGAGACAACAGCGGTTCTTTAAAACATGATAGAAGTAGCATGTTCTGCAAAATGACAGTTTTAATTATACTATGGATGCAGATGGTTTTAAAATTGTATATACGTATTACCAATAGGACAAATGTATCTTACTCGTTGGAATGACAAATGTTTATAGGTAGGTCTCTTAACTTCTTTTGGATTTTTAATGTTGGGTTTACAAGGAACAAATTGCAGACTGAATATATATATATATATATATATATATATATATATATATATATATATATATATATATATATATATATATATATATTTTCCATGTGCAAGCTTTTTTGCTTGATTTTTTTGTTTTCTTATTGTCATTCCTCATTTTTGAAATTTGTTGATTGTCTTTGTCTTTATGACCTGCATTACGCATTATTATTTCCTCTTTATGTCTTAATTTCTTTTATTTCTTTGTTTTGTGTAGAAAATTTTAGAATAGTGTATTATGAGTTACTACATACATTCTAACATTGGATTTACTAATTTATATATATATATATATATATATATATATATATATATATATATATATATATATATATATATATATATATATATATATATATATAGAACTTCTATTTGAAAAATATTAAATTAATATTCAGATAAGTAATTGTGAACAGAAAATATTTTTAATACTTAAGCTTTAATCTAACTATAAAGATTCATTGATAGATTTTTAAAACCATTTGTTAATTACAGAATATTGATCTTTAAGAAAAATAAATGTGATATGTGCAACAAGTGTTTTTCCTTGCATATTGCCTCGACGACTACAATGACTTGTAGCCGTCGACGTTCGCTGTCACAAATAAAAAACAAGTTTAAATATATTTAGTTTGAATAGTTATGCTTAGTTAGGAATAGTTTTTCATTAGTTTTCTTTTGACATTTATTTTCAAAATCAGTTAAATCAAATTCTTGGGTTGCCAGCAACAACATTTTATGAAATTATTATTTTAAATAATATATCATGTGGCCGCTACTACTTATTTATATACAAATCTACTTATTTCGTATTATACTAATCTACTTATTTCGTAGCAAGATCATGGTGCACAAGATCGACAGCAAAGTGTTTTTTTGGAAAACAATTACTATGATGTAAATCGAAATTTAATATTTTAATAGTCTAAATAAACTTATTCATACTCACGCACAAAATTCTTATCAAAACGCAATTGAAATAAAGGATAATGAGCAAATTATTTAGTGTCAAATATAAAATTATTATAAAGTAATTATTCTCTCGTGAATTGAACGAACGAGATACACAGAAATTATGTTAACAAATTTGTCGCCACAATATTGCATATAGAAAGTGGCCATATTTGATGATATTTACTACGTCTTTTGCTTTCATGTATTTTTTTATAAATTTATTCGAAAAATCCAGCATATCGAGGATGATTTGTATTAACATCTTTAGGTATGTATTATTCTTTTTCTAATGAGTAACTAAGCATGAAATGATTATATATTTATTACTATTAAAGACCCTAACTAGATTAGTATTATTTCAAAGGTAATCAATCAAAAATTTTCTAGACTTCCAAACATTCGAATGTGTTTAAAAGTACTAGTTCTCCAGGAGTCGCTTATTGTAATAATTTTAACAAATTTTGTTCGAAACGCTTCATTCGTTTCTGATATATATACACCCACATAGACATCACCTCAATAATGTTCGGCTTGAGTTAAGGGATACTTAACAAAAGGCCTCATTCGTCGAAAACTCGATTTCGAATCTTCGTCCCCGTACATTAATGTACAACCCCATTCATTATACTATCTATGTAAATAAAATGAGGGATTAAAATCATTTTACGTTATAGGAGCAGTTCCAAAATCGCACAAACTGTTCATAAGAAATTAATGCTATTCACACAATAATATTGCTCATATAATTTTATCTGCCTTTGGGTTTCAATTTAGGAAAACACCAAGGTTTGAAAAATGGCTAAAGCGAACAGCGATTAATCAAAAATGATGTATTGCATAATTTTTGACAGAACGCAAGATCTTATCGATTGCATCTATCTTACTGACAGACGGCACACCCAAAAGATAAAACCAGCTGATGAAAATTAATATTTTTATAAGAAAGTAATCAGAAGGTGTAAAAGTAGCAATTAGATGTTATTAAAGCTGAACTTCTGTGTAATATCCGGTTTTGGTGACTACTATATGGTTGTGACGAAACATTTTTTCTGCTGATGCGCAAGAAAATTATAGTAAGGAAATTATGTATAACTATTGAAATTATAGTAATGAAACTATAGCAATATATTAATAATTCCTTTTCTTATAAAACTTAAAATATAGATACGAAATTAATAGTCACTTGAACATTCGATTACAAGCTTGCAACATATTGCATGTTTTGAGTGCAGGAGCTTACATGAATCAGCATGCTTATCCTGGCATTTCTTAGCCTTTCTCTGTGTGTTAGAGTTCCAGCATATTTAATATTAACAATTGAAAAGAATTTAAATTATAATATAAATAACATCATAGCATATAAATAGCATATAAATACCATCTGGATAGAAAATACTATTGTAGAATGTTTGTCTGCGACATCCTTGCTCTGTGCTGACTTACAAAATGTGGTAAAGCACGATACGTATATTTGGAAATAACCCAGAATTTAATTCAACAGCTTTTAAATAATCCAGCTCAGATAGTAATAAGTCGGAAGTGGATCATATATTAATAGCACGCCAGACAAATATGTTAAAGAAGCTTCGGATTAGAAGGATGCAATAATTATCACGAGGAAGTAAAGTAAATGCGAATGATTTACAGTAAACATTTGTTTCAAATGAATTTTCATTGGCTAGAGCATCAGGAAAGCAAATAAATTAGTGAATTCCAATTCTAGTTAAAATGAATAGATGAACCAATATAATTCATAATGGCAATAATACTGTTTAAACCAGTATTATACTGGTCCTGTAGAGCAAGCTACTGATCAACCTAACAAACATAAAACGTAAACTGAGTAAGATTAAATAGTAAAACGTTTACATAGTTCTTTTATATATCACACAAAACTAGACTCTGGTGAATATATATGATTAAGATGTCAGACAGTTTGAAATAATCAACTTGAAAAACAGTATTATAGTACAAACATGTACGTATTTAAACGATAAGATCAATTTCCAATTAGAAGATAATGTAACTCCGGTAGTAACATTATTCAGAGTCGTAGCAATGAATATACAAGAGGAACAGGAAAGAATGACGAAATATCAAAAGAAGTTACAACACAAATATACTATTTTGAAAATTGCAATTTTTCTTACAAAATTGTGATATTAGTGTAAGGGGAAAAAGCAGCAAAAATAGAAAAACAATTAACAAGAGAACATTCAAAAGATAGAAACCAATTTCAATATTTGCGGGAACTGATTTGATTTTATCGTTCTGTTCTTCGAATCCATTTTTTTCTGGTTTTATTCTACAGAGATTTTCGTGATTATAAGGACAGTATAGATTTCGAAAAATTACAAAGAATCGTTTACAAAAGAACGTAATATGATATGCAAAAACTTAGTCATGAGATGTAACAGGAAAATATCTACACATTTTATTTGTCGAAAAATGAAATATTACACATTTTCTGTATGTACATAATTATAAGTACATTTTTTATCTTTTTAGTAAGTTCAGATATCTAAAAATGAATAATTTTTTAACCATCTTTCTTAAGCATGTATCGCATCATTCTCTGTGGCATACTTTACACCAGGTTTTGCAAAAATTTAGGGGTAAAGTTATACCATGCAGTGTAAACACTTTCATGAAATTCAATAACGGAAGACAATTATCTCCTATTTTCATAAATTTTTCGATTAAAAACACCCCGCATATTAGTGATAATGTTGAAGCTTAGAAAATTCGGTGGCCAAATCAATAGTTAATTTACTTCTACAAATCAAAGTTTCGTGGTTTTAGAAGTATGACTGGATGCACCATCTTGTTGAAATACCCATTCAATAAACCCTATATGCGCTAAACGTTTTGGATCGATCACCTGTATACATAAATTTGAGTCCAAGGTTGTAGGTATAAGTATTAAATTAATCTTACGACTGGCAGAACATTATTCTAGAACATCAAAGAACCATCTTTGAAGCTTCAATTTCGTTTCATATATCTTTCTCGTCGGAAATCAAGTATATATGTAGAGCATCGTTTCGATCTAGATTGAAAAGGTTTTCATCGGAACTTATAACGGTTTTGGAGTTGACACTGTCCTACATCCATCCATTCATACGACTGCCTCTCTGCGCATGATTTTGTGCCATTCCGTTAGAGCTGACTTATTAGTCATTTCTACGTATTTTGTGATACCACATTTATTCGAAACACGTGTATGTTCACATCACGTGTATGTTCATATTGCAAATTTTAATGATAACATCTTTTGCAAAACCGTCATATGCACTAAATATCTCCGACTTCTGCAGCAGCTTCCTTTTGGCACATGTTGTTTCCTTTACAAATCCGTGTATTCTTCTATCAATCAAGTTGTTAAATGCATTGTTAGACCTTTGTATAGTTTTGTAAACTTTCAAATATATATACCTCAACCAATAAAATCCCTCACTTTTCGTATTTCTCCTCTATTTAACTTGTTTTCTAGAAGTACTTTTATAATCGACTTCAAAAATAAAACGGTTAATTGTAAAACACACGCAGTTGGTCCACAGCTATCAAAATTTGCATGCAGAACTAAAATTAACCGCTTGTGTAATGAGATAAATACAAATAACTACTATCCATATAATTAAGATCCAAATAAACGATGCAAAATATTAATGCTTTCTAGATTTCTCTATGATTTGTTTACATAATTCTATAGAAATCTATGATAGCAAGTTTCATATAACTAAATTTCTGCATGTAATTCAAATGATGTTCTTGTGTAAATGCTTTCTATAAAAGCGTCTGTCCTTATAATTATGAAAAACAGAGTATTCTTTCCTTTTGCACTAAGTGGCATTACTACTGTATTTAAGCTGTGGTTAGCTTGAAACGTAAGCCTTATTTGGAGTATAGCTTTTACATTGGCGCCCTCTTTTTTACACTTTATTTACGCAGCTTTTTGCATTGCGATATATTTATTTATAAACTTTCTAACACAGACAGACACCCAAAACTATTTGGAAGAAGATTTAAAGTCAAATTATGTGAATGCGACACCCCTAACAGCATTTTTTTTCACAGTGACATAAGATTTACGTTACACTGTGACTTTGAGACGTCACAGGACGTCCCAGTACGTCTCGGCAATGGCATATTGAGATCACAGTGAAGTCATTTTGGTCATTTGCATAGTCGTTTGTGACGTCGCATATTAACTTGTTTGAGACGTCACATTGTAATTGCCATTGTAATGTCGTCACATTGTTACGTGTTAGTTAAATTGTGGAAACGTCACAGAATATAGGCACAATGAAGTTACCAAGTTACTAATACGTAACGTTGCATAGAAGCCACAAATATGATGTCACATTGTGATCCAGATATCACGTGACTACAACGTCACTGTCACACATGTGACGATATTTTCTGTCAGGGACGTTGTGTTGCATAAACTAGGAAACAGAAGATATGAAACTGAAATATATACAAACAGTAACAAGTATTAATGTGTGCATATTCAAATCATGTGCAGTTCAATAGAAAATATATTACATATTGCGAGATATGCGCATAAAAGTTCCTTGAAAGTAACAACTTATGCAAAAGATTTTACTTGTATAGTGTTTCAATAAATTGGTGGACATTTTCAGGGTGAAATTCTTAATAAAAATATGATTTTACCTTAAACTATTTCTTAATACGATTGAAAGTGATTCTTAATTTTTAAAGATAGACAAGACAAGAGAAAATCATTGATAATTTCATTTTCAATGGTATACGATTGATAAAAATTCTTTACCACTTTTTACGCTGGTTTTGATTCTTTCACATGAAAACTTTTGTTATGAGATGGGTTATTTTTTATGTATACGAGCATGCTGCATTTAGAAAGAATTATGTGCCACATCAAGAAATATTACAGTGAGAAAGATATAAATGACGAAATTATGCAATAGAGCTATCTTGAATGGTAATTAATCAAACAACGATACATTATGATTGTTGCGGAATGGAGAAAATGGTTATCGATCATATTTCTTCATAAAGGCAGCACTGATCGAAAATAATGTCAGCTGCAGAGGGATTTATTATTTTTATGAAATCCAGAATATATTGTTGACAGGGTAAGGGGTCGTTATTAGATAATGATTCAGGTATGGACAAGGTACTATGCATTTTATACAGAAATTTAAAATTAATACTGCAATTATTTAAAGCAACATTAATTTAAAAATATGAATATAGTATCTTATTAGAAATACATTTAAGTGGACCCTGTAAATATTGATTGATTTGCTATATAATTTTGATGATTGAAATATGTGATCGGTTACACATGAGCAACCTCAAGCAGCATCGGTCGCGGTTAGTACTTGGGTGGGTGACCACCTGGGAACACCGCTTGCTGTTGGCACATTTCGGGCCCGGTAGCCCGGTTGTTCGCGCTGGATTTGCACGCTGCTACACTGCCGCCGTGTTCTTGTGGAGTACGATCACATTAAACATGTGGGTCCGTAAGTTTTTCCGAGAGGTTGGTGGTAGAGGAAGGAGGGTACGGTCCCTGTGGATGCCTCCCCCACTGGGTTTCGATCTAAATTGGGTGGCACTTCCCGGCCGTCCCAGCAGTTACCTTACATCTTCCTGGTAGATCGGACGGTCTGGGTCTGAACAACAACACATGGGCAACCAACAACCTGGGTGCTGTCAATATGTGACATTCCTTGTCACCAGCATCCAACCGATCGTCTGGCGTGTGTCATGCTAAAGTAATTCAATAAAGGTTCCCTTGATTGGTGTAGTTTCTGCTTGCCGCATCTGAGTAGTTTAGATTAATTACGTTGGTTGAAAAGTTGGTTAAAAATGTGTGCCGGAAGGTAATATTGTTAGGGCATTAGTTTATAAACAGTGGAATCGGGAGTTAGGGTCACTTTTAAATGTGAGCTACGGTAAGATCACAGGCAGCTCCGAGAATTTTAACGAATATGAGTTAGCGTTACCGTCAGCGAGAGCATTAGTATTAGGTTGATGTCAGACTGAAGCAAAGTTTCAGCTATCGATACAAGAGAAGAGGCAGTTGCAATTATGAGTGGACGAGACCAGGCAGCTGAGAATGATATAGATATATTTAAATTTCATGGTTGGAAGAGCAATGTTCAGAATAAGTGCGTAACATTATCAGTTAAGAATGTAGTTCCAGTGCTGTTCCATGATGCAAGAGCAGAATATGCTGCAGATATTCGAGAACCTGAGGAAGAGACTGTAAGGATTTTTATATTTCTTGCATATTTGTTATGTTATACATGTTTGCCGTATTTGAGAATTGATATGATATACAATGTTGACTACTGAGATGAATGTTTATATACTCCATTTACAGTAATTTTATCTAAACAGTAGAGCCTGCAATGTAAGAACTCACTTACTGATAAGAACTGAATCCACTAAACATCCATTTAATGGATTGGTTTGGCACATTTTATCGGTTTTCAATATGGCTGAGTCTCAATATTAAATAAGAAGTCAGCTTCTTATTAGAATTAAGATCACCACTCATTTTTTTTCAAAATTAAAGTTAGTTCTACTTTCAATGCAGCTATCAGCTGTTGTTTATTGAAGAACTGTTCATACCATTTTTCTTTTCCTGTGGAGTCATGCATGAACGCAGAAAATGCAATACTACGAAAGAGCGAATAAAGTGCAATGATAAAGGACACGCAGTCAGAGATGGCATATATAAATAACTGATGTTAATTATAGATGGATAATGCAATACAGCAATGACGTAGGCAGGAAGAACAGTAGGAAGGCAGGACTGCCTCTAGCGGCGATACAAGCAGCAGCTCTTCGTGGAACAGATGCAATGGGCGTGCGGATAATTTCCTGAGGGATAGGTGACCATATGTCTTCTACCATCGTCCACTGGTAGTTATGTATTTGAGGCGGAGACAGGGCAGTCAAATGACGGTCAATCACATTCCATGCATGCTCAATGGGTGAGATACCTAGAGATAGCTGAGGTCAAGGAAGCACATGGATACCTTGCAAAGCTCGCCAGCTGATGGCTGCCATGTGTAGTAGCAGGATATCGTGCAGAAAAATATAAGTTTGCAGCTGCTGAAGGTAGGTCAGTACAACCGGCCGCAACACCTCATCCACATATCGATATGCGGTCATTGTGCCTCTGATACGAACTAGAGGTGACCGGTTATTGTAGCCGATGGCACCCCAAACCATGATGCCGCTTTCTCGATCAGTATGGAGTTCAGAACTTGCAGCAGGATTGGATTTGTTTTCACGTCACCTCCAGATTCTTACAAGACGAATGCCATACGACAAACAGAACCGAAACTCGTCGCCGAACACTACCATGTCTCATTCAGTCGTCCAAGATGATCGGGTCCGACACCATTGCAATCTCTCACGCCGGTGCCTTGTCGTCAATGGCAGTCTTCGTAAAAGACAGTTTGAGTACAAGCTGCTTTCGACCAATAGTCCAATAGTCGAGAAACTGTTCTCGCTGATATTGGAACATCCAATGTACCCAGCAAATTCTAAAGAATGTCGACAGTCGTCGTTTAAGAAGCCGCCACCGCATGCCATCGAATACGTCGATCAATGCGTGATGACGTACGCTTGGATGGATCTGTACCACTGCGACGATTAACTGGGCCTTCTTCAATCAAATTTCTCGAAATCCTTTGCCCAGTGGATCTACGTGTGCCCCATCTACGTGTGTTTCAGCGGCGATACGCCGACGCGATCAACCAGCAGTACGCAGGCATAAAATTAATCCCCTCGCACGACCGTCCAAATGCGGAAACGGACTTGCTGTCGTCGGTCAGGCATCTCTTTAACAATCAGTATCTTTTGAAAAGATAAAGAGCTCGGGAAACGGGTTTCCGAATGCAACAGACAGTAACAACAGTTGCTTCTACATCTGCGATTTCCACCCCTTTTATCTCGCAATGTAGTCAGTTGACCTACTTACATTTAAGATTATTTGCACCCGGCTTTAAGATTACTTGCATACATCGGCCAGCTGTGTTTGTCTTGAAATTTGCATAATTATATGGCCAAAGCTCCATGGTGTTGCATTTTATATGTCGGGTAGTATATGGATATAAGGAAAGTAAGTATGTATTTATATTTTAAACACAATGACGGGAAATGTTCTCAAAATCTAATATTCTCGTAAAATTTTGTCTATAATTTAATACTAGTGTTGATACTAAAACATCAGTATTTCAGCATTTTCGATATTTCATATTTAACAAATTGTTTAATGGAAAATGCAACTATTATTCTCTATAGTACTCTACATTTAGTATTTTACCAACTAGTTCTATATAAAAGAATCCCTTCCCATGACTCTCTGCTTCTCTTTTTGTAGCAATTAGCAATAGATTTAGCGACTGTTTGGGGAATATCTCCAAATTGAAAGTATTGTCAAATAATCAAAAATGTCGGCAAATTTACAAAAATTCAGTATATCGAGAAATTAAGTTGACTTGAAAAACTGCAATGACTGATTTTATATTCTTAAGTATGTTGTAAAATATTAAACAATGAGCGAAATATTATTTAATACAGAAACATTTTATGATTGATTTGTATACACTTAGCAACTGCAATAAAGATCTAGGTAACTATGCGAGATAGACTAAAGCTAATCAAAAAGCTGTAGCACATTAACTACTTAATATGAATATATATCAGGAACGCACATAACGTTTATATGGATGACAATAAATACCTGTCAGATTTCCCTTATTTCTATTATTAGATTAATAGCAGAGCATCAGGAGTAGTCAATTCCCATGTCCCATTTCTCACGGCTGCTTTTTACCTCACAGTTGGGACGCCTTCGGTATTAGTTCCATACGTTCAAGAATCTTTCAGCAAAGTTTTACAGCATTATCAGGTGGCTGCTCACTTGCAACTGATTATGTATGACTGCCAAATATTTATTGCATTTCGTACACGCGTTACGTTCGTTCCAAGTTTACACTCCTACTTATTAGACAATGATCTACAGATTTGTAACTGTTTATCGTCTATCTTGCTTTATTGCTAAGCTGATATTCTATTTATTAAATTCTCTGCTAGGACCGCTGCAGCCACTTTTACTCGTTCCGGAATGGCGACTTTGTGGTAGATATTTGCCAACGTACACATTCATACAGATTTCTTCCAAAGTGAATAAAGTTAATGCGATGCTGAATTACTTACTTAAGGACATTATACGTTTAAAAATCAACTTCCTATTTTAAATGCCTAATAAAACGTCTTGAATTAAGTGTTTATACATCATTTGTTTAATTAATTATTTAATTGTTTCTATATCATTTGCTTAATTAATTGACTAATTGTTAATATCTCATTTGTTGTTTATTTAAAGCGGGAAGTAATTCTTAAGCAAAATACATTTTATCAAAGCAATAACAAAATACCAATCATTGGCAATGTTGGTTTCAATAAATAGCATATATTTTTATTTACAAATAAAGTCTACCTCATTCAATGTTTACTACATTTCCTCAAGAGTTATTCACCTCATTGTCGTATACGAAAACTTGATTAAATGAGTTTTTGCCAATTTTAAGCATGCAGTGTATTTAATCTGATAATTGTTAGAAGACATGTAAGACATTACGTGGCATTGTTACTTAATTTATTTAATATTTCCTGGTTTATTTAGAAATAGTGGTATAAATATCGGAGACTAATTTCCTATGAATATGTTTTGTATTTCATCGTGTTTACGTTACAGAAATGAAGATAGATTCTGTTTTAAGTAAATAATGAGATATATTCACAAGATAAACAAAGTTTTATTTTTAGTTCCCTAAAGGGCACAATATTTCAGACACGATAAATGTATTAGTACAAATTAATATCTATATCACAAGCACAATTACTATTAATATAAAAAATCCCAAAATTTTACAAGATGATACATTAAAAGTCAAAATAAAATATTATGAAACATATTATTAAAATAATATAAAGATCACACGGTTGTCGGGATAGAAAAAATGGCTATCCCGACATTCTTGGCCATAAGCAACTAAAATTAAAACCATGGGCGCCCATGCAGGAATTGTTTTTGGACATTAACAGAATTTTAATATACAATAGAAGTGATTATAGGGAAATGACATATATAACAATAGTTTCAACTCATTTAAATGTTTTTTGACAAAACAATTCGTGATTCTTATAAATGTCATTTCTATGTCATAATTTCTATTCCTTAAAATTCGGTTAATGTTATAGTACATTTCTTTTATGGGCATCTTATGTTTTTATTTTTCTTATATATATGACCAAGAACACTGTGATAACTAAAATTAATTTTTACTTTCCTTTTATGCATAGTTTAATGTATAAGGAAAGTGTTGTGATGTATAAGAAATTATTGTGATGTAAAAGGAAATTGTTGTGATGGTTAAGGAACTTGTTGTGATGTTTAAGGGAATTGTTGTGATCAAGTCAAAAATTTGAATTCGAGTTTCCGAAGGGAGAGCACATCTCAATCATCCCTGAACACACATGGAAGATTTTTGAGGTGATGCCCGTGTGCGTTAGTGAGTCTATGGAGACGATATCTCACGAACAAATGTAGCATATCAAACGACATTTGGTACAAAAATTACAACCGATCAATACTGGACGCTCGCTGTTTTTAAACGCAATCAAATGTTCAGAAAACCCTCAAAGTTCTGAATGAAATATTGAAAAAAGCATTAAAATATCAAAAGCTTCACTTAAGTTATGTTAATGATTATGTCTTATGTATTTTTTCAATAGAACACGATTGGCATAATTTTTAGAACGCTAGCATGAACCGTTTTCGAGATATTCTACATTTGTCAAATAAATTTATTAAAAAATCACATATAATAAAAAAATGTTAACTATTGTGAAATATGTTCATTTCTCATCTGCAATTTTATTAGATAAATTTGTTAACTTCATTCTCGTAAATCTAGTTTGATCCATTTAAGAGAAAAGATACTTTGGTTAATAGTTTTGTATTCAGACGCCATTAGTCATTTACCTTCTAAAAGAGTAACGTCTTTCTCCATCCATAATGCTTGACGAAATGCTGGCGGCATATTTGCCGGAATATCGCCAATTTGGCATTTTTTTTTAAATGCTATCAAACTGACGAAAATGTCGCCAAATTGATAAAAGTTACGTTAAATCAATGCAGTTGACGACTAATGATGAAAATGCAATATCTTAAACAAAATATAAGAATTTACTATAGGAATAATCGATTTCTATGTCCGTAAGGGTTGGAGGGATGTCACCAAGTTGCCATCTTGGCGACTTTTTAAATGTTGCCAAATGGATAAAAATGACGCTTATGGTAGTAATGTTTCGCAAATTTTTAATTCCGTCATATGACGGACATACTTTCTAGTATATAAGAAATGTTCTTCTCCCTATTTGTTTGTAACACTTGGCGATACATTTGGCAAACTTGTTTATTAATTAATTTAACAAAATATCGCCAACTTTGCCGTATTTAGCCTCAGATAGACGAAAATTTAAAAAATGACACATTTATACCAGCCGTCTGTTTTAACTGCTCTATACCCTTTGGGTGAACTGGACGGCTTGGGTTCTAAGAAAAAGTGACGCTTAATTGATTAATTTATTATTAAAATATTTAAATATGCGGACTATATTTGTTTATTTAGGAAGCTACTTTTAAAGTTGCGTAATTGGGAAGTAAATATGTTCAAGTGTTGTCATCTAGAACAGAGACAAATGTACATTTCAAAATTAAAAACACTATGTTGTGGATCTTATACATCATCTTTTCACTGCAAAAGAAAAAAAAAGTGATGTGCTGCCCACATCAGATTTTTCCCCTTCATAGTGCGCAGCATCTCAGATTCCACCGTGCTATCAGTCATGGTCACGCTACGTACGATACATCAATGAAATCCGCGAAATCCCTGTCCAGATGCTTTAAACTTGCTGGTAAGGTCCGGTGCAGCGGTTTGATCATTGCATTCTCCCATAAGAACGGCGTGCGGAATTTTTGTGTTATTGGTGTCATCTATAAAATATTGACCTGCAAGGTTTTCACGAATACCCGCAGGACAGTCTATGAAGGATAATTGGGAAAGTATTTCAATATCGTTCGCTTCTGCGATAATATGGATTTGGGTTCGATAATGTGTCAATATGCTTCGCCCATCATATGTAGGAATTTTTTCTTTGCAAACTCAAACGCTTTGCACATCAAATTCCGTATTGCCCACTTAGGATGTTTGTTCCACGGCCATTAATCTATGGACAAGAAGGTTTTTTCGCAGTCTCATACACGCCGAATTCCTTATACTACTTACTCTCATGTCCATTTTTACTGCTTTCAAGTCCTCCTACAATACTTATTTAATATATCCTTGGCCGGGCATTAATTCACTTTGTATAGTTCTTATTTCTTCTTTTATCTCATATTGTATTGATATAATTTCTTCCATCTTATTATCTTGAAAATATTTCACGTCTTTCTTCATCTCGCCTTGTTTCGCTTTTATATTTTTTTTTATATATTCTTTCACTGTTTTAATCTCTTCTTTTATAATTTTTTTTCTCGACTTTCATTTCTTCTTTTATGTCTTGCAGGACATTCATTGCCCCTTTTCCGGGTTTTATTGCTTCTTCCATCTCACCTTGAACGACTTTTATATATCGTGCCATTGCTTCTTGTTCGGTTTTAATATTTTCTTTCATCCACTCTGCCATAGCTTCTTGTCCGGCTTTCACTAATTCCATCATCTTGCTTGACTGTTCTTCTATTAGTTTTCTACTTGGGGGAATCATAACCGCTTGTCAACATTCTACGAAAATCCCACTTCTGACATCATAAACTCTGGAATCGTGTATGTACTCTTGTGATAAAGGAATCATTCTAAGTTTCTGGACAACTAACACTTTCTTCTAAAAAAACCTTAATAAGCATAAACAGGAACAATATAGTTTTTGTTTAGACCCAGACCGTCCGACCTACCAGAAAGGTGTGAGGTAACCATTTGGACGGCCTGGAAGTGGCCACCCAGTTTAGAACGGAACCCAGTGGGGGAGGCATCCACAGGGATCGCACCCTCCTTCCCCTACCACTAACCTCTTGGAAGGACTTACAGACACACATGTTTAACGTGATCGTACTCCGCATGAACACGGCGGCAGTTGTATCAGCGTGCAAATCTAGCGCGCAAACCCCCAGGCTGCCGCGCGCAAAATGTGCCAACAACACGCGGTGTTCCCAGGTGGTCACCCACCCAAGTATTAACCGCACCCGATGCTGCTTGACTTCGGTGATCTAATGAGAACCGGTGTTTTCAGCACGGTAGGACCGTTGGCTTCAGGAACAATATAGTGAATAGTTCGACAATTAACTCACAAGATCTGTAAATAACCGTCAAATACAATAAAACAGCAATTCAATGCTCAGCTAATTCACAAACATACTCATACTATTCTCAAAACACTGACACATCTCACAATTGAATTTAGTTCATTACACGTCAACTACATACAAACTCAGTAATGACTTCCTTATATTTTCTCCATAAAAACTAGTGTTAGTATCTCCAAAACCAATCAATATTTAGTGAAAATTCTAGTCGATTCATAAACGGGCCAAAAGTCTCCAAGTTGCTGATATTTCACCAAATATAGCCACCATACTCCAAAAGTCGGCAAAATCTGACAACCCTACTTTCATGTAACTCGTCTGTAAAAGTGTTTTTCCCTGTCGGGTCTCCAAGACTCATGAAAGCATTTTACATACTCGTAACGTTATCATTATTTTGATATATTATTTTATAAAGCTATGGTGAGTGACTCTTAAATATTACATTAACACTAGCTATAACAATCAAACAAAAATTCATTTGGATAGCTTAATTTGTTTCAAAGATAATGTTGTTCACACACGGGAGGTTACAGTAATCAATATTTCATTCAAAGCGATATTTTCCTATGATGCTCTTGATAATACCTTACTAATAAACTGGTGGTGATTATCAACATCATTTACATAACAACTACCCAGCAGAACAAAATGTGTATTCCCATTCCCATAAGAGACCAAAATATGTATTCCATTTTATTCATAAAAGACAATTGTCCTATATTTCTATAGAAATACCTCAAACATCACATTCACATGATTCATACCTTTCCTAAAAGGAGAAAATGGTGAACGCTTTAAATTATAGTTTTATTGTAACGTCACGACAAATAATTTAAAATATTTTTTTACAATCAAGGGGGACGGGTGTACATGACCGTTATAGTTCTTCATGTGGATTTCTACTTCATATTATAAATCTTACTGAATTTATCAATCAAAACGATTTATAGCACATATATGTTAATTCCATTTTACAAAGGACAATTAATAGATAAAAGTAAAATTATCCAAAATGAATCAGATGTTTTTCCTATTATAAAATATTTAAATTTATATAAAATTATGCACATTACTCCTTGAATGGGTAGGTACTAAAATACCGATACTGTTTCTAACTGTAGCGACGCTAAGAATTTTCAACTAACTTAAATTGTGGCAAAGCAAAAAGAAATCAAAAATGCCTCACATAAGCAAATAAGTATTTCACACGTTACCTCTTAACCAACGGTCTTATCGTGCTGAAAACACCGGTTCTCGTTAGATCACCGAAGGCAGGCAGCATCGGGCGCGATTAGTACTTGGGTGGGTGACCACCTGGAAACATCGCATGCTGTTGGCACATTTCGGGCGCAATACCCCGGTGGTTTGCGCTCAGGATTTTCACGCTGCCACAATTGCCGCCGTGTTCATACGGAGTACGATCACGTTAAACATGTGGGTCCGTAAGTCCTTCCGAGAGGTTGGTGGTAGGGGAAGGAGGGTACGGTCCCTGAGGATGCTTCCCCCACTGGGTTCCGGTCTAAATTGGGTGGCACTTCCCGGCCGTCCAAACAGTTACCTTACACCTTTCTGGTAGTTCGGACGGTCTGGGTCTCAACAACAACAACACTTTACCACTTGCAAAGAAATCCACATGCTCAATAGGTCCGACGTTGTTGGTTATTTTTCTTTTCCTATGCCGACGATTAAATTATTAAATAGTTCGATAGATATTTTGTTTTATACAGGTAATATATCGACAACTTGTACAGCTAACTATATTCCGACTTATCAGGATAGAAAATTCTAATAAAATAAAATATAAAATGAAAAAATTCTTTTGAGAAACTTTTAAGCGGCATTTTACTGTGATGCGTATTAAATACAAGTATACGAATTAAATTCCGCTTCCGAATACTAAAAAATTGCTGACATTTGCTGTAGAGTTATGCAAAATAGGGGCACACAGCACGTTTTCTTGTTTCTATTGAAGACATCGTCTATTTTTGATGACTAAGGAGTGACAACAGCTAAACCGTTCCATGGATGCTTTTATCTGCTATGGAAGTGTGCTCTTAATACAAAATACAACCAAGCGATTTTCACATACTTGTAATATCTTAATATCGTACTAAAATAGATGTCAGTCAGATGAGAATTTCTAGTTTTGCTGTAAAATACAACAGAATGCATATCATTGAATGCACATTGTATAATTTTGTTTTTAAATCGCTACTTTCAGTCATGCTTTATATATAATTGTCCATGTGTTATTGTTTGGAAAACAAACATTTGTACTCATAAAAATTAAAAATAAAATAAAAGTTATAAACAAGTCAAATAAAATTAATATAATATAATATAAATTTCATATTTAATGTTATTATGCAAAATTCTGAACCTATTTATAACTAAGAAGACTCGTAAATGTACAATAGATTATACCAGTCTACCTTTGTCAAACCTTTTCGCCCAACACAATTGAATGATATATCTAATAACAGGACAAGGAATTTCGCATCCTTTTCATCAATTTTCTCTAAAGACATTTGCTTTTAAACAACTTACACTAAAATGGCAAGTGACTGATGAATATCATTAGTTTTATATGCCTGCGGTTGATGGCAGGTAATAATCAAGGCAGTTATTCTGTTAAGTTCCCAGCTTCATTTGCATAGTTTAGTCTGATTATGTACCCTTATTCATAAGTCCAGGAAATTGCTGTAGCTATTTCTCTGTTAGCGCGATAAATCATAGACTTCAACTCAAAATGCTCCGTAATAAGTTGAATAATTTGGTTAAACAGCAATTGCGGAAGGCGGGATTTAAAGGAATTGGGATATTTGGATAAAATATATCAAATTAATACATGTTGACATATTTATTGAATAACTTTAAAATGAGTGAAAGTATGAAATATGGAGATTTCAAAAATAAGTCAAATATGGCCATACTGACATAGGGGTAGACCGTTTGTGGATGACTTTCTATGAAAATATACGTCTTACTTATGTTACATGACAAGGAAAGTCGAAAGTCTGCGAAGTGCAACTTGATGATTGAATCTACAGGTTGAAGCATAATTGTAAACGTTTCATCTGCCAGTACGATAACTGTTGTTGCTGTTGTTGTTGAGACCCAGATCGTCCGACCTACCAGAAAGGTGTAAGTTAACCGAGTACGATAACTGTGACATTGAAATGTATGACTGTTTCAAAAACTAAGAACCATATGCTATTTTGACAACGTAAAAAAGTCGTACTTTCAAAAGTTTCTAAATTATTGCTTATGCTACATGCTATAAAATTCCAAAAGGCTGGGACGAGTAATCAAGGCCGAACTTCAACTAAAAGATGCACTTCCTACGAATCAATGACCAGTGCCGTTGCCACCCAAACTGGATCATTTTAATCAAGTCTGCTTTACCAAAGTTCATGAATATATGTCGAAGTTCACGAATATATATCAAGTTCACATATCGGGGACGTAGGTATAATAGAAACTCAACTCCATCGTGCAAGCGGACGTTACCAATACGATTCTAAATTAACAATAGAAAATAATGCATATCAGCAGAAAAAAAACATTTAGTTGATAGTCATCTAATAAAGTACGCAGTTTCGCACATTTTATACTGTTCGAAGGATAATTTGCATAACATGCTGCATGTACAATTTGCCCATCGACTTACGTGCTCAGTTATCGACACTTATTTACATTTATGTACATGCCAATAGCAGCTTTGAGTGCTTTAAAAATACGAAAATTTATTTATTGCACGAAACATCGAAATATCAAAATTCGTAGGAAGTAAGGCAGCATAATTTAACCTTAGCTAATTGCGGTTTTGGGTCCCAAAAAGGAACATAAACTGTGTATGATGTAAAGCTGATAAATAAGGTATTTACCCTAACAGCATTTTTCTTTCACAGTGACGTAAGATTTACGTCACACTGTAACTTTGGGACGTTGCAGGACGTCGCTGTATGCCTCGGCAGTGCCATATTGAGGTCACAGCAAAGCCATTTTGGTCATTTTCATGGTCGTTTGTGACGTCGCATATTAACTTGTTTGTGACGTTACATTGTATAATTGCCATTGTAATGTCGTCACATTGTTGCGTGTTAATTAAATTGTGGAAACGTCACGGGATATAGTCACAATGAAGTTAAAAAGTTACTAAAATGTAACGTCGCATAGAAGTCACAAATATGATGTCACATTGTGACCCAGGTGTCACGTGACTACAACGCCACTGTCACACATGCGGCAATCTTTGCTGTGAGGGTATATTATATCCTTAAAAGAATAACCGGTACCTATTGTGTTTCTACCATCAAGTGAATGGCAAAGAGACTGAGAGCGGCTTGGCGCCATAAGGGTAGAACCATCGTCTTATGGCGTAGTAATCCGATACTATACGGTTATAACGAAATATATAGCCCGGTTGTGCTTCGTAATAAGGCCAATAGTAGTTTGAATTGATCAAGAGTTTGTGTCCACAGTGGCACATAATTCAACTCAAAATGCTACTATAGAGGGTGTCTTAAAAATATTGACCTCAGCGTTTATTCCTTAAATATTGATGTTAGACATATATAATAAAGTCCAATGTCGCTTAAAAAAGGTTACATAATTTTATGAAATCGATTAAAATTTCCAAGTGAATTAAATTTTAAGAAATACAAAATTTAAATTTTTATACGGCCCTCATACAAAAACATTTCCAATGAGTAAAATGTACCCCATATACTAATAAGGTGATGCACAAAATTTCGGCATTTTATCATAAAAAGTCCCAGAGATATGAAAAGACAAAAATGCTGACTTAAGTACTTTTCGAAGCATCGACATGGGTTCTCAGAGGAGAAAAAGCATGTCTACAGATCGCGTTTTAGTACGAAAGAAAACAATGATTACATAAATAAATAATACTTTTGCTATTTATTGGTACAGAAGTATCTACACTATGTAGAAATAATAACTTTACACAGAGATTACAAAGTTTGTTCAAAATGTTTTCCATCCATGCCAAAGATCCATTAAAGATAAGAGGCAGACATTATTTGCTTATGATGCATTTCTAAGTTGCGTTATTTGCGTTATTCTGAGTTGCTGTACATATTTACATTATAATTTGTGATTAATCCCTCCCCAAATTTGTTTAAACATATCTTTGGATTCTTTATGACAAATTGCTGAAATTTTGTACTTCACCTTATTAGTGTATAGGGCACATTTTACTCATTGGAAATATTTTTGTAGGGGGGCCGCATAAAAATTTAAATTTTGTATTTCTTCAAATTTAATCATCTGAAAATTTTTATCGATTTCATAAAATTCTGTAACTTTTTGTACGCAACTTTGCAATTTATTATATATGTATAAGTTTAATATTTAAGGAATAAAAGCCGAGGTCAATGTTTTTGGGACACCCTGTATATACAATTTGTTAAATAATCACTCAAACAATCGTTAAACTGTTGCAATAAAAATACAATAAATAAAAACTTCACAAATATAACATAAATACAAAAAAAAAAGGTTGTTCTACTAGTTTTAAATCCAAATGATAACTTTATTCTCCAGTACAGACAAAAAGGGCGTTTTGTCCACCTTAAAATTTGACAAGTTAGCAGATTGAAATTTTTAAGACACATTTTACTAACATCAATTTATTGCAAAGAATATTTTAGATGTTTAAATTCCATGCCAGTTGTAACGTTAAGATATTGCACATATGCAGTATGATAAAGTCAGAAGTTACTATAGTCAGAAGCTAATAGTCTTAATTCTTATAGAAGACGGTTTAAATTTTTGATGGGCTGGCAGAACACGAATGTTTAATGCTGTTATGAATAGCGCAAAATTTGACAATTTCGTTAATTAGTGAATAAACTTTAAATTCGGAACGAAATATGGATTTATTCGAGACAATTCAGTTTTTGAATGAAAAATATATTTTTTACATATACCTGTATATTTTTATTTATTAACCAATATTGATTGTGTGTGGCATGAGGTAATTTTCACTCGCAAGAAAATGATT
Source organism: Amaurobius ferox (assembly GCA_951213105.1). Classification (NCBI taxonomy): domain Eukaryota; kingdom Metazoa; phylum Arthropoda; class Arachnida; order Araneae; family Amaurobiidae; genus Amaurobius; species Amaurobius ferox. The sequence goes on along the minus strand of OX578139.1, from coordinate 152,567,607 downwards.
CCTTAAAATAGCATTTAATTGATTATTAAAAATTTATTATTGATTATTTGATTCGTTACATTAGCTTTATAAAGGAAAAGGAAGAAACTCTGTCAGACTACAAACAAACGTTTAATCGCTTTATTGTGAAATCTTATAAATAGATCTCATGTAGAGCACCATGTATGCACACAAATCTATTTCTACAAAGGACTCATGGAGTTAGAAGAAAGGAGATAAAACTTCTATGGATGAAACGCTTGAAAATGCCATATTGCTTTGATTTGATAATTATATCTAGGTGCCACTGGTGTTAGTAAAGTAGTTGCTATTGTTAATTAACACAACATGAAGATATAGTATTTAGTATATGTCTTTTGATTATTTTTAAATGAACGCTTTCCTAATTATGAGTATAATTAACCAGTATTTTTTGCGGTTATAGGGTGGAGTACAGAATATAGGAAGATAAAAATACATTGAAAGATGAAACAGTCTTGAATGCGTAGAAATATTCTTTATTGCTTCAATTCTACTTTTTAATACGCTAATAATTTATTTTTACAAAATGGCCAGTTTGAATAAATATTTTATGCCTTTCGCCATAGAAATGCATTCAATGAAGACCTACTTATCGCATCCCAACGCCAACTCAATTATTGCCTTAAACGATATGGATGTTTTCTTAATATGAAGCTTTAACTCCTTGCTTTTACCTCCATGGCAGCACTAGGCAGCATGTTGAAACTGCTTTAATAGAGCAAACATATTCCAAATCAGATTGCAAAGAATAATTCACATAAGTTTGGTTCAGTTACCTTATACCTTTCTGGTAGGTCGGACGGTATGGGTTTCAACAACAACATAAGTTCGGTTAAACGCGTGATACTGTGGTCCGTGGTTAGCTCCGAATGTGAGAACACAGCAAAAAGATAAGTTCTTCAGTCTTGACCATATAAAGTTCCATACTTTGCGCATTCCGATGCGCGTCAGGCTTGAGGTAATTTATATGAGTTTACACGTTGCCACAGCACTCCGCTAAAGTTTTATATTTTACTTGATAGAAATGATCACGCTCAAGACATATTTATATTCCTTAATAAAGGGATATCATTTTTATTATAAGTCATTTCTTTATATGAGTTCATAAAATGTTTTCAATATGCTATAAACAAAACCATTTAAATAAACAAATTGAAAACAAAATCTCGCATTTTCATTTATTTTTCAATAATTTAATTATATCAATTTATTTTATTCATTTTCAGCACTTACCAAAATGTAATTACTTTTTACTTCTTGTTTCGAAAAATCCTTTGGGAAGAAAATGTAAAATTACTCATTGTTAAAGCGCAATTATTTGTGTAATAATTACATATTTGTTCAGAAAGAACAAGAATTCATTGCTTTTGTATTTTCGATAATAATTCATTACCATTTATTTCTTATAACATCGGATATGTTTGATACTAATTGCGTTTAATACCACCTCGTTGATTTGACACGTTCTATGATAAATTGCGCTTAGTGTTTACTTTTTTCAGTAAATAACAAATATTTAATACGGAAAATGCAGTAAGATATAATTACTATATTATCGAATAATCAATTTTATTTTTCGTGCTTCTTTAGAACACTAGTTATTAATATTGAGAAATGTGTTTTTGATTACATGAGATTGGATTTTCGGTATTAATTTTTAAATTTTGAATATGTCATTAATTTATATTCAGTAAACGGAGTTCCTAAATTTGGAACAGGAAGTTTTGAATATTGCTGAAATGGACAGATTTATAATCTTTAAGGTACTGAAACGCACGATAGTTCATGTACTATATTTAAGAGTATGCTAAAAGACTGTTAATGGTTTATTCAATATCGCCATACGCCATATCACAATCATATTACTTACACACGCCATATCACTCTCATACTACTTACACACGCCATATTACTCTCATATTACTTACATACACCATATCACTCTCATAATACTTATACACGCCATGTCACTCTTATATTACTTACACACGCCATATCACTTTCATATTACGTACATACGCCATGTCACTCTCATATTACGTACATACGCCATGTCACCCCCATATTACTTACATAGATATGCATAATATATCTATAAAAGTATCAAATGAGTTAAAAAAAATCCGGATCTGAGAATTTTCTGGTTACACACTTTTGAGGATCTTTAAATATCAATACAGTATAATTCGATGTGTGTATGTGTTCGTGTATTTTTAGTTTGCAGGATATCTGTTGAGCAATTCCAATAAATTTGATACGATTATTAGATTCGCTAAACTTAAGATGCTATCTATTTTGTGGAAGGTCAGAGTGAAATAATTCCATCCTAATACCGAACATTTTATTTATAAAAGTTACGCATAAATTAATAAATTTTGAAACAGAATATATACATTTTATGTGAAAATATTATATTAATGCTAATAACATCTTGAAGGACTTTTAACTTGCATCAATTAGATATAGTACACCTTTTAGACCTAAAATCGGAAACAATGAAACATTAATTAAATTGAACAATTAGTTACTGTTAACAAATTATTAGACATTTCGTAATTACAAATAGACACATTATGGTGGTCAAATCACGAATATGTTGTCTATGTGTAATTATGATAATTTATATTAATTTTTTTCCAGACTATTGAAATTTCCTGAGCTGCAGTGTAAGTGATGTTTAGGGAGCAACAAATAATAAAAGCTTTAATTATAATAAGTGTAATAATATAAAATTATAATAATTTAAGCATTAATAATAATAATATAAACATTAATTATAATTTTTTCTATTAAAACTCAGATTCAGAGCCATCTAAGTAAATTTTTTAGTTAATTTTCATTTTTATACAGTACGGTCCTAATTTATAACTGGCTAGGGTGACTGATAACTGAGTTCATAACGACCATTACGTATAATGCATCAATTTGTGTGGTCCATAATTATTTAGTTTAAATTGTGAAATCTGTCTGGTGTAAGTAATATATTAAAATTTATAAACTTATTTTCAAGAATCCGGTTGAATTTATTTAATGTAACCTTATTTTCAAAAAGTTTTAAATGAATACTCTTTTGACGCCGAATTCAGCTATGAAATAAAAAGAAATTCAATTTAAGAATATTTTTAGCTCTTTTTTGCAGTTTCCATTTAGGAAAAAAGAAGTATTCTGAACTCCATTTAACTTCCCCCTATAAAAGAATAACATAAAACGTACTTCACTCACCATGCACTTAAAACAATTTATCATCATCCATATCTTCGTCTTTCTTTTATCCGACAAAATTCTCATATATGAATCGAAGTGAAATAGGGAGCATTTAAATTTCCTTGAAATAGTTTAAAAGATGGATATCCGATGAAAATCCAGTTTAAATCCATATAAAATAATAAGAAATACGGAGTTTGATAGAATGCTTAAATTAAGATATGTATTTATAATTGAAATAAAAATAAAAATGGCATTATATCATTACTTTTTGTTTTCACCTCTTTGCATTACAGATAGTGTAGTAGCTTTGAGTTGAAAGTATTTCATAGCATTTAAAAAAAATATTTCATGTGTAGCTAGTGTCATGAGGCATAATTACAAAATATCTACAACAACAACACTTATCCCGGATGACATCATCTTGAAAATCCAGGCTCTCCAGACGCTAAGTCAAAATAAAGATTAATTAATTTCTCTTAATTTAAAATGGTCAAATCTCTACCTACCGCACTTAATGATCTTTATGCAGCAAATTTATAACAATACATACATATTTTTAGATACACAGGAAATAAATTAGCACATTGAAATAATTTTCACTCATATTTGATTTCATTTATAGTTAATAAAATATGGAATTAAAATTTATAATCCAGTTCTGTTACTAACATTAATTAAAGTACCTTGTTTTTTATTATTTTTACACAGCACACATTTAATACACTTATAAATGTATAACTTCATATACCACAGTTAATTCCATTTCTCTGGCGTAATTATGAAGCCTTGCCTCAGAAAATACATGATTCTCTGTTTTTTGATATGGGGATAATTTATCAAGCCGAAATCATAATATAAAATCGAATTCAATTCATGATACAATTCATTTATACTGACGTTGCAAACTAAACTAAATCACCCAAAATTTATCCGTTTAATTTCACGCAAATGCCACAATACAGTAAATATGGAATTTCACACTAGTTCACTAGCATTCTTTGAAGGAAGCCTATTTCTAGAGGATCGAAGAAACAATGAGGCTTAAAAATCTATAAAATAAAAATGAAATTTCTCAAAATATTTTCTTGTCATAAAAAAGACAGTACTAAATAATGCATAATACATATGAGAACACCTAATATGGTTTAAGAGCATATTTAAGATCACGTTAAAGAGCATATTAAAAAAGGTCTCGCATTCAAACCTCCTGGATCACACTTTGTAATGAATAATGAAGAAAGGCGTGTGTAAATATGCACTACGTGACATAAAAAGTGCATCACCATGAAGCTATGGCCATATAATTATGCAAATTCCGAGACAAACGTAGCTGACCGATATATGCAAATGATCTGAATTGCAAGTTGGTCACGTGATTAGAGCGCGGGATATAAGAAGTGGGAACGGCAGATAAGCCAACAGTTGTTACTGTCTATCGTCTGCGGAAACCCGTTCTCCGAGCTGTTTTTCATTTCAGAAGACACGTGTTCTTGAAGCCTGCCCGATGACGCCGAAGTCCGTTTTAGCATTTTTACTATTGTGAGGGGGGATTCATTTTAGGCATACGTACGGCTGGGTAGTAGTATTGGCGCTTGGCCGCTGAAACAAACGTTTATGTGGCCACTGTGTAAATGGTTTGAAGAAGATTGCTTAAAATGGGGCATATGAATCGTCACAGTGGTACAGGTCCACCTACACGTACGTCAGTTCACGTTGATCGACGCATTCAAAGGCATACAGTAGCAACCCTACAAAGGACTGCGGACATTCTGCAGAATTTGCAGGGTACAATGGGTGTTCCAATATCAGCCAGAACATTTTCTCGACGATTGGCCGAAAGCTGCCTGCACTCAAACCGTCCTTCACGAAAACTATCATTGACTACAAGACACCGACGTGAGAGATTGGCATAATTGAATGTGTTGAATAAATATTAATTTAAAGATACAATTGAGTAATTATTTACCAAAGTATTTTATAATTTTAGCTAAAGTAAGTGAACTCGCACTTGTTAAATTTGGCGTGTTTTGATGTAACTAATGCACTGTTTTTCGGCCATGATAACGAATGAATTTTAAAATGCAACATGTTGGTGCCTTTCACAATATCACGACACAAACGACATTTGATCATCTGATATCTTTTCCTAATTTATTAACTTTAATGAAACACATTTTAGTCATATATATTGTTTAGTCATGTATAGTTTTCTTAGTTTATTAGAAAAATTTTTACATTCCAGAATCGAATGATACAGTATATTTTTTACCATATAATTAAAAATTAAAAATCATTGAAAATAAAACTTGTGTAGTTCATAGTTCGTGTAAAACAGGGAAGACATATTCTTTTAGAATCGGAAATTTCTAATTTAATCAGGAAAGTTCTTGAATGTTAAATATTTTTGAAATTCTAATAATAATATAAAATTTTATATATATTTAATTATAATATTTTAAATATAAAATTTAATTTTAATATATAATTTGAAATATTAATTACAAATAAAATATAATTTGCCTTTTGGATTTGCTGTCTAAATGTAAATTTTCTAATTATAATATTATGTATCTAAATCATTTATATTAAAGAAAGTTTACTCATTAAACTTATTAAATTTTCTGCTTTCCTGTATATTAAAATATGTATCCTTAAGACAAATTACATATTTCAAACTTCGGATTTTTAATTTATGTCAATTGAGAAAGAAACTCCCGATAAAATAAAAATTGTTAAACTGGTTTATATGCTTATAGAAACAATTCATTTACTTCGATGCAGATAACATTACTACAAATAAGAAAACTTTGATACAACAAAAAACAATGTCAAAAAGAATTCGTTCGATTGGGTTATAAATATCCATTTTAAAATAAACTAACAAAAAATTTCTGGTAGATAAGACGACGTAAAAAGATTATATTGCTAATTGCTAATTATTTTTAAATTAAAATAAGTCATTAGTGCAGAATATAGTTGATTCAAAGTATCAATTAATTTCGAAAACAAAATATGGCACAATTCTTCAGATCAAAAATCTGATATGGGCAGGACATGGCTTCCTCTACAGGCTCAGATTCATTTTATTTAGATTTTACTTTCCCTGCGATATGTGGTAATATATAGGAAAAGTATTGGAATCATGCCGAAAATCGCAACTTGAGTTTTCGACGGAGCTACACGTTTCGGGACCTCTAGATCACGAAAGCATTATTTTTAGCGTGACATATGTGTATGTGTCTGTCTGTCTGTGTGTGTGTCTATCTGTGTGCCTGTCTGTCTGTCTGTGCATTGTATGTATCCACTTTAACTCAAAAACGAATGGCCCGAATTTCATAACATTTGGTAGGTAAGTCGTGTATGATGGTGCTGATTGGTACGGTGTGAACCTGCTGCAGAAAAAAAAAACGTCTTTTTTCGCGAAATTACACTCAAAATTTGCCTGCATCCACACTAGCTGGAAAACTAATAGATCAAATTTTACAAAATTTGGGAGATCAGTCACTTGTGGGTTACCCTGGTGCTGATTACATTTTGGTACGATTCTGAAATACGTAACCTGCCTATTTTTGCGATATGGCCCACAGAAATTGTATGTATCCACTTTAACTCAATTATGGACTAAATTAAAAAAAAATTGGTAGATAGTTCACTTGTGGGCAACTCTGGTGCTGATTAAATTTTGTTACGATTCGAAAAAGAAGAACCTGCCTTTTTTGCAAAATGGCCAGCAAAGATTGTGCGTATCCACTCTAGCTGAAAAACTAATAGATCAAATTTCACAAAATTTGGTAGATAAGTCGCTTGTGAGTTATCTTGTTGCTTATTGGATTTTGGCACGATGCCGTAAAAAGAAACCTGCCTTTTTATGCAAAATGGCGCGGAAAAAATGCATTCATCCACTCTAGCTAACAAACTAATAGCCCAAATTACACAAAATTTGGTAGATAAGTCGCTTGTAGTATTTTGTGGTGCCGGTTAGATTTCGGTATGGTTCGGAAAAAAATTGCCTTTTTTACTCAAATGGAACACAAATTTTAAATATTCGATTCAAAATAAAATATTACAGATGCTCAAATGTATCTATTAAATGCTTGTTTTATACGTAATTTTTAACGACAAAATGAATAATAAGATCCAAACCATTGCTCTAAGATGGACCACGCTTGAGATAGATAAATTTTTAATTTTGAGGAAATAAAGACGATTTTCACAGTAATTAAAAGAATATTTATAAAAATTTCTTAAAAAATTGTAGTTTCGTCCGCTGATGGATATTCTGATGCTGATTTGATTTTGATATGATTAGAACATGTATAACCGATGATTTTTGGCGAAATGGCCAGGAAATCCAGTGAAATTCGGAAATAAATGACTAAAATTGTTGAAAAATATTAATTAAGTACTTGTTCTACAGGTAAAATACTGACCCCATGACTGTACGATAAACCGTTCTCGAGATATTGTAGTTTTTTGGAATTTTAAGGATCTGAAGAATTTTAAGTGAATAAAGTTGCAAAGCGAAACGAAGATGGCATAAAAATACAAATTGTATATAATATCAGAAAAGTATCCCTATTATTTTCTGCAATTAAACTCAATTTAATGCATAAAGAAATAAAAAATTCAAAATGAATTTGAATCTGCAGGGAGAGTCATGTGCTGTTCACATGAGGTTTTTTTTTATTATTTTAGGACGTATTGAATGGAGTTTAATTGCGGAAAATAACATAAATTCGTTTCTGATATTATATTTAATTTTCCAATTTTATGTCTGTTCGTTTCATTTGACAAATTAATATACACATTAATGTCTTTAGCGCCTCAAAATTATACAAAACTAAAATATCTCAAGACCGGTTCATCCTAATATAGTGGAGTCAATCTTATTCGATTTTCTATCAAACATTATATGAAGAACACGTATTTAATTAATATATTTCAGGACAATTAATCATTTACAGATTTTCACGATCTTTACGGATCATTTTAAAAAACAGAATCCGTTATATTTTCAGAATCATGCCAAAATCTCATCAGAATCAAGTAAACGCTAAAGGAACATAACTATTAAATATTAAACAATTTAATTAAATAGTTTTTATTTACATTAAAATTGCCTTTTATTCTTCAGAATATATATATATATATATATATATATATGAGGCTGATTTCACATACAGAAGGAGCCGATTTTATAGGAATGCCTTTTTTGATGAAGTTATAAGTTTCCAAGTAAAATAAATTATTTTGGTAATATGATAATTAAAAAATATTACCGCTGAATGTATCGCATTTCAGAGATGTTTAAATAAAATTGTATATCATATTTCATTTGGAAAGTGTTTATATATATATATATATATATATATATATATATATATATATATATATATATATATATATATATATTTCAAGAATGAATTTTTTAGAGTAATGGCGTTGGTATTACCTTTTCGTTCTTAAAAATCACGTATAAAGCAAACAAGGATTTAATTGATGCATTTGATGTATTTTATTTCAGATCTTGACGATAAAAAAGATGGATTATTGCTTTTCAAGTAGCACCCCAAACTCTAAACAATACCACGGAAAATTGCAAACCACTGAACTACCCAAATTTGTGAAATTTGATCAATAAATTCTCTAGCTTGAGTGGGCGCATATCATTTTTGCGGAACATTTTATAAGGTCCTTCTTTCCTAAATCGTGTAAAAATCTTATCAGGTCCACGGTGACTTACCTACCAAATTTTGTGAAATTTGGTCAATTACTCTTTTACCTAGAGTGGAGACATACGAATTTAGCGTGCCATTTCGTAAAAAGGCATGTTATTTTATCTCAAATCTAATTAATACCAGGGTCACCCATAAGTGACTTACATATAAAATTTCATGAAATTTGGTCGATTAGTTGATGCACAGTGAATACATACATTGAACGCGCACATGAAAACGCACGCACTCGCACACACACACACACACACACACACACACACACGCGCGGGTAAGAGAGAGAGAGAGAGAGAGAGAGAGTTACGTTAAAAAGTTTTTCAGTGTTCTATATATGTCCTCAAACTTGTAGATTCGTCGAAAACGTCAGTTGCGATTTTCGACACGATTCCAGTACTTTATACATCATCCTGTATGGAAGGGAAAATAAAGTGATAGCAAAGCCACGTTAACAAAAATAATATGTTTTCCGCTGTTGTTTTTCCTGAATATGTGAGCTTCATTTGCGCCTTCAATACCGGTTGACACATCTTAAATATGCATTATATACTTATGAAATTTATTTTTCAAGATATTTAATTTTCAGTTTATTTAAATTCGCAATTTTAGCTATGTTTTTTAATTTTAATATTTACGCTAATTGAATGCCCGCCTTAATTAATGGAATATAGATGAAAAGTAATCAGCAACTGTGGAAATAAAGTATGAAATATCATTTAAATTCAATATCTCTGTCTTAATAAGATGGTAATAATACACATATTTCTCAAAACATGCATCATATGCTTTAAAAGACATTTATATTCTAATGAAATTCATAAACAAAGTTAAGATTTTGAGGTTCATCGATTTATATAGGAAGAACTGAAATAAAAGCTGCACTGAAAAAATTCCTAGGGTGAAACTAATTACTTTTCTATTCAAACTCTTTTGGAGCTGAGTTGTGTTGAATGCTGAGAAATGAATAAATATTTATATTTGCATATGTAAATATTTGTTCTCGCTCCACTTTTGACAGTTCGACAACAAATAAAGCTTGATGATTAAATGATAAGATCGCCTTTAGATTTTTTATGAAAATAAAATAATTATCTATTATTGGAGTTATTAATAAAAATATCATAAATCTTGCATATAGTATATATGTGAAATGATCATGTGAGAGATGTTTAATAAGCTGTCTTTAGTAATAGGAAATAGAAACTTCATAAGAACAAACACATTGTTATTAAGAAAATACAAATATTACAGTATATGTATTTTGTGGATGGTATATAGTATTTAGACATTGTCAAATCAGTACGAAATATTAAAATATCGAAAATAAACCAATTTTTCACAATAGGCCAAAATATTAAAATATCGAAATTATAATCATTATAAAACGAAAATGAAGAATCTATTCCGAAAAATTTTTTAGAGCTTTCAGATTGAAAAAAACTACTCTTTAACTGTTCATGGGTTTTAGTTTCTGCTGCAATTTCAGCCGGATACCCCTGTCAAGGACTTCATTTATAAATATCACATTTTGCTAACTTTCTTGGTGACATAAAACCTGAACTTATATAATGACTAGCAGCATACCCGTTCTTCGGAAGGAGTATATAATATAAAGAAACTTATAATTCGCAATCATGTGCAAAGTCTGTTAAAATATTAAATTTATTGCCCCTAAAGAGAAGCTTAAAAATATCTGTTCTCATGCAAAATTATCTTCATGGACAGATCTGAAGAATAAAACATCCTGGCCCCTTTTGTAAGCAAATTTACAAAAAAAAAGGAATTGAATCAATGTATGCAACCCCCTACTAGTTATATTGTCGCAGATTAGAAAATATGCCAGTGTGTTAGTAGAAGATTACCCGTATTACAATATGAGTCTCAAAAATATTTGCCAAAATAAAAGGGATTGCGTAATAATTTGAAAATATCAATAATCCCCGTGCTCTTTATACCAGAAGATCGTAATTGATTTCAATATATGCCAATATATATCAAAACATATGCCAATATACCTGTACTACTTATATTCTCGTAGATTAGAAGATATACCCGTGTATTTGCAGAAGATTACTCGTACAACGTACAATATATGAGTTTAAACATTTTTTGTCATAATAAGATAATTGCATAATAACTTGAAAATATCTATAATCCCTGAATCAATAATCCCCCAAAATATCAATAATGATAACGTTTAAAACTGAAGACCGTAATTATCCAGTCAGTTATCCGATATTATCCAGTCAAAAATGTTATAAGAAAAATCCAATCGTTATTTTCTAAAATATACTTTTATATTCATTTATTTATTCTTCAAATCGAAAAAATAATAATTAAAATTAACAGACAGATTTAATTTAATTGCGTTTCTGAGCAACATGATATAAGATAGAATCTTCATAAACTGCGAAATTAAATATTCATTTTGATTTCTTTTTACTTTTCATTGTTCTGTAAAAGCTTGTTTAAAATAAACCATGGAGATATATTTCCTCTTTAAATCATGTTTCAAACAATTCATGTTTTCAGAAAGTGACTAATAAACGCAAAAAATCTCCCATCAAACTCAGAGATTAAATTTTAATTGACTTTCAAACGATTTTCAAGCTTGTCGTTTGGATAAACCACGGAGTTAGAAAGTAGAACTCCCAGAGAAAACTTTCGTTTTTCATTAATATCTCAAAAATCCCTAGTCTTAGATACTCGAAACTTGGTTAAATTTATGGGGGGCTATTTTAAAGCTATCCACAAAATTTCATCAAATTCGGTTCAGCCGTTCTCCCGTGATGTTGAGACAAACGAAAATTTCGTTTTTTACTAATATGTATTACTAATCGTAGAAACTCCAAACACGGACTAAATTTTGAGTGTGACTATTTCCAGGATGCCCACAAAATTTCATCAAATTCGGTTCAGCCGTTCTCCCGTGATGGCGGGACAAGCTGACAGACAGACAGACAGATTTTCAATTTTATATGTATATAGATTATGACGAGATTTAAGATTGATGTTAATATATAAACTCATCTGACGGTACTTAAATGCGGACTAGAATTTCATACTTTCATTTCTTCTATTCATACCTCATGCATCATTAAACATCTTTATAATCCCAAAGTTCACTTCACTTCCTAATTTCTGTCAATTGAAACAAAATACCTCGCGCTTGTATATCATTATTTTACCCAAGAAGAAACACATTGGACTGCAAAACTCGTTACATTTACTTGCTAAAGGTTTCATCTCCACTGAAAAACTTTACCCGGTCAAAATATTAAATAGTGAAATTATAACCACTACAGTTCGAAACCTAAGACCTCGATAGGAATCCAATTATATAACTTTATAGGATTGTAAATTACTATGTTCTGCTCATATGTGTCATTTGTCTGTTTATTAAATATAAGCATTACAATTTATTATACGGAAAATTTTCAATCCTCAACTTGACAAGACGATTTCCTGAAAAATTTGAACAGCTTTGTAAAAAGAATATTAACCTAAAAATTCTATTTCTTTGAAAAAAATTCTTGATTATTGTTTCCATTCCTTTTTTATAGTCTAAAATATATTTCCAGTGAAAATAAGCAGAGTAAATCAAAAACTCGCTTTAAAATTTTAGTTTTTTCTTCATATAAGAATAGGTTCAAAATATAAAATTGTTTTTGTATATTTATAAATGGTTCTATATTTCTGAAAATATAAGTTAAAATTGCTGACAGTTTTATCTGTTAGGTTCGCATATAGAAGCTTCCAAACTTTTTACATGTTTTGTAACGCTACAGACAGAGAGACCTCTGCAATAGATGTTATCCACAACAAACAAAAAATGTATTTATATGATATACGAAATTTTAGTACTTTCAACTATTGATTTAGACTCTTTAACTCAAAATATTCATCTAATATAATATTAGAAATTGTCACTGTGTAATATAATTCTTCATGAAATTTAGCTTATTTTAAATAACATATTGAGTCCCTTAATTGGTTGACAACTGCATACAGTTGACTACATTTAAAAGCATTGAACATGAGTTTCGCCAGCAATACCTACATATTGTGAAAATACATACCCAATGTCATCTTTAAATGACTTTCCCATGGGATTTGTTGTTATAAGATTCATCATACAATGCATATAAGAGAACTTTATGTATATGAGTGAACTATTTTCATTATCTCTTACATGCATAACTTTAAAGAGATAAAATGTGTGTGCTATGTCTGAAACATTTCAAGTACGAATTTTTAGCCATCATACCAATCTTTCTATATGGATTTTTTTAACAAAACTTTCCGCGAGCTGTTTTATGGATTAATCGTGATGCTGATTGGACCATACGGTCTTTTGATGATTATTTATGAATCACTGTTAGCCATTGTATGAACTTAGCAGTGGCGTGACGTCCATAAAGGCTAAAAATCTCAGCCTCCCCAGTTTCAAATCTAGTTTAAGGAATTATTTAAACATTTTTATTTATTTTATTTTTTAAATAACTTTTTTGATTATATGTATATTTTTGAAAATGACTACATTTTATTTGCTTAAAGTAACACGTTTCAAAGTATTTTTTACCATTGAGACGCATCTTTTAAAGTATCGTAGGCTGAAATATTCAAGCATATGAAGCGTATAACGATTAGCATAATATTGAAACTTCCGGACTTTTCCGTGGCTGATAATCGAGTGTAACGAGCGCGTGGAAGCTAGCCATGGAAAGGGGGTGTGGCTGTTGCTTCCCCCTTTTCAAATTGCAATGATTGGTAGTGAGACTTGGCGTTTCTCAATGATGTGTACAGACATGATGTTGTTGAATGGGTCCGCCATTTTGAGTCAAACGAAGCAGAAAATATTAACGTTTTGTAATTCTAAATAATTTGAGCGATTTTTTATTAATAACTTGACATTCACCTAACTTTAAACAAGATCAGGATGAAGAAATACACTAATAATGACTATTTAAACTTATTAGTTACTAGTTAGTGAATGAAGTAGACTTCGGCATCAATAGTAGTTAGTAAATGAATTAGATTTTGGCATCAATATAGCGAAGCATCCGCCTGAATATGTAGCGGTTTTAGATGAAATAAATCAGATTTCGCTTTGGTTACTACCTGTTATAGGATGCTATTTTTTACATAAACTATTGATAATATTTCAAGTAGCTTTTTAGAATATTGTAACTATAAGATTTTAAGTTTTCATAGTACAGTATTTGTCAATAAGTGTTTAAGGATATTGTTGATCACAGAGACTTTCAACTTAACTTGTTACTTTCCAAATTTATTTTTCATCTATTTTTAGTGCACTCTTGAATTGTACAATTTTGCTAGTTCAAGCTATTTATATTTACAAAACTGATATATATTTCCCTTCTCTTGCTTATAAAGTTATTGATATCTACATTATTTAATATGATGGTTGAAAAGGTTGATCTAATTTAGACATATGCAAGCATTTAAAATGTATATTTTGCATGAATTCATCTTATATCGGTAACATTTTAAAATTTCTTACATGTCATGCACTTTTTTCATTTTTATGCTACATTATATTATTTTCCTCATAAAAAATAAATAAAAATAATGCGCGAATTCAAATATAAAAATGTAAATTTCATTTGAAATGAACCTTTTCTAATTTTAAAACGCCAAGCACTCATCTTCCCCAATCAAAAATATTTCACTACGCTACTTGAACTTAGTATTGTATATATTTCGTTTGCATAAATTTATGCATCTGAAGAAGTTGATGCGATCTCATAAATATGTATCTATTACAGTTTCATATATATTCTTACCATTGCATTAGGCTGTTTGATAATTATTTAAATGCCTTGAATGTTCGATATTCTCTTGATATTTATTTAAATATTATGTATTTTTTGTAAGTGTTCTTAGGTATCCCATGACAAACATTGCTTTCAAAAGTTAACAGTGGCAATTGGCAGCACAATATTATGAAGGGAGAAATATGTGTGGCAAAAATATGAAATAGAACTGGAGTATATACCAAATCTTACTATTGACGCTGTCTCATCCATTTTTGATTAATAAGAAAAGGTAAAAGACTATATCATATAATGTGTCGGTAACTGAGGCGAAAATGTGCTGTCAATTGTAGCAACATAACTCGGCTGTACAACAAAAAGCACTTCGGATTTCAGTCTCCATTACAATCCGCCACATTATGCACTAGAATTTTCCTCTTAGCACACTATATTCTATATACAAATAGATTCTTAAGTAATAATTAAGTGATTCTTAAGTGATTCTTAAGTGATAAGTAATAAACTGTAGAATAAATTGAGACTGACTTATTGCTAAATACCATTTATCTAATTAACACCAACATGTTGTTGTTGTTGTTTTTTATCCCACTTGACCGACAACAACATCAGATCAAGTCCATGAACCCGTGAGTCTCCAAAGGATGAAGAACTACTCCAGGACTGGAGTACAGCTGACTCCTCTGGCATCCAATACATGTCAAGGCATAGGCAGGAGAGGCCTGAGCCTCATTGCACTTCTGGAAAAGGGGATGAACCTTAGAACCCAACACATGCCGAAGAGAACGAAGATGGCCGCTGCAGAGTCTGTTCACCCCTACTGCCTGCCCCAATTAAAGCAGCACCAGGACGCCTACAATCATACCACTCATGCACGGGGGCCTTTCTCCAAGTGGAGTTGATTTCAAGTTTGACTCGTGAGGCAAGTTCCGAGAAAGAAAGACAGCCACCGTCAATAGAACTCCTAAGGCTGCCCTCCTTGGCCACACCAACATGTTTACACAATAATACATTTCTATAGCAATTTAGAAAGAAAAACAAAAATCCAAAATGTCTAAGGACATTCCTGTTCTATGATTTTATACGAGTGCTCAAATGCAGTGCATTCCACTTATTGTCGATAAAATTCATAAGATCGTAAACTTTAGAAGTAAACGCTCTTCTACGACCTTCTGCAAACCCCAACAGCCCCAGTAATACGTCCCTATCTTCCCACATCTAGGGTGGCAGTCTGCCATTCCCAGACTCTTCTTCAGATTCTTCACAACGCTGTCCAACCATATTCCAAATATCCTAATTCGAGGAAAGCGATTTTTTTCCTGTAATATAAATCTTGCAATCTAGATAAGAGTCCCAGACATCTTATTCAACCAGCTTTAATATATGTAGTGCTATGTACATACTCCTTTATGCTGAGTCTGTACAGGTCTTGGTTGAAAAGTATGCGCCATACTTCATTTCCACCAAAAGATCTTTCGAACATATATCACAAATATATAAAGTTTGTCCTCTTCCCATTTGTCAAATGTCTAATGTCGCTTCTAAATAAAATATTAGGCGGAGAATAGTTCTATGTATTTTTAGCTTAATTTTAAGATTGTTTTGATGCGATCTGAGTGGTTTATTTAGTAAGATATAACATCTGATGGTTACCATAAATGTGTTTGGAAGTAAGACTGTCTTTATTACATTTTCTAATATTAATAACGATCTTGATTTATTTTTGTGCTTCTTCACCCTGATGCATTTGCAACAATGAAAAAAACTGATGTGGACAACACATGACTTTCTTTATATACTGTGATGAATTTACTACTTTTACAGTAAAAAAAATCGGTTATTCTTACAGTAGATATATTCTTTCCAAGATATTGAATTTTCGACAATTAGTCGTCATTTTTGTTGATTTAGTGTCATTTTAATCCATTTGTCGAGATTTTCGTTAATTTGGCAACATTTTAAAAAGTCGCCAAGTTGGCGATATTCCGCCAAATTCGTAGCCAAAATCTCGCCAAGCGTTATGGACGGAGAAGTAAGTTATTCTTATAACAGGTAAATAACTATTGGCGTTCAAATACAAAATTATTACTCAGAGTATCTTTTCTCATGAATGGAACGAGCTAGATCCACGACAATGATGTCACCAAATTTATCGCATGATATTACATATGAAAAGTGAACATGTTTCTCAACAGTTAATTTTTTGTTTTAATTTCTGGGATTTTTTGATAAATTTATCTGAAAAATGTGCAATATCTCGAGAACGGTTCATGCTAGCGTTCTAAAGTTAATGCCAATTGTTTTCTGAGGGAAAATTACACATGAAATGTCTATTTCCTTAAGTTTGTTAAATGTTTTGATTTTTTGATGATTTTGTGAAAATTTCACTCGAAAATTTAGGATGTTCTGAACTTCGATTACGTTTAAAAACAATAGCCTTCCAGTATACACGGATTGTGAATTTTGAACCAAATTTCATTCGAATCGCTCCATTCGTTCTTGAGACATCGTCTCCACAGGCTCATTGACACACATACACATACACATACACACACAGGCATCACCTCAAAAATATTTGATTCGTGAGCAGGGATGCTTGAAACATGCTCTCCCGTCAAAAACTCGAATTCGAATTTTCGAGCCCATTCACAATACGTGCCTTATACATTATGGAAGGTATATAAGGAAAGTAACAGCCATTGTCAGAAATATAGAACTTCTAGATAGTGACAATATGTGGTTGTCTTTATGATGCCTCTTTGGAAAACTATATTCCATGCACACAGTGATCTACTGGACGTATACCGATAGGTTTAAGATAAGCCGTGCCTCATGATATGTCAACAACGTGTTATGCGCTTCAATATCACTTCAAAGGCATAGATGCTGTGGTGACCTTAAGGGAGCGGCAGGACAACGGCATGTATCGGCAAAATGGTCCACGTTTTGGCGAATACTTGAACTGAAGATCAGTTAATCAAATGCTTGGGAGTTGATAGCAAATAATAATATGTGTTGATAGAATTGGTTGATACAAAATAAAATTTCAACCGAGACTCTGTTGTCCACAATATGGTATTTTATCCGAAAAATAGTACATACCATTTTCATAACAAAAATCAAGCACACCATATGTAAATTTACTAAACCAAATAGTGAAGGGGGGATATCATTTTAGTTTAGAATGGAAGGTGAATACATTTATAAAACTGCTTTTCAGAAACAAAAACAACATCTTGCGATCTAGGAAAATTACGAAGAAAGGTTTCATGTGTGTATCCCTTTTTTCATTTCGAAGAGTAATATGGTGAGAAGGAAAGGAAAATCTAGGATATTACTCTGATCAGCATATTTTACAAAAGCAGAAGGATTCGAAGAGAAAAATGATTCCCGGTTTATTTTGTTCTCTTCTATCCCATCAATCATGTCCACAGTGAAGCTTACGTGTATATGGAGGCACAGACTGCACATCGCCTTTCAGAGAGTGAAACAATGAGAATGGAACATTCATGTCGCATCCAAAAAATTAATCTAATAGTGATGAATTGAAGTTATTAAAAAGAGCAATTGTTTTTCAGTCAATATAAATATAAAAAAATAAACTCTACTGAGTGCATTAGAAATTTGTGATCACGCATTTTAAAAATACATGTCTGTAATCTTCAATTTAAAAACTCTGGTCATTTAACCCGGGTTTACCTTATCTGGAAGTATCATAATTTACTCATGTTTCTAATATCATCTTATTCACCATCCTACAAATTGCCTCCTCGAAATTTAGGTACGAACATTTTAAACAGAGAAGATCGGTCAGTTAAAAGAATCAGCAAAACTAAATAAACCATAAAATGAGCAATGCTAAATTAATATCAAATTAAATGAACAATACTGAAGGTAAACAATAGGTAATACATTTAGAAATCATATATATGTGTGTTGTGACTTATCCCCCGAGGCCAAGAGCGCCTAGCACCACGTCCACTAGACCCCTGGTCCCATGACGAAGGGGAGCATATGCAGCTTCACTTTTTATTGAGGCTCCCCAAGGGCAGAAACCCAACTTTGCCTTGACTACACAACATCCATACCCGCTGGCGGGATTCGAACACACAACCAGGCAATCCAGCAATCAGACGGAAACGCATGCCCCTGACCGCTCGACCACCGGATCGGCAGAAATCATATATCTACATGAATTTCATCTATGTACGAGACACAGACTACCATGTTATTATCAGTAAATTATCAACATGTAAAATAAAATTGGGCTCCTTAGCAACTCCATTATATAAAACCAAATAACTCATTTATACCTGACCTAACCATCAATCAATAACTGATCAAATAAGTCATATCACGAGACATAAAATACATGTGTCGAAATTTTTAACATCAATATATAAAACTTCTTTTAAACGTATTTTTTCTCGTAGATTCTACGCGTTAGACACATAAAAATTGTGTTCGAATTGATTTCCACTAAATATTACATAAGGAAAAAAATGAATAATACAGAATTATTTTCCTAATTGTACGTATATTTTTAACACTTTACAACAAAGTTGAAAAGTGCTTATGACTTTGTTCATTCTGTCTACCTGTTTGTCTGTCTGTCTGTCTGTCCGTTAGCACGATAACTGCCGTAAAAATGACTTAATCAAAATGAAATTTTAGTATGTTGTTCATACGGTCTTTAGGACCTATGGGAATATAAATGAATAATATCACCCAATTAGTTTTGGATTGAACCCGGATTGAAAAAATGAAATACATTGAGTACTATGGGACCTAATTTTTCAAACATTTTTTAAGCGGATTTAAAAATCAAAAATTGCTTCGAAAATATTAGGTAATAGTCAAATTGTTCCATAAAATATATATAAAAAAAATTCAGCGAAATATATTCAGTAGTTTTTTAAATAAAAATTAAAATAATAATTACACATCTTATATGAAACGATCACGTGACCATGATATGAAACGATCACATGACCCACTTCAAAATGATATATGGCATCCATCTTGTTTCAAAATTGTGATTTTTTAAAGTTCTTTTTAATTCATATTGAGTGTTGTATCCGTCCTAAAACTACTTTATTTTTGCTTAAATTCTAAAAATCAAAATATATAGAATGAGTTGTATTAGAATTGCTGTATTTCTTTAACACAAAATAATTTAGCCCATGGAGTCTGCATGGCTGATATGAATGAAATATTAATTGATTTTATAAAGAGAGGGACGATTTTTTTCGATGAAGTTTTAAGCATAGAGTTTAATTACTTCTAGCTCCATGGTCTTAATTTTTAAATAAAATAAATTATTATAGTATTGTGATTAATGAAATGAAATGGGGAAAGTTATGAATGAATTCTGTTTTTATAGAGAGTTCCAGGCGTGTTATTTTTTCTATGACGTCATTTGAATGAATTTCAGTTGTTTTCGATGAAGTTTTCAAATATAATTAATTATCGTAGTATTATGATAGTTTTACAAATATTACCGTGGAATGTATCGCATTTTAGAGATATTTAAACCAGGCACTTTATATTTCAATGCCGTCATTTGAATGAAGTTCATTTTTTCAATGAAGGTTTAAGTTTTCAAATCTAACAAATTAATGTAGTATTGTGATAAGTTTTAAAATATTACCGAGGAATGTATTGCATTTTAGACTTTTTTAAATGAAATTGCATTGAAGTTGGAAAGTTTTTCATAATCAATGCTTTAAGCATGATTGATCTTTCTTGTTAATTCATGTATTCGAAAGACGTGAGCGAGCTAGAGTGGATTATGCCACCGTTTAGAAACTAGTGTAATTTGCTTTATAATTATGAAGTAATGAAGTAAATGATTGCTTATTTCACAGGTGTAGGTCTTCTGTTTTATCTTTTGTCACAAATTAATTCTAATATTGGGTACCCTTATCACTTTTGAAAGCGGTAATATTAAGTGGTTTTTATTAATAACACGTTGTAATTGTTACTCTACATGTGAATCGATTTTTTTTCCTGTCTACTTTTAAATATTCTTCCCAAAAATTGAAGGACACTCACATAAATACAGACATAACCATCAAAACATCCGATTTAAATTTGTGGGTTTCCAATACGTATAAATTCGTCCATACTGATGTTTAAACTTTTAACCCCGTCACAATACGTTCTCTACATTATGATGGAGGAAAAGTTATAAAAGGAATCCCATTAGGAATACTTAAAAAATTTCATCTCTGGTGGAATCATATTTTTCTCTAGACCATCAATCATCCTGATGATGAATTTTATGGATATGTGAAGATGAAGAGGTTTATCTCATTTCAGAGACTGAAATAAAAGGGATGTGAAACATCCTAAGAGTATCGAAAGAATTAATCGACTGGTGATAAATTGGAAGCGAAAGAAATTTATGTACGAGTATTCAACAGACGAGAGCTATTTAAAGTGGATTATGCTAATTAGAGTGGATTATGCCAATTAGAATGGATTAGACCAATATTAAAAAATTCCATCCCTGATGTAATTATATTTTCCTCAATACCATAGCGAAAGAAATTTATGTATTCAAAAGAGGCGAGCTATTTTGAGTGGATTATGCCAATTAGAGTAGATTATGCCAATATAAAAAATGTCCATCCCTGGTAGAATTATCTTTTTCTCTAGACCATCAATCATCCTTATAGTTGCATTTTATGGATATATAAAGATGAAAAGGTTTATCTCTTTTCAGAGACTGAAATAAGGGACGTGAAATATCCCCAGAGTATCGAAACAGTTAGTCAAATAGTAATAAATTGGAAGCGAAAAAAAATTTATGTATTCAAAGTACGCGAGCTACTCGTATTTTGAGTGGATTATGCTAATTGGAATGGATTATACCAATTAGAGTGGATTATGCTAATATTAAAAATTTCCATCCCTGGTGGAATTATATTTTCCTCTATACATCAGTCATCCTTATAATTGCATTTTATGGATATGTAAAGACGAAAAGGTTTATCTCTTTTCAGAGACTGAAATAAGGGACGTGAAATATCCTCAGAGTATCGAAACAGTTAGTCAAATAGTAATAAATTGGAAGCGAAAAAAAATTTATGTATTCAAAGTACGCGAGCTACTCGTATTTTGAGTGGATTATGCTAATTGGAATGGATTATGCCAATTAGAGTGGATTATGCTAATATTAAAAATTTCCATCCCTGGTGGAATTATATTTTCCTCTATACATCAGTCATCCTTATAATTGCATTTTATGGATATGTAAAGATGAAAAGGTTTATCTCTTTTCAGATACTGAAATAAGGGACGTGAAACATCCTCAGAGTATCGAAACAATTAGTCAACTAGTAATAAATTGGAAGCGAAATAAATTTATGTATTCAAAAGGCGGTAGCTATTTTGAGTGGATTATGCTAATTAGAATGGATTATGCCAATTACAGTGGATTATGCCAATATTAAAATTTTACATTCCTGGTGGAATTATCTTTTCCTCGATACATCAATCATCCTTATAGCTGCATTTTATGGATATGTAAAGATGAAAAGGTTTATCTCTTTTCAGAGACTGAAATAAGGGACGTGGGACATCCTCAGAGTATCGAAACAATTAGTCAAATAGAAATAAATTGGAAGCGAAATAAATTTATGTATTCAAAAGCCGCGATCTATTGTGAGTGGATTATGCTAATTAGAATGGATTATGCCAATTAGAGTGGATTATGCCAATATTAAAATTTTCCATCCCTGGTGGAATTATCTTTTCCTCTATACATCAATCATCCTTGTAGTTGCTTTTTATGGATATGCAAAGATGAAAAGGTTTATTATCTCTTTTCAGAGACTGAAATAAGGGACATGAAACATCCTTAGAGTATCGAAACAATTAGTCAACTAGTGATAAATTGGAAGCGAAAGAAACATAAATAACGTTTGTCGAACAGACGCAAGGAGTTTATTCATAGGGACATCTTAGAGTAAGAAATATAAAGAATTACTTACAAATAGAGAAACGCAAGACATAAGATAAATATCTACGTCTAGATTTACGGTATAACTAAATATGAAAATACTAAATATTTCATGGAATGCAATTCGTTAAATCCCGCGAAAAGTACCATTTACACGATAATTTTCGAAATCATTTTATTTAGCATTACATATTAAAAAGAAAATAACCATACTTATATCAAAATTTAATGGAATATCGCGTATCTTCCTAATGGTTTTCTTGAAATCCAAAAATATATTAAATATTTATTTGTTATAAGAATCAAATAAAAACATTTTCTGATAAAATTAATTAAACGAAAACAAATGGAAAAAAGTAATAACAGCTAAAACTATCGAGGATTCCTTGAGTATTGTTATGAAAATGGTGTATATTATTTTCCGGGTACACTTTGAGAAAGGATATTTTAATTTGATGTTTCACACACAAAACGGTTCCTCAGAGATCGAAAATATTATAAAAAAGTTTTCATTTGGACACCATCAGAAAGAACGAAGAAAAAATTATTTATCAAATCTATTAATAGAATCCTTAATATGTAAAATTAACTTTGAAAATTCATCAAAATGCATGCTAACTTATGGAGTTTCATTTTAAGTTTAGCGCATCGGCTATTTGAAGATTCACATGATTATAATTTTTGGTATGAATATAAAATTATAACTTCGCATTAGAATTGTGTTAATTACTCCACTTTTGCATTTTCTATGAATTTTTGCATTGCGCAACTTAAAAGTAACAATTTTAGATTCCAACACATATCGGAGACAGCGAACAAAGTTTCTGCTTTCCTGACGTCACAATTGATAGTGTAAACGGTGGACTGCATAAAAGAAAAGAAATGCATTCTCTGAAGTTCTGACGTCACATATTCTATTGTTTGTTCGAAACAGGAGCATTTTTAAAGTTTCTTCAAAGGCACATACATCTTCGAATTTTGCATCTGATATTCCGAACTACGCCAGGCATTGGTACTATTAAATAATAATATTGAATACTATTATGTATTGAAAAAGGTACATGGATCGTATTTGTCTATGCATACTATCAGCGCAGCATGCAGGAGTGAGTGAATGTTATTTACATAACTTTATGCACTCCCTCATATAACTAGATTTACCGTATATTCCTTAAACCGAACTTGAATGTATGGTGGGAGTTATCGGAATCGGAGCTTTTTAACTCAGTTTTGTTCATTTATACGCATATTTGGCAAAATTCAGCGCTTACAGCAACTAGATCAAACCATTTATCGCTTAATTTGGCGAAGAGGTTTCAAAATATTTTATGAAGTGAAATGCAAAAAATAGATATAATAGGCACTGTGGAATGCAGACTTTCGTGGTCAGAAATATTTTATTTCAGCGTCTTGATCATAATTTTAATACCCCCACTAAAGAAAAGTACTTCCGAAGACAGTATTTATGTAAAATATGCCAAAGTAAACAAAAATTGTTTTATAGAATGTTGTTTTTTGATTAGCAAAATACAAAATAATATTGTTTTTCAAATCTTCTCAATAATTTTAAAGTGAAAAGGAATTACGGAATTAGCCCTAACGAGCTTATAAATATGTGATTTGGTTAATAAAAAGTTAGATTCGCTAAATATTACCAACATAATTCAAATTTTGAACGGCTATATTTTGAGAATGATAAAGACATGATTCATTTAAATATGGTTAGATTTAAAATTCAGTTTTAGAAATTGGTGAATTTAAACTTAATACGTTCTGCAAGATTTATGAAAAATATTTAAGATGTTAATTATTTATAAAGTTAAATACAATGGACCATATTCTTTAGCACAGGCTTACTATTTTTGCTATCTCTGTTTTCATATTCTAAACATTATAATTTTATTTCCCTGGGTTTTATATTTCATCGCTCTTAGTTGGAATGTATGCCATTAAAATAAACTATTTTAATGACTCTCAAAGTTATTATTGTCGCACGGCTTTAGCAATAAAATGTAACATGAGATTGTTACAGAGAAACAAGATTTGGCACATTTATTTGTTTCTTACTTTGACCGCAAATAATGTGATGTCTGAAAAATTGTATTCCGCAAAACGGCATATCAGAAACATTACAATTCAAAAATATTTGCTTACAGTGTATAGTTAATTGAGTTTCATTATGATAATTTAATAAGTTATTGTAGAGTTTTACCTCGCATTTCAAATTAATGTTATACGGGTAGTTAATTCATAGGTATGGCATTAGTTAAAAATACGAATCATAAAAGGGGCATTTTATAAAACATCTTTATAAAATTATAAATTCTACAGTATTCACATCAAACAAAGCAGATTGCAAAATGTAAGTATTTATTGTATGTAAATTAACATTAAAGTTGAATAAGAATACTTTTATAAAAGTTCTACTTTTACCTAATTCAAATGTAAAAAATTATTTGTAGCTTTTTAAATCATTGAGACTTGAGAAAACTTGTATTTACATTTCCATAATTTTATCAATTACATTTAAATCATTTTTCATTCTTTAAAACGTTTAAATTTAAATATCTTTATTTACTTTTTTGTAATAAAAATACTTAAATTTTATAATCTAGTTCACTTTATTTTTTTTTACATAGGGATATTACTCGTCGACCGTCTTCTGGCTCTTAATCGGCTAGATCAATTAAAACTTTACCCATACCAAATAAAAATGTTCACTTAAGAAATGCATAAAATATAATAACACATAAATTAAACCAAAATGAAAAGTGGATCCATATGGCAAACATTAAACTATGTATGTACATGCCTGCAAAACTCGTGGTATTGCTATTAATTGTCTGTCTAGGACGCGAACTCGTGGTTGAAATACTCTCCTTTGAATTTGACATTAAATATATTTTAAACTAAAGTTTAACACGATAAACGATTTATTGCTTAGTTTTTCCTTAATATCCCTCTACAAAAACACCTCATTTCATATTTTTGTATTTTATAATTTTTTCGGTACGAGACAGAGAAACTACATCGACGCGAATTTTGTCAAACCTCGGAGGCGGCGTTACCTATTTGTTTTAAACGTTATTTAACTCGTCATGTATGATGATTGTTTGTGTATTTGTTTCAACGTCCTTGATGGCATTTATAACATACTCTACTATATCGTAGCGAACTGCAATTTGGCACCCAGCTTAGCTTAGTACAATATTTCAGCATATTAATTTAATACAAAGAGAAGCATTATTCGAGAATTGGGTGTTTTTTCTAAATTTTGATAGCGTTTAACAGTAAAATATATTTAGTAGTCACATATTGTAATAATTGCAACATATACCATGCAAATTATGCCGTTCATTTATAAAATAGAGTGGTCAAAACTTACACAATACAAACAGTTCCACAGCCTTGGGACCTACCAGTTACCTGTGAGCCAATGGCCCAGCTGTCGGAGAACCAATGGGAACCAGGAAGGAGCTCAGAGTGTATTTCGTACAACAGATGATAGATATTGAGAGTTTGAATTGAATGCAGTTGAGGTCAATTTGAGTGTAGTCTAAAACATACAGGCTGAAGTCCTGTCAAAAATGTCATTCACTTAAGTTGAAGTGCCGTGTTAAAATTGCAGTTTAACTGTACAACGAGTCTGTGCATAAAATAGAAACATGTATAACTATATATATTTTTATCTGATTTAAGGATGTACTATATATATATATATGACTATAAGTCAGTAGCAAAGAATAACCACTATATCACACCCGCAGTTTTTCTGCTGGATATTCTGTAAATAGTATTAGTACCTGATGATTTTGTACGATATTTAATCATGAACGTTTTAAACATTAGTAATTAGTATAATAAAATTCAAATTAAACTAAATAGATCTCTTCATTGTGCTAAGTGTAAATGATTATATTAATCATTTTATTTACATATGACACACAATGGCGGGTTTTACACCATTCTGGTAGGTCGGACGGTCTGGGTCTCAACAACAACAACACAATGGCGGGTTATCACAACAGCAACTACTATTTAAACTGCACGGCCACTTTGCAAGGCCCGACTACAATGATAATAAATATACTATTAAAATTACGCCGCATTCTGGTGCATGACTACCTTCCCAATTAATTTTTATCACAACACTTTCGAATACTAGAATTCAAAATTTCTACTACATCACAATACTTTCAAGGCACACGTAATACTCTTTCAAGACACACATAATACTTTCAAGACACACGTAATACTTTCAAGACACACATAATACTTTCAAGACAAACGTTATACTTTCAAGGCACAATACGTACTATACATGTAAGCAGAGAAAAAAGCAATCACAGGAAGATAATTACTTATAGAATTCCGTATATCTCTTTAATTTTTTTCTACGTTGTCATCAATCATCCCTATGGTGAATATTATGGATATGAAGCAGTAAAACGTTAATCGCATCTCTGGGAGTGAAACAAGGGGAGGTAAAACATGCTTATAGCATCGGCACTATTAATCAACTAGTGATGCATTGAAGGTGTTAGAAACAGAAACACTACTCTAAAACATTTCGACAGATTTATTAATATGAACACATTGTAGTATGGAATATGACGAATTAATTGAAGCGGATAAATACAAGAGGAAATAAAGAAGAGTAACTAACACTTTTTGAACATTATGGCTAGAATCATAGCAATGAATGACTATATTTCATAAGCGGCTATTGAATTTAGTTTTTAAACTTTGTCAATTTATCGCTCGATTTTGACATTTCGGTATGATTTACATTCCGGTAAATATCTAAATTCAGCTATAAATGGCAAAACTGTCAACTTTGGTGTAAAGACCAAATTCTAAATTGAAAATACTCCAAAATTTATAAAAATGTAAAATATTTTATGGAATGTAATTCATTGAAGTTTAATAAAGAAAACCTGTTTGCATTAATTTTAAATAAATATTTCTTTAAATAACACTTTGTGTTGTGTGTTTAACAAAAATTATAAATATATTAAATATTTACTATAAAGTTCAAGAAAATAAAAAGTAATCTAAACGAAATAAGAAAAGCAAAAAATGAGATTTTCTAAAAGTTAAAACTATAGATGCTTGACAATTAAATTGTGTAAAATCTTGTGTAAAATTATATATATATATATATATATATATATATATATATATACAAAGTAAATTAAAAGTGTTAATTATAATTAGCAAGTATGAAAAGTTAGAAAAACATAGTATCTAGATAATGCAAAATACATTTATGTATTGCGCAAGTGCAGCAAATAATTTTGGCTTTCTTATTTTTAACACTTTACAACATAGTTGAAAAGTGCTTATGACTTTGTTCATTCTGTGTGCCTGTCTGTCTGTTCACACAATAACTGCGTAAAATTTACATTATTAACATTAAATTTTAGTATGTTGAAGAGACGGTTTGTGGGATATACGGAAATGTAAATGAATAATATCTTTCAATTAGTTTTGGACTGAAACCGGGTTGAAAATATGACATACACTGAACCCTATGGGACCAATTTTTAAGAAAATGTTAAGTGAATTTAAAATTCAGAAATTGCTTCGAAAATTTTAGGAAATGTTCAAACTATCCCATAAAATATATAAGAAAAATTCAGCAAAACATGTTAGGTAGTTTTTTAAATAAAAATTAAAATAATAATTGCACATATATTACATGACGAGATCACGTGACCCACTTCAAAATAAAAGGTGGCATGCATATTGTGTCAAAATCGTGAGTTTTAAAGTTAGTTTTAATTTATATTTAGTGTTGCATTCTAAAACCGCTTTAACTAAAACTAACCTAAAACCGCTTTAACTAAAACTAACCTAAAACAGCTTTATTTTTTTTCCTGTGTATCCATATACTCCGCCAACTCAATGACAATACTTGAAAGTTTAAATGATCATAAAATTTTGATTATTTCCACAACGAAGCCTAATTTTCACGTATGGAGAATCTAAACACATCAAGCTGTAAGATAAGTTGTATAAAGATTGCTGAATTTCTTGAGCGCAAAATTCTTTAGCTCTGGAGTCCTCAACATAGCAGATATGAATGAAACATTCATTTATTTTATGTAGAGACGCAGGCGATTCTATATCATTGGCTTTTACGATGAAATTTTAAGCATGGAGATAGCAAGTACTTTTACCTCCATGATTTTATTATTTTAAGTAAAATAATTTATTGTAGTATTGTAATAATTTTAAAATATCACCACTGAATGAACAGAATGAAAATAAATGAAATATTCACATATTTTATATAGAGAACCAACCAGTCGATGTATATTCGATGACGCTATTTGAATAAAGTTCATTTGCTTCTGGTCAAGTTGTCAAATATAATAAATTATTGTGGTATTGATAAAATTTTAAAAATATGACCTCTGAATGTATCACATTTCAGAGATGTTTAAATAAAATCACCTCCAATATACTCTGGATTTACACAATATACATACATACATATATATATATATATATATATATATATATATATATATATATATATATATATATATATATATACATATATATATATATATATATATATATATATATATATATATATATATATATATATATATATATATCCAAAATTGATTCCTAATGAGC
Organism: Amaurobius ferox; assembly: GCA_951213105.1. NCBI lineage: Eukaryota > Metazoa > Arthropoda > Arachnida > Araneae > Amaurobiidae > Amaurobius > Amaurobius ferox. The sequence continues at coordinate 152,538,238 of OX578139.1, read as the reverse complement.
CTAGCGTTAGTCCATCTATAAATTTTTTAGATTTAAATTTAGATGCCCTCAATAATCATGTAATCGCCAATCTATATGATAAAAAATATTCTTACAACTTCACTACCATAAAGCTGCTATCATATCAATCTTGTAATTCTATTCAATTGTTTAGAAACATCATTTTAAACCAGCTATTTCGAATACATCGACTTTCTGATCCTCAGTTTCACTTTCTCCACATCAATAATCTTATACGCATTTGTCAAAATTACCAATATCCGGAAGTATTTGTGAATAATATTATTAATAATTTTAAGTATGCCACATAATAATTTTACACATGCATTATTTATATTTGATTGGATTACTCCTTTTTGTGAATTTCACCCATTCTTATCACCTCACTTGCCTCTTGGTCCGAGTCTAATACTGTTTACTACTTTCGAAAGACTAATTTTCACTTATCCTGAGTCCAATACTGTTTACTGTTTTTGAAAGTCTCCATACAAATTATGTTTCATTTAAATGTATTCATTCCTGTGCCCACTCGCATTGACGAAGTGAGGTGAAATGCTCAGTCGCATGTTCAACCTACACGTAGCAGCAGTGCCTGTGAGTTAATATTTCTGTTCGAGGAGGATTTTTTCAATTTTATTTTTCTGATTTATAATTCGATTGGTTCATTTTGTCTCCTTCCACTAGCCAGTAGACAGTTCCAATGGTGTCTATAGTTAAATACTCTCGCCATTGTCAGAAACTGGCTGTTCTATCGGTTTTAATTCGAACTGTATGGCTGTCCTGATGAGAATGCAATTTCGAACTTACCGCCATTTTTGTGTAATTTCATTTGATTGCTCTCAATGTCTTAATCTTTTACCTTGTGCTAATGATTATTGCCTTTTCTCATTTCTGCCTTGTTTTATTTTTCATTTTTTTATGTATATTTTTTTTACATATACTTTTTAACTGCGATTTTGGTATAATAATATACTTCTCATTCCCCTTTCCATTGTAGTGATATGTTGTTCTATTTTTATCCTTAGTCTTGCGCTATAGTTACTTATTTGTAACAGTTATGCTAGTGATGGGGTTTTTTTACATACAGTAGTTTATGCATAGTTTTTGATTAAAATCTTTCAATTTATATATATATATATATATATATATATATATATATATATATATATACACACACATATATATATATTTATATATATACATATATATATATATATATATATATATACATATATATATATATATATATATATATATATATATATATATATATTTATATATATATACACACACATATATATATATTTATATATATACATATATATATATATATATATACATATATATATATATATATATATACATATATATATATATATATATATATATATATATATATACATATATATATATATATATATATATATATATATATATACATATATATATATATATATATACATATATATATATATATATATATATATATATATATATATATACACATACATACATATATATATATATATATATATATATACACATACATACATATATATATATATATATATATATATATATATATATATATATATATATATATATATATATATACACATACATACATATATATATATATATATATATATATATATATATATATATATATATATATATATATATATATATATATACATATATATACATATATATATATATATACATATATATATATATACATATATATATATATATACATATATATATATATATATATATATATATATATATATATATATATATATATATATATATATATATATATATATATATATATATATATATATATTAAAATAACAAAAACTAAAGTGCAAGAGTGTGAATCAGTAACCACAGTATCTAACCGCGAGCAAAATAAAAGCGTGTGTGAAAAGCAAAAAGCAACGAGGAAGGGCCGAAAAAGCAGAGCACGGAGAGGCCAGGACAAGGAAAATATATATATATATATATATATATATATATATATATATATATATATATATATATATAACTCAATAATTAGAAAAAGAAAAAAGAAGAATGACATTGTATCAAAATTTCGCCGGGGGGATTGTGACCCCCACTTCCCGGTTTAGCCAGCTTTATGTCATGACGACACTCCCGGAAGCGGATACAATGTCGCCAACCAAGTACATATACTAATACTTTAAATGTAAGAAAGAAAAAAGTTGAAAAACCTATACATTCCCTAACCTATACAAAGACTACGCGTTTTACTACATCCAAACAGAAACACAAAATACTACAAAAATGACCCACATCCAATACCAATATATCAAGAAAAACAAGCCACGCATACACCTCACCGAAATGTAAAAGACTCTTACTTTGTACCTAATGATCTCCCTCAGACAGTCAACCATGACCTTCACAATGCAGCCGCTGTCCAATACTATCTCAGACAGAAAGCTCTCTTCCACTCAAATACAAGTCGTAACACTCGGTTACGGTTATGCCGTAAAATTTACACAATATATCACAGAGAAAACGTAGAGGGTAACCCATTACGATTGCTTCTTCTAGATAATTCAGATCACTTATATAACGATTTTCAACACTGCTATTTAAACGTTTGCTTCTTGTTAAAAAATTTATGATAATGTTCCTAAAAACATTTCTATGCAAACAAGAATGCAATTAATAATGTAATTTATTTTAAAATTAAATGCTTTTCTTTTATCATATAATTTAAAACCTACTTTACCATTAGAAAGTTTATATAATGTTAAATCTAAAAAATTAATACTATTATCAATGTTACGGGAAGTTTCTGTTAATGTCAAATTTGAAGGAAAAAAAGTAAAATCTAAGTGATCCCGGTCATCGTGGCATGCATATAATATGTCATCCACATATCGTATGTATACTATTTCGTTTAAAATATGAGTTCCCTCCTCGTATTTGTTCAAGTATATATCGGCCAGAATAGATGAACAAGCGCCCCCCATCGGAATGCCATATATATATATATATATATATATATAATTAAAAATGAATATTACCACAGAAACTCGTAAACAACTAGACAGAAAATAAGAAACCAATATACAATACGCGCATAATGCAGCAGACAAGTATATGAATGAATTTAATTCTAATTAATCATCGAATTTGGGATGGTGCTGTTCTTTTCTCTTATTGGCATTATGGCCGTGAATTTGCTTCTATGGTGATGTTAATATTACTTGAATTATATTTTTTATTTTTACATAATTCTTATTATTACATTTCAAATATATATATATATATATATATATATATATATATATATATATATATATATATATATACATATATATATATATATATATATATATATATATATATATATATACATATATATATATATATATATATATATATATATATATATATATATATATATATATACATATATATACATATATATATATATATATATATATATATATATATATATATATATATATATATATATATATAATATATATATATTTATATATATATATATATATATATAATTAGACGATAGACTGAAAATAATGCGACATACAACATACAAATGTTTGTATATTCACATTACTTCCGTTGTATATGTTATGTCCGTTTCAAACTGCATTTACATTCCCATTAACGAATATTACTTGGAAAATATTATCTGAAGCACATTTCTAATAAATACATGCCTTATATATCCAGAGTTTTATTAGCTTTTCCATTTTAAACAATGGTGAATTGTCGCGACTAGATATGTTTATTTTGGAATTATTTTGTAAAAATGATCTATTCCTGACTTTTGAAGTTATTATTATTGACTTAAGGCAATAGCGATAATAGTGTAATATGATATAAATGTTACATAGAATGAAATTTCAGTGAATGTTCTATTGCTCTATCTGCTAATAAATGGAGAATGATTGTTTGAAGAACGATTGTCAGATTTGAAGAACGATTGGAGAACGATTGTCACTCAGAAACTGTACAACTACGCAATATTTGGTTACAATGTAAGCAATTTTGTTTAATTATGATAATTATAAGAAATGAGTTCAGTACAGTCTCGCATTTCAAAATATTGTCACACCTTATGGGATTTAGTAAAAGTGCTTCTTCATGCTATGAACAGAACATGGGAATAATAATTTAAGAAGCATTCTTCTAATAATACTACAGTATCTATGACAAACTATATAGTTCGTAATAGTTAGTTTACTCCTGAATCTACATTCATTTATTTATTACAAATGGTTAGGAGTTTGATATTTCATTATTTGTCTATACATCTGCCAGGATTGTGAAACATTTAAAGGTCACATAACGTTGCCCCAGTACACCGGTGGGGGAGGAACAAACTGCGCCCAAAGAGATAATATTAATAGAGGTAGCATTTCCCTCATTTAGTCATCTTAAAAGCATCTCAAGCAAATGAAGTTATACGAAATTTAGACTTACTATGTTCCACAAGAACAGTTCAAAATATTTTGAATAAACATCCGAATATTTTGTATGGAAAGGTAATGTCACGGCCGCCTCTTAAAAAGTAATATAGGGAACGAAGACAGGGATTTAAAAAAAATAATTTATCTAGGTCCAAAATGGATTGATGTAATACTTTTGGACGAAAAGAAGTTCAATCTTGATGAGCTAGATGGCTTTCGCTATTTTGGTTTAATCTGCGTAAAACCAAATAAGTTTTTTCCCACACGCCATAGCCATAGTAATGACTTGGGGCGTTTTAATAGCAAATGGAACCACGTCTATAGTCTTTATCAACTACAAAATTAACTCTGCCAAATATATTGATATGTTAGGCGAACGTTTGTTACCTGAAGCCCCACCAATTACTTCAGCAGACCATATTTTCCATCAGAATAACGCACCTACACACGTTTCTAAGAGTGCACAATTCTGGTTTGAAGCTAATTCAGTAAATATATTTGATTGGTCGGCGAGGAGTCCCGATCTCAATCCAATAGAAAGTTTAAGGCGTCTTATAGCCCTTATACTTTTTTCTATATTTTCTTTAGTGATAATCTTTATAATGTCAACTTTGTAAGGTTTCTATTTGTTGTTTTATGTGTTATAAATGTTATTGTATAATTTCATATTAGAGGTCAGAAATATCAAAAATGCATTTTGATAAAGTGAAAATAAAGTATATTTTCATTCAATTATATGTTGTTTTTATATCTTTTTCGCGCCCTATAGCAGCACTTAAATCATCCATCATTAGACAAAACCTAACGAAAGCGGATTTTCGATTAAGATAGCTATTTTTTCTTTAATCGCAAACAAGATAATGTCAGTTTCTCTTTTTTAACGTTGTCATACATTTTGTTGAAATATGACTTACAAAATCCACATTCTACATTGGGGGGCGGGGGTGGCCGCGAAATTCATTTTCTCCATTTAGCCCATAAAGATACTTCAGACTAAATGATTATTACTCCTCAAGAAGTATTACGGAGATTACTGGAGATCACTGGATATGCTAAATTTTTTCAAACATATTCTTAATGATGCTGAAGTAGCCAGGTGTCGTGACACTCCACGTGCACTACTACAGCCTATAACGTTATCCATTGATTGTTCAACAATAGCGGTGGCAACATCGTCAACGACATCTGAACCAGTCGATTTGCTTTCTCGACCCGGCTGAACTCCAAGATGTCCAGTTTTCTCGAATCGAGCGATCATTCTCCTGAGAGCTTGTGGAAGTAATGGTCCTTCGCGCAAATTCTCAAGTCGACGAAATTCTCGTGCAGCTGCAGCATGCATGTCCTTTGTAATGTCCTTTGTTTTCATAAAACAGCTTCACAAGCAAAGCGCGTTCTGGCAGTGTGACAGCCATCGCTGATAAGAATGAAAATTTCCCAGTTTTATCCCATTTTATGCCCAGAACATAGTAGCTGCAAACCAAGGGTTTATGCAAAATTTTGTGCTTACAGAACGAAATTGCTGTTACAATGACAGTTTAAGTTTCTCATATTTTATCGTCTTTTTTTTCATAGCAGCAAAATAATTAAAAAGGAAAAATTCCATATCGCATGTGTTTGTTTTTTTTTGTGATTATTTTGTGTCTTTTCAGCATATTTTCTGTTGTACAGCGCCACCTATCGGTGTTTCTGGAACTATTTTTTTTCCACGTAATCCCTTTCCCTATGTCTTGAATAGTAGGTTCAACGATTTTGGAGCCTTTACACTGTTCGATGTATAGGGAGCTCAGAGTAGGGGTGTTCTAATTCTGACCACCCCGTATATATATATATATATATATATATATATATATATATATATATAATTTACAAATGTAAAGCTAACTGTAATAGCCGCTTGAAAAATTATTTCTCTTACGTATAATATGCAAACATGGCGCTAAGCTGCCCTTGTACACATTTACCAATATATTTACCAAGAGGAATACCTAAAACTGAAAAGCAATAGAAGAATGCGAAAGACGAAAAGTATCACAAGTGGCCGGGGGGAGTTGTGACCCCCACTCTCCGGTTGACCAAATGCTTTATGCCATGGCGACACTCCCGGAAGCCGATACTTATACATGGAATGGCTTTAATACCATCAATACCGAACAGCAAAAACCCACAGCAAAAATACAAATATTCAAATTGAAAGATACACGAAAAACCAGTTCAATTTCTCTATGCTTTAACAAAAGAAACTACCCTATGACCCGTGTCTACAAAATTCAAAAACTAATCTTACCAAAAATGTCCGATGTACAAAACTCCAACTTGAAGTCAACCTCACCAATATCCAAACCCAATTCACGTGAGACAACGCTATTTATACAAAGTTTTAACAGTTTAAATATCTGTCCTTACATTCAGTTACAGTTAACCCATTGAATTCTGAAAGTATTTTAATTACAAAACCCATGGGGTAACCATGTTTTACAGCTTCATCCACAAACTCTGTATCGTATAGTATTTGATCACTTTCCCTACTATTCAAACGTTTATTTCTATTCAATTGGTTAATGATAATATTACGAAAAACATTTTTATGTAAATTACTTGACCAAGGTGTTATGAAATTTATTTTAAATGGAAATTTTTTTCTCTTATCAGAGAGAAAGACAATGATAGTAAAGACAATGATAAAACATATTTCAGAATTTTTGATAAGAGAACAAATTTTAAACTGGCGGGTAAAATGATCTATTCCAATGACTTTTGAAGTTATTATTATTGACTCAAGGTATTAGCGATAACAATGAAACATGATATTAATGTTACAAAGAAAGAAATTTCAGTGAATACTATTGCTCTATCTGCTAATAATTGGAGAATGATTGTTTGAAGAACGATAACGATTTTTATTCGGAAACAGTACACCTCAGCAATATTTGTTTACAGTGTGTGCAATTTTGTTTAATTATGATAATTATAAGAAATGAATCCAGTTCAGTCTCACATTTCAAAATATTGTCATACTGTATGGGATTTGGTAAAATTGCTGCTCCATGCTATGGGCAAAAACATGGGAATAATAATTTAAGAAGCATATTTCTAATAGTACTAGTGTATCTGTGACAAACTATATAGATCGTAACATAGTTATTTTAGTCCTCAATCTACATTAATTTATTTATTACAAATGGTTAGGCACTTGATATTTCATTATTTGCCTATACATCTGCCAGCATTGTGAACCATTTATAAGTTACACAACTTTGCCCCTGTGCACTGGTGAGGGTGGAACAATCTGCGCCTAAAGAGGTAGTACTAATAGAGATAGCATTTTTCTCGTTTAGTCATCTTAAAAGCATTTCCAGCAAATTAAATTATAAGAAATTTGGACTTACCATGTTCCACACGAACAGTTCATATTTTTTTGGATAAGCATTCGAGTCTTTGGTATGGAAAGGTAATGTCAGGGGCGCCTCTTAAAAAGTAACATAAGGAACGAAGACAGGGATTTAAAAAAAGTCATTTCTCTCGGTCCAAAATGGATTGATGTAATCTTTTCGGACGAAAAAAAGTTCAATCTTAATGAGTTTGATGGCTTTCGCTATTTTTGGTATAATCTGCGTAAAACCAAAGATGTTTTTCCAAACGTCAATACGGTGGAGGCACAAAAATGATTTGGAGCGTTTTTCAGCAAACGGAACCACGCATATAGTCTTTATCAACTACGAAATTAACTCTGACAAATATATTGATATGTTAGGCGAATAGTTGTTACCTGACGCCCCACCAATTACTTCAGCAGACCATAATTTCCATCAGAATAACGCTCCTACACACGTTTCTAAGAGTGCACAATTCTGATTTGAAGCTAATTCAGTAAACATACTTGATTGGTCGACGAGGAGTCCCGATCTCAATCCAATAGAAAATTTATGGCGTCTTCTAGCCCGAGAAGTTTATAAAAATGGCACACAATATCAGTGTAAACAGGATGTTGCGTTATCCATCAAACAAACTTGGAATAACATTTCAATAGACACTTTAAAAGAACTTTCAGCATCGATGACCTCTTGGCTTATTCAAGTAATTGAAAATAAGGTTGTTTTCTTGATTATTAAGAGAGATGTTAAGTAATTTAGAACATGTCCTTATACTTTTTTCTATATTTTCTTTAGTGATAATCTTTATAAGGTCATCTTTTGTAAGGTTTATATTTCTTGTTTTATGTATTGTAAATGTCATTGTATAATTTTATATTAGAAGTCAGAAATATCAAAAATTCCTTTTGATAAAGTGAAAAAAAAATATATTTCCATTCAATTATATGTTGTCCTTATAACTTTTTCACGCTCTGTAACAGCTTCTCCCGGACGACCATCTTGCTGCTCACGTCCTCGGATGAGTCGGTCGTTCTGGGCTTTCGACGCTCTGTAACAGCACTTACGAAATACATAAATGTATTTTGCATTATCTAGACACTATTTTTCTAACTTTTATGTCTAATTACTATAAGATATATGCTTGTAAATGTTAAATATAAATATTTCTACACTAAAATTGCAGGATAATTGAATTCCTATGTTACGACTATATGATAACTTTCAAAGATTTTGATAATTTCTTAAAAATTGCAAACCCTATGCTCATTTTGCTTATAAATGTAGTTATGTCTTGAAAACGAATCTATTTTCAACAATATATTCGAATCAAAACATAAGAAATTAACTAATAGATATATACAGAAATGTTATAGGAATGCAACTCTGGGAAAATGTGAGAAGTGTAACTATAAGAGCCACATTATCTATTTATTTTGGTCGAACATTTTATTTATGTATTTTTGTTGTTCATGTTAACAGATATATGGATCAAGTAGTATTAGAGTGCAAAAACATATCTATATAACAATTGTCTAACGTGTCTTGTCCCATCATCCCCTGGAGAACTAGAAGACATACTTTGCTAACTTAAATTATCAAATAAGGTATAGAACCTAAATAGGGCCGAAAATTGGGGAGAGTGTACACAGTCCTTTAAAAGCGCCCTCTGGTGACATGGAAGGATATATTTTTGCACAATCTTTATAGTAACTGTGAGACCAGATTTGAGAAAGATTTGGTCAGACAGTTTTTTGTTCTTTGTTTATTAATTCTGTACTGCTGGACAATTGCAGCAGACGTAACGATGCCAGTTGTTTCAATACTTTAACCCGAGAGGACAATTACGCCATACACCTAAGAGACTACATATAGCCACCAGAATGATTAAAAGCTTTAACCAATTATGCAAGATGTCGGAGCGTATTGCCCTAAGGTCCGCCAATTATAGCGTAAGAAGCGTTACAGATCCCAGCCAAAGGAGGTGGCAACCGAAGATTCTATAAAGATATTCAGAACTACTTCTACAACATATTTCACGATGACTTCGAAGTAAATAGCGATTTTTCATAGAGAGATGCAGTGGATAAGTATTCCGCAAGTTTTGTAAACAGAGTGTTCCGTAGAGATTCCACAGAAATGTCCAATAGCCTGATATACAGTACGTACAGATGGCAAATCAACTGCAGTACAATTAGCAGTACCACACTGTGAGTTGGTACTTGTACAGAATACTCTGATGCAAGAGTTGAGATTAATGTCCAAAGACAGAGTTGAAGGTATGTGTTCCTCAATTATTGTTGAAGGTCATCAATGCATTTTAGGCATTTTTAATTAACTGGTCTCACATTTGATATCCCCACCGCAATTGGAGAGTTTGGGTGTTAAAATTAACATTCCGAATCAGTAGGTTCTAAACCGTATCAGTAGGTTCTAAACCGTATCAGTAGGTTCTAAACTAGAATTCTCTACACCAAGTACACTCAAAACTAACACTTTCCACATCACTTAAGAGAAAAACTCACATTTTGCGCATTAATTAGATGCAAATCTCACATTCTTCACAGTAATTAGATACAAATCTCACATTCTTCAATGCAAATCAATATAATTATGTGTTACCATGGATTATATTTGTTTTCCTGTGGATACATTTTTTCTATGATCCAGTGTAACCTATAGTACTTATAAAATTATTATAAAACATATGCTTCAGGTTTTATGAGTTTTTTGAAGATTATTCCAAATGTCAGAAATGGAAAATGGAAGTTTTGAACCCCCCCCCATGTGTGAAACAGAAATTTTCTGGAAGTTTACAGTTGTCATTAAAGTATTATCGAAACATAAAATATTGAAGTTTATGCATAAAGTCACAAAATTTATAATTTCTATTTTAATAATCATCTTATGCATAACAAAAAGGAACATTAAGTAGCATATACTGCAAGGAACACATTTTGAATAATATTCAAACGAAACTAATCCAAGCTTTTTTTGTCTTCTAATATTCTCAATTCAACACTACTGCTGTCAATTCCTGTACAAATTATAGCATACCTTTATCCAGTTTAGAATTATATTGTCAACATACAACCTACCTTTTTACGGCTCCGTTATTACAACACAATAAAAAGTTATTTAACGGATAATAACAAACATATACAAAAATGATTGCTTCTTTTTGTTTGTATTCCAGAATAATTACACAGCAGTTTGAACGAACGTAATGCGTTGTCTTGGTTATACTGTCTGAGACATTACAAAGCGGCATATTTTGAAACAATGCCTAGAAAAACAGTTTTAATTATTTTATGATTTCATATATTTATTGTACTTAACGCTGTGTTGCATTTCAAAAACTTACAGAAGTTGTTATTGTGTATTGTTATTTCTGTGTTTTTCCCGGCCATCTGTTGTAACTGCATTACACCCTTTGGGTAAGCTGGAAGATCTGGATAATAAAAAAAAACTTATAAAAGAGTTGTTACATGAATAGTTTTAGGATCATTTTCTTGACAGCTATCTTTTAGTACATATTAAAAGCATTTTTCGAAGTTTGCTACTTTAAAAATAATTATTAGCGTATGACATTAAATATAAATAGGAGAATATGATTTTTAATTATAAATAAGAACGCATGATATTAAAAAAAATCTGATGTGTGCAGCACATGACTTTCCTTATATAATGCAATGAATTTACTACTTTTAAATTAAAAAAAAATATTATTATAGTAGATATTTATATTCTTTCCAAGATATTGAATTTTCGTCAATGAGTCGTCATTTTCATTGATTCAGAGTCATTTTTATCCATTTGGCGAGTTTTTCGTTAATTCAGCAACATTGAAAAAAGTCGCCAAGTTGGCGACTTTCCGCCAAATTCGTCGCAAAATCTCGCCAAGTGTTATGGACGGAGAAATAAGTTATTCTTACAGCAGATAAATGACTATTGGCGTTCAAATACAAAAGTATTACTGAAAGTATCTTTTTTCATGAATGGAACGAGCTAGATCCACAAGAATGGTGTCACCACATTTATCGCATGGTATGACATATAAAAAGTGAACCTGTTTCTCAATAGGAAATATTTTTATTTTTATTTTATATGACCTTTTGATATTTTTTTTAAAATATTCATTATCTCGAGAACGGTTCAATATAACGTCCTGAAATTTATGTCAATCGTTTTCTTATAAAAAATTACATAAGAAATGTCTATTTGCGTAACTTTATTCACGGTTTTGATTTTTTGACGATTTCACTGGAAAATGTAGGGGGATTCTGGACATTCGATTGCGTATAAAAACAATAGGCTTCCACAGTGTTTACGGATTGGGATTTTTGTACCAAGTTTCATTCGACTCGGCCCATTCGTTCATCAGTTATCGTCTCCACAGACTCACTGACACACACACACACACACACACACACAGACATCACTTCAAAAATGTTCGATTCGTGATCAGGGAAGCTTTAAACGTGCTCTCCCGTCGAAAACTCGAATTCGAATTTTCGACCCCGTCACAATACTTTCCTTATACATTATGTATATAAGGAAAGTAATAAATGGCTATTATTATTCTATTTTTCTCGCTGTAGTAAAAAAAAATAGATAGAACTGTCATTAGCAAAAACATGTAAAACGTTTCTAGTAAATGCTAACGTCAATTCTATCGCATCAAATTATTTAAATTTTTGCATTATGGTTTATAATACTGTGGTATATGTTGTATCCCATTTTGATTACAACTGGGTTTAAATTTCGTTTTCTTATATAATTTTAAATTATTATTATTTTTTTATAGTAAATCAGTGCATTATATTGACTTTCGTCTTTCGAGGGTTCTTTCTCTTTGAATTTGCACCTCATGCAAAACTCAAACCGATCGTCTACATTCTACGAAACTCAAACCAAAAAGTTTATTGGTATATAAATACTAATGCGTCACACCGAAATCAGACGAGTATTGAGCATAGGTAACAAGAGACAGAGCACCACCAGCTACTTTAACATCTGTTCAATAGCACCATCATATCAGTAACTATAAATAAAGTGAAATCCTAAATCCCGAAAATAATTTCTTATCCTGGCACTGTCTGACTATCGAATACCGGCTTTGCCTTTTACAGAGTATTATGCAGATAGCCAAATGTCTCAAACATGTCTTCAAACTTTATTCAAAACTTTAGTGTTCTTTAAAACAAGCGAGAAAGCAAAATTATATTAGATTCACATAATATCGTTTTTCATGTAAAATTGAAAATTTAAATTATATATAACATACGCAAATTTCATCAACGTAAAAAATAAGCATTTTTAAATTCAACGCTTTTTTCCCCTTTCATGTTTTAACAGCATTCTCATTTCTCATTTGTTACATTTTAACAACCTGGTTGCCAGGAGACGGCTCCAATTTCGCGCTGTTTAGTAAAACAAAATTTGAATGCCAATCCCCACAAGACGCACTTCCTTTGTGTTCCAGGTTTCACTACTTCCGGCCCTAAAGATATATAACCCGCCTTTGTTTTCATTTATGGTTTTCTTTTGTTTTCCCTATGCGCTAGTTCTGGGGATCAATTTTCCCTTACAGCTAAATCTAATTCTTTCAGGCAGAAACATGCATTTCGAATTACTTTTGAAGCGAGAGCACAATTTTAATTTAAAGCATTTCTAATATTGTTCTGAATTCAATTTCGTATCGATTTATTTTACAGCCTTCGCAAAGATTTGGCATTTTGCATTAAATGCATTTAAAGTGGATATATTACCTTTAAACTGCATAGTACAGATTTTTGAATAAAGTTACAGAATATTGAGTAGCTTTGGAAATATTTGCCTATATCTGTTGATAAAAGTAACAAGAAAAATCAATCCTGCACAAAGCATTGATTAAGAAACGCTTTAAACATCTCTAAAATGCGATACATTCAGCGCTAATATATTTTAAATTATCATAGTACTACAATAATTTATTATATTTGAAAACTTAGAACTTCATCGATAAAAATGAACTTTATTCAAATGACGTCATCGAAATATAAATCGTCTGACTCTCTATGTAAAAGCAGTGGATATTTCATTCATGCAAAATTAATTTTGCATAAAAAAAATCAGAAATTCTTATACAACTCATCTTATAATCATTTATTTACATTCTGTATCCATTAAAATTATGTTTATACTCAAAAATATTGTGATTGCGTTGCCACAGAATATAGATGTACAGAAAATACGCAAAAATAAAGCGGTTTTAGGACGGATGCAACATTAAATATAAATTAGAAAGAACTTAAAATTCACAATTTTGATACAAAATGGGTGGCATTAATCATTTAAGCAGAAATATATTGAAATTGCGTTGTTTAAAAATATAGATACACATAAATTAAGCCAAAATAAAGCTGCTTTAGGACGGATGCAGCAAAAAATATAAATTAAAATAAACTTTAAAAATCAAGATTTTGACACAAGATGGATACCATATTTTATTTTGAAGTGGATCACGTGATCTATTCATATTATATGGGTGGAAATATTATTTTAATTTTTATTTAAAGACTACCGAACATATTTTGCTGTAAATGTTTATTACATATTTTATGGGATAATAAGAATATATTTTTAAATTTTCGAAGCAATTTGTGAATTTAAAACTTGTTTAAATTTTTTTTTGAAAAATTAGGTCCCATAGGGTTCAATGTATTTCATTTTTCAACCCGGGTTCAATCCCAAAACTAATTAAGTGATATCACTCCTTTACATTCCCTCATGTTCCATAGACGGTCTTAAAAATATACTAAAATTTCATTTTGATAAAGTTATTTTTACGGCAGTTATGCGAACGGACGGAGAGACAGAATGAACAAAGTCATTAACAATTTTCAAATATATTGTGAAGTGTTAAATATGAAAAAAAAATAATTGCATTGTATCTCTGTAAAGTCACAATCTAAGGTAATTTGCAACAGTCCGCAAGGCTGACTATCAATTTGTATATCATTATAGAAATAGTAATATCTATCTTGAAATAATGAAATACAATAGCCTTATAGTATTATCCTTAAAACGCAGTACTTCTGTGAAATTAAAAATAAGGAGAAATACATTTTATTTATAACACAAATGAAAATAATACAATCAATTTAATGATATTGATGTCTCAGCAATCCTGCATTAGTACTAGCCAATATAGTAGTTGCTCTTAAGACGCTTAACGGACAATAAGAAATAAATTTCATTTTTAAATACAGTGATCATTTTACATGTGATTAAATGTGTGAAACACACTACGGAAAATAGGCAAATCCTTATTAAATGAGGTTTAATAAAACTAATGTTTTAATACCCATCATCAGATTCGACATTATATATGTATACCATATTGTATTGTACTACCATATAGTGCGCCCAATTTCGTGTTTTGACAGCCTTGTACAAATATATTGTTTTGTCATTCACAATTTGAAAAGAAAAACCTGATTAACCTTCAGTGGAATCTAAACTGTAAAACAATTCCTTGAGATATTGAGGAGATAAGTTTCTGATAAGACCAGTTCAGGAAGACAGTAGCATTTTAAAAAAAAATGCAATGATGATTTTCTAAAGTCGCAAATAGACAATCTTCTTATGACTTTCCACGAGTTATAAGTTCGACATGTGGCCAACGGATCACAGATCCAAATCAGATGTACAAATCCATAGAAGCCGGGTTTGACATCCGAGTATTTATGTATACTGCTCTATTATGTATTAATGGTTCCAATTTTACTCTAAACTGTCGATTCTGATCGAAATAGCCCCGTGTCTGCATGAAAATAAACATTAAAACCACCAATATTATCTAATCCAATAAAACACAATCCAATCCAAGAGATCCAAGCCTTATCCGAAAACAGGTTTCCTGTTAAAATATGTAAAAAGGAAAGTTAATGTTTTTACCGGAAAGCTGAATTTCTAAAGTATGGGTGCATATTATTTACAGTGAATGTGTATAATTTTCAGTAAAGCTGCCCAAATTATCTACTGCAAATGTACACTGACACCAATATATTTAAAGAAATATTCATTTTATTTCAACTAATATCTATCTGTTATAAAAAGTATATGTCTCAAGACAAATTATTATATGATATTCAAGATTTAAAAAAAAGTATCAGTTACAAATTATGGCAAAAATAGTTCCTGCAGAGTTAAACATTATTTGTGCAAATCATATAAATTTTTTACCGTTTATTACTTTCCTTATATACATAATGTATAAGGAAGGTATTGTGACGGGGTCGAAAATTCGAATTCGAGTTTTCGACGGGAGAGCACGTTTCACGCATCCCTGATCACGAATCAAACATTCTTGGAGTGATGTCTGTGTGTGTGTATGTGTGTGTGTGTGTGTGTGTGTGTGTATGTGTGTGAAAGTATGTGTGTGTGTGTGTGTGTGTGTGTGTGTGTGTGTGTGTGTGTGTGTGTGTGTGTGTGTGTGTGTCAGAGAGTCTGTGGAGACGATAACTGACGAACGAATGGACCGATTCGAACAAAATTTGGAACAAAAATCACAATCCATAAACACTGGAAGCCTATTGTTTTTATACGCAATCGAATGTTCAGAACTCTCCTAAATTTTCGAATGAAATATTGAAAAAATCGTCAAAAAATCAAAACCACTAATAAAGTTACGAAAATAGATATTTCTTATGTAATTTTTCTTTAGAAAACGATTGACATAAATTTTAGAACGCTAACATAAACCGTTCTCGAGATATTGTACAATTTTTCAAAAAAATTATCAAACATTCATAAAATAAAAATATTTCCTATTGAGAAACATGTTTACTTTTCATATGTAATACCATGCAATAAATTGGGTGACATCATTCTCTTGGATCTAGCGCGTTCTATTCATGAAAAAAGATACTTTAAGTAATACTTTTGTATTTGAACGCCAATAGTCGTATATCTGCTGTAAGAATAACTTATTTCTTCATCCATAACGCTTGGCGAGATTTTGGCGACGAATTTGGCAGAATGTCGCCAACTTGGCGACTTTTTGAAATGTTGCTAAATTAACGAAAATCTCGCCAAATGGATAATGACGTTAAATCTATGAAAATGACGACTAATTGCCGAAAATTCAATATCTTGGAAAGGATATTAGTATCTACTATAAGAAAAACATATTTTTTTTTACTGAAAATGTAGTAAATTCATTACATTATATAAGGAAAGTCATGTGTTGCCCACATCAGACTTTTTTATTATTAGTTTGTGCCTTCTCTAACTGTCAAATGTTCGCGTCTACCAGAAGTGCTTATAAAAGGAATTATTTTCAGTGCGATTAAAAACTTCCACTAAGTTTACTTCAAATTCCTCCTAGCGATTTCTCAAAGAGCAAAGAACGATGTATCCGTCTTTTTGAAACTCAAAGTATGATATTTGTTGTGGCGTCACGACTTCTAAACATATGTCTTTATAAAACCTGTAGCAACGTTTGGTGACACAGTCAATATTTCTCGTCCAACACACTTGCAATGAAACGATGAAAGTTAAAACCGTAGAATAGGAGTTGAACAATGTTGAGCCTTTTACAATATATTGATGAATTTTAAAAATACAAATTAATGCCCAGATGACCCCGGAAACGCAACCTTTGCTTTGGATCAATATGTAATATTTAATTTAGTTTTTGTTACATAATGACGATCGGATTGAGGGTCGATTTTTTCTATGAGGAAATTTCTAAATTCGATTACGTCTTGAAAACACGTAAAGAATATATATATATATATATATATATATATATATATATATATATATATATATATATATATATATGTATATATATATATATATATATATATATATATGTATATATATATATATATATATATATATATGTATATGTAACAAAATCTAACTTAAATATTACATATTGATCTTAAGCAAAAGTTGGGTTTCCGGGGTCATCTGTGCATTCATTTTATTATATATATATATATACCCTCGTTTTTTCCGATGGTGTTAATATGGAAACTGCGATAATATTTTTATCAATAAGGAGCTGGTTTGTACTTAAATCACTCAAATTCGCGCTTCAACAATAAATACCTTTAGTTCGAATTATAAAATAATGCTCTAAGACAACTTCCGACCGTACTTGAAGTATTACGGTATCAAATTTAGTTGCTTTCAGATAGAGTGAAAGTATGAAGATGCTTGTTACAGTCGGATTTATCTAAAAAACATGGAGGGCAAAGATATGAGTCTATATTTTAGAGAATATTTTATATTTACTGTCTATATTTTAGAAAAAAGATCTATTGCATTATGACTCAAAGCAAGTGATGATATTTAGATGTTCCTTCGCATGACTTGGTAGATAGGTGATGGTAAAGGGCAATGATTCATGGACCGACATTATTATCTTGTCAAACATTCGTAAAATCAACTAATATGACATAACGTTTAAGTTTCAATATACGTAAATTGTACATATATTAATATAAATAACATTATGCGTTTATATTTATTTTACCTCCTATTTATCTGACTATAACGTAGTAGAACTTTTTTCTTTCTAGTAACAAATTATTTGAAATATGCTCCTAATAAGTATCATCAGATCAAAAATAAATAAAACGATATCATTTACTTGGTTCCGAGGCATGACCAATTTAATTTAATCATATCTCCTAGGAAAAAAATACTTCCTGGATGCTCTGTATAGTGCAGTTTACTACTTTCTTTTTCCCATGAAATTCGACGAAGAGGGGGAAATTTCCTCATTCACATGATGTGAGAATCGCTATAACAAACTTGAATAATGCAGGACTTCAATGTTCATAAATTCCTTTTCTTGAACATGATGCTGAATATAAATGAGGTGCTATAAGTTTTGAATCCATTTTTTATTCAAATAACTTTTTGAAACCTCGTGAAATAGTAAAAACTAAGTTGCGATTTGTTTTATTGTGCCGCATGAAAGGAGGTTTGAATACTAAAGCTAGAGTGCAGAAATTTATGTAGTGAATAAAAGTATATTAATTCTTAACTAGCATGTATAGTAAACTGTACATTGTTAGCCTGGAATAAGTTCATTTTTTATTAATTTACATTTTTAGGATGCTATAACGTGTTACTCTTAAATTCATAAACTTCATCGTGTTCTTAAGTATTTCGTGAGACATGAGTAAGAACAATGCAGTGAATTTAAAAGTTAAAATCGTTTTGAACGTTTCTAAAATAAATTCAGTCTATTAGGCGTATATATATATATATATATATATATATATATATATATATATATATATATATATATATATATATATATATATATACATATATATATATACATATATATATATACATATATATATATATATACATATATATATATACATATATATATATATATATATATATATATATATATATATATATATATATATATATATATATATATATATAGAAAAATATATATAGAGAGAGAGAAAA